>CM042315.1:11433147-11845647 GCA_023566125.1 Zingel zingel
GCCCAGACAGAAAGTTTACAGTAGCTGCATATCATTGTAAGCTGCTGCCTAGCATTCGCTGGCAGCGTCACTCTGCATTCTTTACTATTTTATGACTGCAAACTATCGTCCTATCAATGACCTGTTTAAATGGAATACTTTGTCAAATCTATTAGCTTTGAATTTTGAATGACCCTTTGATCAGCTTTACATGGTGTGTAATCAAAGGCTGTTGTAGTCAACCAGCTGTCAAACACATTGCATTGCAAAGAAGCTGACACATCCCATGTGTGCGCCAACTACAGCTTTACAGGCAAATAGCATTCAGAACCTTTCTGGTGCTGCATTGGAGACAAAGGAGAGCATGACTTGTCAGTGCACACAAATCATAACTGTTTTAAGAGTTTTTGACATGTGGATGAGCAGAAATTGAGCACCACTTTATTAATTGAGAAATGAACATCTTTTTTTGCATTATCTGAAAATTCATGTCAGGCTCAATGATGGGGCTCAGTGGAGCTTTCAGCAATTGTTCTTTGTCCTAGGCATATCAACAGTTTCGTAGACATAGCTTCTTTTAGTCTTATATGACGTACGGGGAACTGAGACTTTACATTGGCTAGTGTGTGCCTTTTTCAGTCAAATCTAGAGAGATTTGACAGACACAAGTGTAACTAATAATATTATTAATGGTGTAATTCCATTTAGATGTCCCAGTGCCAGGGCCCAGCAGGCTGTTTCAGTAGCTTACTGGCATGACATGGATGGAGCTTGTCCATCATTATTTGTTACAAGTTTTTTTGTAATGTCAAACTGTCAGCTGTGAAAACCGCTTATTACATTTGCAACAGGTGGCCTCAATCAGGTTTTAGAGACATGAATGATAAAGGAAGATAATCTTAATACATTATACTCATAGGGTATTTAATTTGCCAGCACAAAGCATGTAATAATATAGATTTATTTATATGTAATTATTAAAATACAGGGTCTACAAACGATTAATGACTAAAGGATTAGGCTGGTAGTTTTGGTATTGTAAAAAGACCAAAACCAACAATGCGTTTGTCCATGTCTCAATACTTTTGACTTTGCTATCGTGTTTATGGCACTCAATCACCCCATTCATTCCTAATGAAGAAACATCTTTAAACTCATACTCTCTCACATAGGTGTTTTCACATACAGATCTTTTATGAGGACTGTGTGATTGTGTACCAACTGAGCTTGAATGACATCTCCCTGAACCTCCTATTAACTTTCTTGCACCCTGTGAGGGTGGAGAAGTTACCCCTTTGACCTCCTGGTCCATGGTGTTGGAGGACTGGGGTGTGGGGTTGGGGGGTTATTTTCACAAGTAAATGATGTATTCTAATGAGCATTTTCAGCACTGTATTGGTGTTAACTACACTGTAGCACCTATTGGGGTTTTAAACACTCTTGTTCAATGTTGGCGACACAGTACGTATTAGTAGAATACATTAATTGTTGGCTTTGGTCTTATGGGATTTGATGACAGAAATTAAAATGAAAGAATATAGCTATACTTATACTTTAATTAATTGCTTATTAAGCATTTCCTAGAAGACACGAGTTGCATGCATATCAAAAGAGCCTAACAGCACCATGGGTTCATGTTCAACATGAGTAGGCTTTCAGTCTCTCTGCACATACTGTACCCATTGTAAAATATAGGATGCTGAGAAAGTCTATGGTCTGTTTTGACTGACTGCAGCAGCAGCAGCAGATTGTCTGATAGGAACACAGCCAACTTGATAATTCTCAGCGGCTTGTTGGTGTTCTTGCAATGTGCTGTTGGTCAGGCGCTCCCCCACGAAAGCCTCCCACTTTCTCTCTGCAGGGAGAGTGCTGTTTGCTTGCTTGTTCAACATTTGCAAGACAGTAGCTCTGTTTTTACAATATGGTTGCTAAGTAGTCAGTATTGGGGAGAGATTCAGGTTTTATCTCATGACCTCATAGGAAAAACAATCCTATTGATCTGTAACAACTTGGTTTATTGTATTTCAGCTTAAGTCAGTTAATATTCCCGATATGTGAATTATCAAGAAATTAATTAAATGTCCATTCTCAAAATGAGTACCATCTCCTGAATGCTAAGAAAATCAATGCATCACAGGCCAAGTTGGGCTTTACTGAGGAACTGAATCATTTGCTCTCTTAGCACGCTCATAGCTGGGTGTAGATAAGGCTTTGTCTTGTGTTTTAAGCAGATATTTGATGCAAAGATGGGTGTTTTCTGTGCTTTGGAGGAGCGAGCAGTAAAAGGAGTGC
The DNA here is from genome assembly GCA_023566125.1 of Zingel zingel. Classification (NCBI taxonomy): domain Eukaryota; kingdom Metazoa; phylum Chordata; class Actinopteri; order Perciformes; family Percidae; genus Zingel; species Zingel zingel. Next base: position 11,435,419 of record CM042315.1, read on the forward strand.
AGTAAAAATTGCCAAGGTTGACCTAGGACAGATAAGAGCCACAAATGTATTATAATTAAGCAAGCTGCCCCTGCCTCTCAAGCTGTTCTACTATAAACTTTCATTAGAAAAAAAACAGACAAGAGCAAAGGAAGGCAGACAATGAATAAATACTGGTCAATTATTCAGAGCTAATTTAAGGTAGAAGGTAAATGAGTTTAGGAACATATCGGGGATAATCTTAGAAATTGCTATCACATTAAAGTTTCCAGAAATTACCTTGAAATATTGACAGCTATGAGGACGCTTCTATGACAGTTTTACATGATACAGTAGCATGCAGAGGTGGAAAGTAGACTGCGTGGATCTTTTCAGTTATCTATTACTTGACAAATATTAATGTGTGGTTCATTGGTTTCAACTGTTTAAGGTCATTTAATATAATCTAGTTATATAAAAAAAAAAAACTCTGAATGTCATGTTATGTCTTTTTAACTTGTTCCTTAAAATTCAGGCCATACTTCTTGTCTTTTTCTCTTCTTTTAGCAGATAATCTATGCCCTGCATTGTTACGGTTGTTACCCCCCAACTGCAGTTGTGTTTTAAACAATTGCCCTTTGATTTCATGTAATAAAGGAGCTTCCTCATTTTTAGCCAACAACTGTGCATCTTATCAGCTGAAATATTTGCTAGAAGATTTGATCAGCTGTAGCTAATGTAAGCTAATGCGACGAGGAGTGGAATACTTCAAATAGATAAATACTGGGAGGGGAAACAAGACAAATAAGGGGAGGAAACTTAGGAACTGACAACGCCACCTGGGGACCTGCACCCCAAGATATGAAAACCCAAATTCTTAATAAGGTCACAGGTTCGAAACTGATGAGGCAGAGACAGTAGGTAAAACAGAACAAATGTTTTTATTAACAAAAATGATCTAAAAGAAAACTAATACTAAAAACTGTAATGAAGAACATAATAAACTCCAATCAGTGGGCTGGGGCTTCAGTGTGGGCAGACTACTGAAAGGATACCCCGTCTCCCTAGTCTGGGGGCAACACTACAACAAAACATGCACTAACAGAGTCTCAGTGCTACTTGCATGCAATGGGAGCGAGGTTTGACACGGTGCCTAGCCGCCCACCTGAGGACACCCAGGCCACACCAAAAGAACAAAAGAAAGCCAGTCCTGAAACAAAGAATAAAAAATTAACAAAAAAAACAACAAAAAACAAAAACCAACAACCCCATTGGTAACTAAACAATCTCAGAACATATACACTCAAGCAAAATAACAGAAATATATTCAAAGTAAACAACCTTAATAAATAAACTAAAGAAAAGAAAAGGCTAACCTAACAACAAAAAAAAAAAAAAAAAAAAAAGTAGCAAAGCAGAACAGCAACAGGTAAACCTAAAACACAAAAAGCACAGGTTAGTTGGGGGGACAACTTTAAATCACCAAGAGGGACTAAAAATGGGGACCCTACTCACCACCTTCAGCAGGTAACCACCACCAGGGACCAGCAAAATGCTAAACTGTGCCAGCTGAGAGCTTTTATACTGCACCTGGGCAGGGGGAGGAGCTATGGGAGGAGTTTTGCTGGACTACTGGGGTTGCGTTCACAACACCTCACTGTGGTTCACTACACTAACGTTAAAAACTCTACATAAACAAGAGCATGCTAAAAGATGGGTTAAAGAGGTTAGAGCTACGTGTCTATGTATTTTTAGGTAAAAGGATTACCAATGATTACCTAACCTATTGGTTGGAGTATAAACTTCCCCAAAACAAAGAGCTGGACAAAGGTGGTTATATGACTCTAAACCCTGATATAGTAGCATCTTTGCTCCCTCAGGGTGGCTGTTCCAGTACATAGGCATTTTACATAACCTGTAACTCCACAAAATAATAAAATTAGGTAATGATATGCCCATTGGCTTTGGAAATAACGCAAGTTATGTAGGAGACAATATTTTATATCTTATGTATACTCTCTCGGGCGAATTCACAATTAAGGGATTGCGGCCGCTAATAGATCATCACTTGCAACCGCTATGGGCCCCGTCTCAAGGTTCGATTCAGGAAAGATATTGTGCAAATGATATTACAGCGCAAACACGCACATAATGTTTAGCAGCTTAGTGCAATTTGCCCTTTTTTGCGTCTGATTGCATTTATCGTCTGGCAAAGTATAAATGTTGCCATTGCGCCAAGAACACAGCAGGCAGAACAATGGCAGCGAAAAAAAATCTTTAAAATTTTAGGCAAGGAATTTAAACATGAAATTGTATTTGGAATTTAATATCCCAGTCTGTCAGTGCAGTTGATGTTTTCAAACATACACCTTCAGACTGCAAACAGAGATGGCATGATTTGAGTGTAAGACATACCTTGTAAATACGCTCGAGTTACCATCAACTCTCTGAAGACGCTAATACAGTAATTCCACTGTAACTGTTTGAGGCTATTAGCGCTGATCTTTGTGAATTGAGTTTTAGCAATGAGGCTCATTTGCATAGAAAGGGGCCAATTTTGCACCAAATGTATGCATATTAACTAATTTAAATATGTGCAAATGGCACAGGAGCACCGAGATGCTATTTGCTTGGCAGCGCTGTTGGGAGTACATTTCACCCTTTTGTGGGAGCTTTGAGAGTTTTTTGTCTTTATCTGTGCAGATTTAGCAACTGCAAAAACAACACAATCCTTTTGTGAATTTTCCTGTGGAAAATTGTTTTTCACTTCATTGTCAGCAGGCTATCCACAGAAAAGGAGGAAGACCCTGACATAAGCCCAACTCGCATTCTCTAAATCAATTAAGGTACAATAATGACAGTCATGTGTGTGTGTGTGTGTGTGTGTGTGTGTGTGTGTGTGTGTGTGTGTGTGTGTGTGTGTGTGTGTGTGTGTGTACACTTGAAGATGTGAGTAGGCGAGTGCATTTGGGTATAGCTATGTATACACATCCAGTGACAACACAACCACTCACACAAAGAGAGGTTTCTGAGGTCTGGCCCTGCAGTATGGTGGGAGTGGTGATTAATAGGGGGGCAGTGTGGGAGGGCTTCAGATTGATTGATTGAGCTCAGGACCTCATCTGCATTGTTTTGATGAAAATGAAGAGAGGATGAAGCGTTGTGCTGGAGAGGTGGTATGTGTGTGTTTGGGGGAGGAAAGACAGTAAGGTGCTTTATTGAAGCTTGTATGTGTTGGTATACCGTATGTGTACCTGTGCAGATAGTCTTGTATGGTTACGTGTGACAGCTCTCTCGGTTTGCCCACCTCATACTTGCTGACATTGAAGCCTAACATTGACAAAACACAGAAGGATCAAAACGTCTTCTTTACCAACTCACAAGTCATTTCACCTTGCCAAGCACAAAACTACAGTTTACAGTTGGGCTTTTGATAAAGTTTAATTTAACCTTGCCTGAGGGGAATGACATTGTGCTCCAGTAACTTTCTTATTCTGTTCAACTACTTCCTCAAGTCATGCACAGTTAAGAAACAGATCCAAAATGGTGAAATGAGCGAACGTAGAAGATAGACCTTGAGAAGGGAGCACAAAAGCAGCCATTTCAGATGAGCTGCAATTATCACTCAGCGTGTGAAGGGCTGAATTGTGCTCAAGAGGAAAGTCACTCTACTGTGTTTTCCTGATTGAAAATCAGTTCTCATAAACACTGCAATCACCTTTATAGTCTCCCCCAGACATTGTGATCCACAGGGGCTGTATAAACACCCAGGGGAATACGAGGTGACATGCAGTTAGCGTTTTGTGATACGAGAAAAGTGATAGCCTACTTTGTCAGGAATGTATTTCCTTCACTTGAAATTAAAACTGAACAATCTAATTAGTATCTAAGCTGCAGTGTGTAGGATGGTCTACAGTATATCAAAACAGAATTTTCAAATGGACCGAATGTTCTGCTCCTCAGCCTGAATGAGATCTTTAGGCAGTGCTGTGCTCAGTTGAACTTGGTCCATTGCAGCCCCTACAGGCTCTGGAAGACCTTTTCTCATAAATCCGGCAAGCCATTTTCATTGTCTTTTAGCAATTACTGACTTTTTATTCTGCTTTTAAAGGACCATCTTCTACATTCACTCCTGCAATAGTTAAAGGCACAGTCTGTGACTCAGTGCATGTGTGCAGGAACAAACTTTCACTGAGGGTTCAGTCAGAATATGATTTTCTGTTGTATGGTTGAACCTTGCATGGAGCTTAGCTGTTGTATTAACCTACTACAGACTAGGCTAGCTACAGGAGTCTGTGTTTCCGATGTTACACGGTGGTCGGGCATAAACAGACAGATATTGAGCGTCGTCGACAAATATCTTTAGCATTGAGTTAGACTAGGAAATCATGGGTTAGCATCAGCAGTAAAAAAATACATATCTGGTACAGATTTGGTAAAGCGATAAATAAAAAGGGAGGCTTATATCTAATAAGTAGTCCTGTAACAATTATTACATAATTGTCTAATCGCAATATTTTTTAAGTGATCGCCATTTCTTTGTTTAACTGCAATTAATTGCCCTACATTAGCTAAGGTGCTAAGAGGTATAACTATTGATGGTAGTTGATTTGTTTAGATGTGCCACATTTTAATTATAAAAGTGATTATTGGTGTTTTGTTTTTCATTGATGAGGATAAATGTTCTATTGTCAATTTCATGTTTATATAAGTAAAAAAAATAATGTTTTATAATAGTAAAGAGGCGTTGTTTACTTCATAGACTGTGTATTTGTGTTTTTACATTAGTTGGGTCACATGAGAGTGATATAACCAAAAGATCTATCACAATTATACTGTTAAGCGCCAATTATTTCTGAGACAATTAATTGTACAGCACAATTTGGAATTGTTAAGCTCTACTAATAAGATACATTTACAATACGTTTACTTTTTCCCCCTGGGAGTCTACTAAATAAACAGGTAATCACAGAATGCAAGTACAATAATGAAAATATTAACTATTATACATTTAGAGGTTTTCGTATGATGCTTTCAGTTGACAGTAACTTATTTTTGGAAATTAAAAACTGTTGTGTGTACTTTATCTCATTAATTAATTAAACCTACATTGTGTAATTTGAGTTGATTCTTAGCAAAAGAAACCTTTGTTCTTTCACAAATATGTACTCACTCATATGTAATTACTTCCACCAACTAATCAAAGTATTCTTGTAAGCGTAGAATCTGCCATTTAGAATCATTCAGAATACATACGAGTGACTCGCTCGAATGACGGCAGCCATCTTTAAAATACATTAGCCAAAGACGGACATACCTCCGCATTTCGCCCTCTTACACCTAATGGCACCGTGACGAATGCAAGGGGGAGATTACTCGCCAGAGAAGCGAAAAAGAGAATTAAAACGACAACAAGACAGGCAAAGCAACAACACCAAAGTTAATATTGGAGTGACTAGAACAGCTTCATGCAAACGATGGAGAGAGCTAATTTTGGGTTTGGCCACCGTAGGAGGAAGGGTTAGAAAGTAATATTCAGTTGGTTGTCATATACAATTTCACCGCTAGATGGGAGAAATTCTTACACAATGTAGCTTTAAAGAGTAATATACAGTATTAGGCATGTCTTCAACTTGTCATTTATTAGGCTTGGCTTAAAGCATAACTCACATTGTAATTCGACATCCATGTATCCAAGCTTTCTTTGTGAAACACTTGAAATATCTCTCTGGAGAAGCAATTAATGCTTAAAATAGCACTTCTATATACTTTGCATTATATGGTCATGTCAGTCAGCATTCCCTGGGTCTGCTCATGACAGAATTGTCTTTCCTTTTCGGTAAAATGGAAGTTGGGTTATAATTATTCAGATTTAGAATGACATCTGCTCAGAACAACTGAATGTGACAGGACTAACTTCAATGCTGTTTTATTTTTCCTCGGGCCAGTCTAAATGCCGAAGAGATTGAGACTGAGGGAGGACGAGAAATTCTGTTCCTAGGGTTGCTCTGACTGTATATCTAAAAAAAGTGGGTTTTACACCCGCTAAAATGGATCCAATTATGGAGAGGGCTTTTTTTTGTGACGCTTGTGGAACAGTGTGTAATTGTGTAACCCTAATTTCCCTGCCACTGAGGCTCTGACAGAGCCCTGTCATCTCCCCTAAGCCTCTTCGCTCATGCACCATGCTGAAATGAGATCTCGTCTTATAGCTTCAGAAATGCTGAAAGTGATATAACGGAACCCAAGAGAACAAAATCACCTTCTTACAGAGAAATCCCTTAGAAAAGGGCTTTAGCTTCCATATCTACACTGGCCTCTCATCTGACATGATGCAGTGAAGAAGGCTGTATATCCACTCACAGTGCGTTCGCGCAGAGGAGAGGACACAGAAAATGTTTTGTCTCTCTGCAATTTGAGTAATTTATTGTCAGCATATGATTTTCTTTAATGGGATACTTGTTAATTTACATGTTTGTTCGCGTGTGCGAATATTCCTTTAAGACAAGTAATTGTTGGAGAAGTTCAATTCTGATGAAGAAAAGAGCCGTCTGGCTTGTGAGGCTAAATTCACCTGGTGTGTGCCCCTCCCCCTCTACCCGTGTCTCTCAGACCTTAGCAGCAGCAGCAGCATCCTCTGCCATGGTAGTCTAGTGGCTCATAAATGTTTTATAGCTGCGCATGATTGTGCAATGACATCTGGCTATTCCGTGTCTATATTGATTATTGACAGTTCTTTCAGAGGAGCTCACACTGTGATGGAAAGATGTCTGTTGTCCCTTTTGACTTGAGTTAAATAGACAGGCTCTGAATTAAAATGAATAGAATTAAAGATGAAGAATGTTTCGCCTTATATGTAAAAACATATTTATTTTTTTCTTCCATCTTCATCAATGAAAAAATAGAAGCCATTCAGTCATTTGTGTTAACTTTACAGATGAGCTGTTTTGAATGTTTGTTTGGTTTAAGAAAACAAGGTTAAGAGAGGGTGAGTGTATATATAAGTGTGTGCAGGGGGACTCTGAAATTACTGCAGATAGTAGCAAATCTCCTGCCTTTGATCTTTGCAACCATCAAAGAGATCTGTCCTCCCAAAGTCAGACACCCAGCTACAAACGGTGCTGCATTTCATATGCTTTGAGAGGACGTCAAACAGCATCTCTTAATTTCTCTCTCGCTGGTCAGTAATCTCTACACAGAAATAATGTGAGATTGTTGCTTCCTAGATCACACTGCCAGCCACTAGCACATAGTTGGCACAATAACAGATGTAAAACAAAGCACTACCTGCAGTGTATGAATAAAAAAAAGACAGGAAGTAGAGGCATTGTTTGGCTTTTTTTTAAATAAATCCATTTTCCAAAAATAAACCACTTACTCCGGACGTAGTGCTTTAAGGCTCTACGCTTACAGTGTTGGGGAGTAACGGAATACATGTACCGGCGTTACGTATTCAGAATACAAATTATGAGTAACTGTATTCCGTTACAGTTACAATTTAAATAGTTGGTATTTAGAATACAGTTACATTGTTGAAATCAATGGATTACACGACGATACTTCTCTGTTTCACGAGTTTATTCACTCTCTGAATAAATTAAGGCTACTCCAGAAGCCCCAATATGAAAACGAAAGAAAAGTAACTATTTGCGTGATCAGTCACAATGGATTCGGAACCGGCACAACAGAGCCAGGGCAGGAATGCGCTTCTATCTTGGAAATTCAAACAGCATTTCACATTAAAGAAAGAACAGGGAGAACGAAATATAACTGTGCAGTGCAACTTCTGCTTGCCAGCAACCAACCTCCTTTCAGCATCCAAATTACTAAACCTCCAACCTGAAGAAGCATCTTAAAGTAAGTTATTTTTTTAATTAGCCAATGGTAGTCGTCTGCTGTAGTTCTACTGGTCACCTTACTATTTTATAGTTGACGTGCGACTTTACATTCTCCTACGTGCTGATTTACTAGCCCCAGAGCCGTTGAAAGACCGACTATGCCCCGTTTGACATGCTAGCTAACGTTAGCTAAAATTAGCTCGTGGTAGCTTAGACTGCGGTTAGATTTTTGTAGTATGCAGTTCGGGACTACAAATACAAAAATCTCTCTGCTTTAGGTACACTTTCAGCCAGTTGGAACAGAAGAACACACCAGAAAATTCCTGTTTATAAGCTCTATGTGATGGCCGCATTCCTACACTTATAAAATGCAATTCAATGTGGAAGTAATCCAAGTATTCAGAATACATTACTCAGATTGAGTAACGTAACGGAATACGTTACAAATTACATTTGTGGGCATGTATTCTGTATTCTGTAACGGAATACGTCTTGAAAGTATCCTTCCCAACACTGTATGCTTACTCTATGCCTCATCACTAGTTTCTTTCCCACATGATGTTAATGTTTAATTATTGGTTATGTATCTTGATAACATATGACCAATGGCTAGTTTGCTGCTGTATGAGCTCAATTGCTCAATGGGTCAGTGTTTTGTTTGTATCTGATCAACAACTGGTGGTTGTAATGCGCAAATAAAAGAGAAATGTGCCAATTAAGTCATGGACGAAGACTACAAGCTAGTAAACATACATGTAAACAATGATGGATTCTAAATATAAGTATTTGCAAATATTTTATGAGAAAGGGAATGTGTTTAATACATGTTTGTTTCCAAGAATACTCCATAGATCACCTTTTCATGTCTTCTATCCTTTTAATGTTAACTGGCAGAGTTTTTACATACAGTGCATACATGCTGGTCCAAGATATTTAAATTGTACTAAACCTCAGTTACCATAGCACCAACAACAATTAGAACTAGATTTTTAGATTGCAAATTAATAGTACAAAACAATGGAGAAGATACAAGTGTTATTGTTGTTGTTACTTTTATATGTGATTGGAACTAGTTTTTACAGCTTGTTTATTAAAAAAAAAAATGTGCTAAAGGTCATGGTTCTTCAGAGCATGCCAAAATTATTTGAGTGGCTGAAAATACCCTTAGAGGGTTAATGTCTTTTGACAGAACAGTTGCTTTTCCATAAATAAAAATACAAACCTTGTAGAATGGTTCTGCCTCTTCCAATTCTAAATTGTGCTTTCTTTCTGTTGTAACTTTTGAATCAGCTTTTCCTCTCCCATGTTTAATTTGCTGGACTGTAGCCCAAAGATCCTTGCAGCTCAAATCTGTTATTTTTTTAATCATTTCATGGTGGAAAAAAATCATTTAAACCCTTCTCTCTACCCGTACCCTAGCTATTTGTTTTCCTCACACAACCACTTTAGGGTCAGAACAATATTATCAGTTGTGTCATCAGGGTGCTGTTAATCTGCAGCTTGCACTCGCTACAGCTGAAATGTATCCCCTGCGATTGCTTCAGGAAATTAATCTTATTTGACTGTTTGCCATACTGGGATTGACCCAGTGGAGTTTTAACTGTGCAAAAAACGTATGTAAATTATGTTATACCGTAAATACTAATACTTGGGGTGTGATTTATGTAACTTCTTCTTAATTTGTCTCTACAGTATGCATCTTATTTGACGTGACTTTCTCGATAAGTGGAGATATCATGAGGACCTTAAAGAGGCAGCGTGAAATGACTCGTCTTCTGCCACATTAAATCGCTTATGTCACTCTTCCGTTAGGGGACTTGCAGCCATTTCTGCCAATGACATTTTAATGACAAAAAAGACAACTCATCAGCCCAACCAGTATACAGTAATTTGTCGCTTACCTCTGTGAAGTTCAGCATCAACAATATAGTCTCACTGCACCCTCGACAACCATCGACCCATCTTCTCTTTGAGATTTATTCAAATGTTGTTTTGCAGCTTTCTCAAGATATCGGCTATAGCCTGCTAGTAATGGTACACATTACTAACTGTAGAGAGTAATTGCTTTTTTACCCATAATGCATGAGACAACTAAGTGAAGAACTGTTTAAAATTGATTTAGCTGAGCAATGGAAATCCAATCCTCTGCAGAATTCAATTGGTGGACTCTGTTAATGTGATCATAGCTGAACCTAAATGTTTCAGTGGAGTTTTTGTAAACAGAAGTTATGTCACCAAAGTGCATTGTGTGTATCTTTGCGGTATAACAAACGTGTTGAATGCATCTCCTTCCTCATACAGTAAAATAGTTGAAAAGCTGATTTAAAAAAAATAATAAAAATGAAATCATGCATTGCTTACATCCACGTTAACAAGCTTGAAGTCTTCTTCTTCTTGCCTTTGTTGGTGCATAGCTACGTTTCTTTGCTTGTTGTTGCCGCCAACCACCAATCAGCATAAAGCTTGCAACCAGTGGCAGGACTGTATCACGTGCGCATGCAAGATGCAAACAAAGCAGGGATCCAAAACGTTGTGTAAAAAATGCCAAATATTTGCTTGTCTTGTAGGGGCTTCCTTTAACCTCTTTTGTGTCCACTGAAGCTGTTAGATTTTACTCATATATCCATACCACATATACCACAATAGTACATGTGGATTAACCTTTTGAACTTATTAAAAATACAATAAAGATTTAAGATTAAAAATAAAGAGTAAACATTACGTAGATCACAAATGTATGACTCCTTGTATTTGTAGTCATATTTTTAATTGTAGCATGACAAATCTCTGTGTAAAACAACATGAATAACAAAAATGACACCTTATTTATTACAGTTTATACATTTTTCTCTGTAGTCTTGCAGTGTTTATGTTTTCATACGTCTTGCTCTGCGGAAGGTAAACTTAGTGCATCTTGCACAGTTGTAATGGCGTCGGTCTCCTTGTGAGGAATAGTGACAGATATCTGCCAGTAACGACTAAATCACTTGATGAAGGAGAATAAATAAATGTAAATTAAATTACCCCCTGTGCTTTCATCGGCATTCACGCAACATTGGGAGTGTGCATGTGGGAATTTGTCGTTCAGGAGACATTGATTAATTATGCCACACACAATTAGCCCATCAAATCGAGTGTGTCCTCCTCTCCTGTGGAAAGGTGATGTCAGAATTTTATGGGGCATTAGGCAGTAGTGCTCCTTGTATTTTTCTTAGCGATCACCAGAGAGTAGGCACACCAGTGGAGAGCAGCATTTGCATTTGTTTTTGTATGAATAGGGAGTTGTCAGGCCTGCAGGGTAAAGAGAAGGCTAACTGATCCTTTTAGACCAATGTCAATACTGATAACCATCACTGTTTGCTCTCCCAGCAGGGTCCATGGCCTGCCTGTAATGTCTGTGGCATTTCAGTGATTGAGAGATGAAATGACAGTGAGACAAATTAAGAGAGCAGGCAGAGATGGCTGCCCATATAGCTCCTCATGCCCCAATAGAAATTGTCTCCTAATAAGTTGCTTCTAGGTTTTAGCCCAGACACTGAATAGAGAGAATCGCCCTGAAAACGCAAAAATGATTATCACTTTTTCTACTAATGCTTTGTCATGGATATCATGATTTGGTTGTATACTCTCTATGTTTAATTTAGCTCTATCTATATACAGTATATTTTTTATAATCTACTATGTCACACATTCCCTCATAATCTGACATGTTTTACTATATTTGAGGTCAACTAATCCTCTGCTCTTACCAAGTGTGCTTGTATGGACTGTCAAACCTCAAGTGGCCAAAGTTTTTGCACTCTTCGGAGATCAGTTGTCAGTCGGTGTAGTGTGTACATCTCCTCCGTTGCTTTGGTGACTTTCCTTAGATGGGCACTGCCTCATGCTGAATTACCAGTTCTTTCATTTATTCAAAAAGTCATTGTTTCCTCTGCATGAAATGTAAAACTCATTAGTTACTATGCACAACAGGAGGTTTCCCCAGTTCCCACATAAGATGTGTAGAATAGTGTTGCAAATCTTAGAGTTAATGTACTGGGTAGAGATTCAGTTATGACTGAATGTGTAATTCTATTTCTGAAGTGTCTGTGCCTTTTCACAAGTAAGATTATTTAATGAGTACAGTCATAATTCACTTAATTAATTAATTCTGCATTCCTAATTTATGTTTTTTTCTTTAGATGACCGCTATAAGCAAGTGTGCCATATTTGTGTTTTTTTTGCCAGTGGGGATGCCATAAAAGAGCATCATAAAGTATCAAATACATTTCTCAGGGAGCTCATAACAAGACTCCCTCAGGCAGCTTTTGTGCTTTTGTCTTTGATTTTGCAATGCCACACCAAAACATGTGCTGCAACTACATGTTGGTGTGAAAAAGCCTTAGTTAACCTTGTCGTCCTTTATTTCTTTCATACTCTCCAGCCATTTTCAAAATGACAGACATATGTGAGGGTCTTACAGATAGCCATCAGTTTGGCTTTTCTAGGAACTTTACTGAGATGATTACACTTTTCTGAAAGGGGTTTGTTGTCGCTGTTCATTCACCAGTTCCCTTTTCATGTGATTGTCATTACAATTTTGAAGGTCAACGTACAGTTAATCGGTACAGTTCATGGTCTGGAAAAGCATTTCCATGACAACCATTTGCTAAGGGACTGACTATGAATACATAAGATAACTTGGCAATCTGCGCACATTAGTTCTGCATGAAAGACAGTTGCTGGTAGGTAAAAGAAATTGCAGCACTTTCAGCGAGTTAAAAAAAACAAAAAAACTTCCAGAAACATCCAGGATAATCAGCCAAGCATTTACGCTGTCTCTGAATGAGCTTGAGCTTTCCAACCCACTTTACTGTGATCAATTTGAAAAGAAAAAAAAAGCGTCGGTGTGATAGTGTGTAACAAAAGGAATACCTTTTTCCTTGAGAGTAAAGTGTGCAGATAGCGTGGTCAAAGTAAATCCTTGCTACTCAGTATCACATTCAAAAATAGTTCCGTAGGTATATCTTTAGAAGCAGGCCACAGAAGGCAGGCTTTTTAGTACCATGATGTAAAAAGTTCAAACTGGTATACAAAAGTTGAGATGCAAATTGCAACTACACACTGCACCATTAGAGCCTGTAGCCTTCTTGCGTGAACCTACTGATTTCCCCTTTAACATGAAACATAGATCTACATCTTTCTGTGTGGTCAAGGATAATGGCTTGATGAAGTGTATATCATATTTTCCAAACTTCTTTTTAGAGAGGTGTGGTAAGTGTCTGTGTGCAGTAGGCTTGTGCATGAGCTGGCCAACATAGGTGATTTAGGTGACTTTACAAATGTATTATATTACATGCTCAGATGGATGTTGGATTTTATAGTCACCCAGTGTGTGGTGCTCCCTGTTGTGCAGTTTGGCTTGGAGGGATACAGTCTGCTCTAGTGTCAGGTAGGAATAGTTACGTTGTGATAAATACAACTCCCATGCTGTTATTATACAGCCTCTTTTCAGGGTAGAACCGTATCTCCCCTGAAACTAATGCATGTGTGCAAATGAGCCTGTTACACTACACACATACACACCCATACTTACTAGCAGTACAATACCATACCTGCATCTTGATGAGACTAAAGCAATAGAGCTGGATCATAATTTGAATTTAAGGAGGCATTCTTTGTGGTGAGGCATGATGTTTTATTATCGGGGTAAATCTTACCCCTCCTGGGAGAAATATCGATAATATTTAGAATATAGCACCATGAGGGATTTATTTTAATGCACACAGTGTTGAGAGCCAAAGACATATGATCATATTTAATGAGATTTAGAAGCAGAAGAGTCACTCTTTGTTATATTATTTATAGGATTCTGCTTTCACCTAGGCTTTGGCTTGGAAGTCCAGTGATAATTGAAGGTCTAATGTACTTATTTATGTGTCCAGCCTCCTAGATGGAAATTTAAAAAACAGCCATGCCTAAAGTTACAAGTGTATGGTCGGGAGATGCAAAGCCCTGTCTAATCCCTGTCTAATCCCCGTCCTGTGCCTGCAGTCAACTTCTCCAATCACACAGAACTCCCAGCTCTCCTCTATTAATCCCTGAACCTAGAACACATCATTATTTAATTCCAACTGCATTGCACTTTGAGCCTAACTTAAAGTGTGGTGATGCAGACAGATTACCTGTAACCTTGCTTGAACACTAATCAAATCATATGCAGCAGAAATACATATCATGATCATTATCATCATGGTTTTTAGGGTGTTTTTTTGCCTTTTTAATTTGTATATGATGTATGTAGTGTAACTTATCTAAGTGTGTGTGTGTGTGTGTGTGTGTGTGTGTGTGTGTGTGTGTGTGTGTGTGTGTGTGTGTGTGTGTGTGTGTGTGGAGACGCACACTATTTCTCACCCAGCCTTCTTTCTGAGTTGGCAGCCAATAAATGTGTCACTCTGAGATTAAGGTATGGCTCTAAGGGAAATCTTAGATCCCTCTCAAATCAACTGTTAGAGAGAGACAGAGAGGTCACTGAATTCACAGCTTTTTTTTCTGTCTCTCCTGTCTGTCCCCCACTTACCTACAACCATCTGCCCCACAGCCCAGCCCACTTAACCAAACTAAAAGCCTTTAGGAGAAGGAGTGGGCCTCCAGTTGTAAGGGTCAAGCTGATGCCTGTAGTCCTGTATTATCAAGAGTCCTTTAGTTTCAAGCTCAAATGGTGATTCTCAGCTGAGGGATGTACTCTTGATTCTCATTTATGACATTCCCTTCTTGTTAAGAGTACTCTACCAATTTAGCATTGCAGTCGTATATGATTTTAACACGTTCAAAAAAGTTGGTTGGCTCGGTGGGTAGAGCAGGCGCTCACATATGTAGAGGTTTATGCCTCGACGCACAGGTCCAGGGTTCGAGTTTGACCTGTGACGATTTCCTGCATGTCTTCCCCCTCTCTTTCCCTTTTCTCACCTAGCTGTCCTATCAGTTAAAGGCGGAAAATCCCAAAAAAATCTTTTAAAAAAAAGAGAGAAGGATGTAACAGAATCAGATAGATAATGTTTTGTATTCCACACATTGTTGTTTGTTGTCAAAGCCTGGAGCCTACATTACCTACAATGCAACTTGTTCCAACAGGTCGGTAAGAGATTCAAGTGTGTTATGCTAGTAGCGGTCAATGTAGCCTTGAGCCGCTAGCATTAAGCCCCAAACATATTTAGTTTACTATCATATATGACAAATAAAAACATACATTGATTAATCAATCCAATCATTGGAGCTCTAATACTTGGGAGCGGGTGTAACTCCATCTGTTAGCTTACTCGTTCAACCTTTTGTGAATGAAATGTCACAGTTGTCTTTTTACCAACTAAGTTTGAAGTATTACATGATTAAATCAATACTGTTACGCATAACTGTTAGCATTCACCTGACATTTCACACATTTTTAACCAATTTGAGGATGTTCAGTAAACACCAATTATTCGTATTACAATTACCTACGGTTTGATTAGACACATTGTTTTTCACCTAACTTTTGCATTCTGAGATAATCAAATACAATAAGAGAGGTACAGGAATGTCTCAGGTCTTATGAATTTATTTGAGATTTCATGTAATCTTTAAAGCTTTGCTTTGTCAGGAAAGCAGGGAATTGCCAAGGAGTTGCTGGCACTTAATCGCTCTCATGTCTCCCGTCGCACGGCCCCAGGTCTCTGAGATCCCAGTCTGTTTGCGGGATATTGGGTCATGACATATGTGCCCTTCTGGAACACACTGAAATAGCAGCACATATGTCAAGCATGGCTCCTGCTACATTGTAGCTTGTCTGGCCCAGGCCCAGTCCTGTCAGCCCATACGACTCAAATCTATTTCCTTCATTTCCCACCGTTTTTGATTTGGTTCCATCTGTTCTCACTCAGCAAGGGGCTGGACACCCAAGGTTCCAAGTAGCACGCAGGTTGGCTACCTTTTGCGATATACTGGAAGTGTCTGTTCTAAATATCAATAGCCAAAATGCAGGTTATTTATAAAAGCAGATTGCAGACTGACCTTTTTCAAATAAAAAACAATAAGATTAAATATATTGCAGGCTCCTTTTAAAAGGAGTTAGAATTAAGCTAATGCTTTTACGTATTAATTGAATGATATACATTTTTAAAGGCATTGTATCAGATAGTGTTGCTTTCAGTGCAGTGAAAATGCATTTTGCTTTCTGTCATTGACTACATTTACATGTGGCCGTGCAAAATACAAAGTTTACCAACTGTGGCGGACTTGTTGGACCGTGCGAACACAGCGTCCCTCTTTCATTCCTTCAACCAGCTTCTTGAAAAGGTCAACGTAGCGATGTGTGCACATATCCAAAAATCTGTTGATGTCCAAGTCTTTGATAATGTTGAAAAGTAGCTATGTTTCTCCTTATCGGGTCTGTAGCCTTGCAAACTTAACCATAAGCCGTAAACAGGTAAGAGGCATCAAGAGGCCTTAAAAACCCGATTGAGACGCATATTCCGAATACGCTGTATACCAGTCCTTCCAGAAAAATGCGGAGTTTTTTTGTGATTATTGCGGGCAAACATCCTTGATTATGCGGCATGTTTTCTTAAAAAATGCGACGGAATATGCAGGACATTTATGCAGTTTTATGCGATGAAATTGCGGGAAATTGTAAAAATTGCGGTTTCATCATGGCTTCATCGCGGGGTTTGCAGCTTTTCGATGATGTTCATGTCGCGTAATTATGTCACTTCATAATGTTCCCATGGCAACAGGGGAAAATGGCTGCTCTTGTGTGAAGTAAACGCAACATTTTTCAACTTTCTGCTAAGATATATGTGACTTTTTTTGCAGCGAAAATGCGGGGATTATGAAATCATGCAAGCCCCGCATATTTTGCACGGAAATCGGCAATTTATGCAGCGAAAGTGCGCCGTATTTGAAAAAATGCGGTCTGTTTACACGACCTGAATCAAATTCGGAATATTGATATATTCGGAATAATAGTGGAATATTGGTGTGCATATAAACGTACTGATTGTTAATACTGGCATGCAAGTCTACTGTATCAAAGATTGAGATGATCAAAATGGCTTTCTAAGATATGTAATTACAAGTGTTTCACTGAAAACCCATCAAAGTGAGTGGAAATCCCTTGATGAAGGCCAAGAAAGGACATAGTGCTTTGTAAATGTATCACCTGCAATCTGTTGCAATCTTCTCAAAAGGTTGGTGGGAAGGTAATTACGGCTAATGATACAAGTAAAATGTGCCACTTATTAGGCTTCTGTGTCCGAGTAGTGTCCAATCAAGACAGGATAATGAGTAGCACGATTCCAGAGGGATCCTCCCTATGCTTTGCGGATGTGTGTTTGAAGGAAACATCTGGCCTTTGTCAACGCCCTTGTCCCCTGTGAGACTATCACTTGGCAAACCCTCATGTCACTAATACCTTTTTCACACCACCTACCAGGGTTGGGCTAAGGTTGTCTGAGCAGGGTTTAACCCTCCTTTTGGAAATTCAAACCAAGCCATTCTACATGGGTGTATCCCTGATCATGACAATTCAGAGCTCACCTGGGTCAACCAGGGAGCAATGCATAACAAGTGCTACCTTAAGTGCTAGAAATGGGCGGGGCGTCATATTCAGTGAACAGCTAACATCATACTCCAGTCCATCTGTATACCAGCAGAACTAATGTTTTGTAGCTACTTGAATCTGACATTGTACAGTAGGGAGAGATAAATAAAGCTTATTTTATGATTGTTTCACAGTGATTACGTTATAAAGCACAAATAAATAACTATCAAACTATCCTCTGCGTATTTCTTGCAGCAGCTGGAAAAGGAAGTGGGTTACTCTAGTATCGATTTTTGACCATTTTAAAACGAGGAGAGAACATTTCTCTTTGTTTGACTTCATTTAAAGTAAAGTTTGGCCTTGCTGTTGGCTTCACGACTCATTTTTAAAAAAGACAGAGAGAAAACAAGAGATTCACGCTACCACAGCAGCCGTCCTGAAAGACAGGCTCGAGACGGGTGTCTTTCAAAATGAATTGAACCGGTTGTTGAAGCTGCATGCCTACCCTGTGAACATACTAGTTTTATACACACTACGGTGAAAACTCAGCGTAAATCACGACTGCCCCACTTTAACTTCCAACCAATCACATCATTTTTCCCGCCCCGGATCTTGGCAAACCAGGTTTTGCGCAATTCACATTGAAATCGACTCCAGTCTACCCTGATCAAACCCACCTCACTATCTGGGTCGTGAAGCCGAGTAGATCGAGGAGGGTTACCCCATTCACACACACAGTTGACCTGGGTACAACCCTGATTAAGCCAAGTGTGAAAGGGGTATAAGCAGGGGGAATATTACTGCAGGAATTAAACTCCTCTGGAAATCTATTTTACACTTGGAAATACATAGCAAGAAAACCTGAAAGAGCTATATTTTGTCATATGTTTGTTTATAAAAATGAGTAGGCGGATGGTTTTCTAATATCAAAAGCCCTCAAAAGCTCAGTACAAAAGTGAGAAGTGTTGTAAATCTGGCGAACAGAGGAGAAATCATGAAATAAACTACGCTGGGAATGGGGTGACAGTACTGCATTTAGACTCTTAACGGTTTAAGTTGTGGAAGAATTAAGAGATAAAAGTTTTAATTTGACAGCTGAAGAATGCTCTTGGCCTCACATGCTGTTTTGCGCATTAGCTCTGCTATGACATGATAGTGTAAAATCAAAACGGTGTCTTTACTGTAAATATACAACTTGGGTTTCAGTTTTTTTTTTTCCCTACAGCTCAGTTTTCTGCAAAACATGTGTTGACAAACGGGGCCACTACAATGGGACACCAGGAGAAAGTATGATGCATGATGAAGACCTTAAAGAGTAAACAAAATATCTACTTAAGTGTTTCCTCCTTGCATGCCAAACTCTGTGGTGGGGTAGCACAGGTGCCGTGAGCAGTTAGTGGTGCTCTGAACAAAGGGTGAATTGTGTGGGAGAGCCTCTATGAAAGGCTGATGGATTAATTTTCCTCAGTTTATCCTGGATCCCAGCCAGAAATAGTCCTGCCTGTAATTTCATTATCAGTCTTTAGTTCATCTGTTTATTTAGTGACATAAGTGCTGGAGTTTACTCACTGTATGAGCGAGAGACGCCGGCGCTAACTGCGATATTTAATAAGATGTGTACTTAGTTCCTGTTCTAATTAGCATCATGCAGAAGCCGACTAATGTACATTTGAGTTGACATTGCTTATATAATTTAACATTACGGGTTTTAATACAACACCCTCTTCATGCTTCATTTCCACTGATCACCAGCTGCTGGGTCAATTGAATAATTAAGAATTTAATTAAGCTTCAGTTTGGATCACAATCTTCTACACAGTCAGGCCTTGTAGTCTAAGCATCAGTAGCAGGGATCAAATAGGGAAGAGGTGATGTGCCAAGCAAGAATTTAGAAATGTGAGCTCTATCATGCGCTGAAATGGAAAGGTCTGAAGTGGCTTATCTATTTGATCTCTGAATCCTCCGGTTCCACTCCACAGAGCGGGGCTGTTATTTTTCTGCTTGCTCATATTATACTGCAAATTCCAGTACAACCCTCTAAGGTATGCAGCATTTCAGTCTGTATGATCCCTTTGGACTGCTCCCCTCATCATTGCCAGCATGTAATATAATACATTCTATTGACTTCTTGGGAAGCAGCTCTCACAGTGAATTGACTGTGTTGCTATGGCCTAAAGTAGGCTAATTTCACTCAATGGTGCATGAATAAATGTTGACTCAAACAACTGAGCCCTGCAGTATGAGTAGTATTGTTTCCCTCACTGTGTGTCTCCATATGTTAACGCACATGTCTTTTATGTTTGTAGTCTCTGCAGAACCAACTGTCTATTGGAATGCTGAGTATTGTAATTGGCTGCACTATAAAACTCCCAGTACAGATTTACTTTATGTTCAACTCAAAAAGTCAGCCATATATCATATACATTACCAAATGCGCAGTGATGTTGTATGAAAGGAGATGTGTTTGATTCTGCTGACACAGTAGCTCCAGCTGTACCGACACAATGCTAACGTGACTTGTGAGGGAGTGGACGTAATAATTGTGCAAGGTGCCTTATGATCTTCTAGCAGAAGTGACGTAGGCAGTAACGAAACCTGAGTGGTCAGTGGAAGACATATGATAGACTGCTGTGAATGGCGATGCGTCTCGGCTGTCCAGTGTAAACAGGGTCTTACACAAGCTCAATAAAGTAAAATGTACTCAACAATGTGTTCCAAACTACTGTATATTATATACCAAACATACACATCCACTACTTCATGTGGCCCTTACCAGTAGGGCTGTGACGGTATAGTTGTTTTCTTACCGCGATGAAGAAGCAATGTATCACTGCAGTATGGTGCACAACCCCCTGGCGAGAGTAGTGTATGCGTGTGCCTTAAGTGAGTAACTTCAGCGCCTGAATGGTCGCGCAAGGAGAGCGAGCGGGAAGGGAGAGTAGTGTATGAGTGCCGCTGTGAGGAATAGGACAGGTGAGGTTTTGCAGTAACATCCAAACGAGCAGTGGCGTAGTAAGTACACAATAATTAAAGAGACAGCCGCTAAATAGCCAACTTTTCCAAACTAATGCATCATTTATAGCAAAGATGATGTAATGGTTAATAGTGAACAATAAAACAACAAGCTTGAGCTTCTCAAGACACAGTGGCTTCATCTGTTGTCAATACTGCCAGTAAAGTGAATGGCGTTACTCCCGAAAAAACATTGGTTCAAACCTTACAACATATGTTGTAGCCATAGACTGTATGAAAAGATTGCAGCACGCTGTTTCCGTTTCTTCGAGTCTTTACTGAGTCTTGCTGTCATTTACGGCCGCGCTGCTTTCCCTTCTCTCCGTTGATCCATTCCACAGACAGTTAAGAAAGCTCTATTGTCAAAGTAAAAAAAAAAAATTGTTTGTTGACAATGCAATATTCATTTTATAACGTCGGCCCTGGAGGTATAAGTCTCCCCTGGCTTTCTGACCACGGTCTGAAACAAAGCAATCAGGAAAGGTTAACACATTGAACATTTTAAATTAAACAACTTATTAACGTGCTCTTGTTGCCCCATGTGCGCTGGTGCGCTCATCTGTTGACATTTCCGAATGCCTTCCTAAAGTTGCTTAATAAAAGTGGGCTTTCCACACAAACAAACGTACATGTGTCATTATGAGAAAAAAAGGAGGTTTTAACTGTGTCGGGCTCGGACATAAATATCTTAATGCCTGTCGGGCTCGGGTCGGGTTCGGTTACTGCTCTGTCAGACGCGGGCCGGGCTCGGACAAAAAAATGCGGCCCGATCCGCACTCTATTGCGGTCATCGTATGATGCGGTTATCGTCACAGCCTTACTTAACAGTTGATTTGTTTACTTAGGAATTGTTTATGAAGTGCACCCTTTTACAAACCAAATACCATTAACACCCACCAGAGAAGGTAACAACAAGGCTAAGTTTAATCAGTTGTAATGACATTGTCTCTTTCAACTCAATGTCAGTGGTGGCACACTACGAATATACTATTCTCAGACACACAAGCACGCACACGCATACATAAAGCCTATCTGATTTACTGCTTTGTACACATTGTGCTGACACTGAAAATCACACTAGGCATCACAGCACCTGATGAATAGACCCAGTGTGAAGTTATAGTTGGGTTGTAACCCTATGATATATGCGAGTTACAAAGCTGTATGAACACTGCTTACACATAAAGTAAAGTAGTAGGAGCATTGATAAAACTTTACTTTCAAGGAGCCTTATATCGTTTATTAACCAATACACAGTTTGCAGCTCCAGGGGCTGAACTTCAGATTAAAGGTGACTGTGACCTGTGGAAATAACATCCTTCTTATATGAAGATACAAATGATACAAACTGCTCAAAAGGATTGGACTGTGAATTCTAACATTTGTACATGTTAGAACTAAACTATATAACAACTACAACAAGCTGGTCTTATCAGAACTTTGAATCTAGGCTTACCTAAGAACTAGGGCTGAATGATTTTGGAAAATAATTTAATTGCAATTTATTTTTTAACAATGTTGCGATTGTGATTTGAAATGTGATTATTTCTTAAGCTCTTTATCTGCTATATTATTCAACAAAGACAAATAATACATCACTGTATAGTATGATCAACACAATATTAGATTAAACATAATCGGTTCTTTCCTAGCCTGCGTTATGATGAAATTAGGTGATGCATGGATTTATATGAATGACATATTTATTTATAAAGTACTTCAATCACAGTGACTGATTTGTTGAATGTCCAGCCTTGTAAACATGTAATAATTACCATGACAACATCAAGCACTGACAAATAAGCCTGGTGTAAACATTACTATGAAAGTCAGTAGAAAATCACACAAACTAAAGTGAAGATTGCATAAATGCACTTTTTAAACACTGTCTGTGAACTTTACTGGACAGTGTTTAAATATGCTATTATAGGCACAATGAGTATGGCACTGCCAGCCATAGTGATCCTACAGCTTGACCATGTCAGTTATAGCAGTGTAAAAACTCCTGTTTTCAGCTCCACTGCAACTCTCTGTTTACCTTTTTCTATGTAGCTCCGGTAGGACGACCTGGCTAGAATATTTGCGGCAGGCATATATTGCTTTTCCAGTGTAATTATCAAAGCAGGCTTGGTCACGGTACTAAGGTGCATCATGTCTTTGGCGATAAACTCTGTCACTGCTTGAGTAATTTCCACGTTCCGTTCTGAAGTACGTTCATATGGAGTTACGCTTTCAAACATCTTGGTCAGTGATCCCTGTCGGGTGGTACACCGGTGTTGGGCATTTAGCCATACAACTATCGTACATGTCTTTGTGTTGTTTTTTTTTAAGCGGTGATACAGGTTTGTAGTCTTGCCCCATGAGGTAGCAACATTAGCAAGGCAGGTTTTGCACATTAACTGACGCTGTGCATCGAGTGGCAAATTTATTCTTCCTCTGCAGACTGTGTGTCATGTGACCAGAGTGTAATCTTAGCCTTTGCAGTTAAAAAAATTAATTTTAACATATCACGATGTAATTGCAATTAATCGTTCAGTCCTACTAAGAACTACTTAATGTATGACAACTAATTCTACAGATTGTAGGCACAGGGTAGTCTCGCTTTGCCAGACCCTCCGCCAAAGCGCGCTGGAGGAGAGCATGGCTACTCTACATAGCATTTGGGGATGGTTTATTGGTTTATTTCATTAAACCAATCACAATCGTCTTGGGCGGTGCTATGCACTGGAGAAAATCTGCGGTGCCGCTGCAATATAGGCTCGGAAGGAACTCGTTTTGGTGGAACGTGTACGTTTAAAAGTCTTAGTCGTGCAACAGAAAACTCAGATTGGACAGATAGTCAGGCTAGCTGTCTGGATTTACCCTGCAGAGATCTGAGAAAAGGTTAACCATAGTCCTCATAAATCCACCGGAGTTTAAAATGCCAACACAAAGGAAGCCCAAGGCAACAGATATCCGGCCCTAATGAGTGAAATCCGGCGGATTTTCCGGCGGCAATGGAGCAATCCCGGAAGTTGAACGTTAAGGATATAGACTACAGTTAGGGCAACACCATAGTAGTAGCCTGACACTTCTCCGCTCTCTATCCATATGCTCAGTATGTTCCAAAATTCTGCTACAAATCTTCCATTTGTCGCTTGGGGTTAGCTGTTTGCATTTTGTCACATGCAACTGTTTGTTTATGATTGTCATTAAAGGGTTGATCGAATGCAACACCGAGTTTACCTTGTCATAGTTGAATTACAACAGTTTGGTGGGTAAAAAGGACAGATAACCTCAAAGTCCCATTGACACCTCTTTCCTCTGCAAATCTCACAATTTGAAACTGCTGCTGAAAACGGGTGAATCTCAACAAAGCTAAAAGTTGACGTCAACTCCTCAACTCCTACCTTATTTGGCTCTACCTTCTAGCGCGGTCAGCGAGCTTGTTACGCCCGCAATCTCTTGTGGAGCTTTATAACTTTTGAAAAACCACAGCTTCCAGTTAATCTTATAATGGATATGTGTGTTGAGTTATTTAAACAAACGATCAGGGAAATAAGCGCCTCTTGTCCGCAAGTCTCATTGATAGAGCCCGCAGTGAGCTGGATGGAGCTCTGTCAATGAGAGCTAGCAGTTAATCCTAACGAGACCCCTCATATTCACAAAAATGCATTACATTGAAATCAGACAAAAGTGTTAGCTTTGGTTAGGGTCGCTGTGATATAAATGCCGTGATGAAATTCAAAGTGTAAATATACTATAGTTATGCCACAAGTGTACCCGGGGTCTGTGAAAGGACAGGCCAGGCAGCAAGGCAGCAACCTAGGCAGCACCGGCCAAAGTCACGTTAGCCTGCGCAGCTACTGAACTCCGACACACAGTTGGACAAAATTTGCAATTAGCCATCAATTTTCGTAAACCTGCCCATATTTGACCTCTACATAGTTGATTTCTTGCATAAAAATGTCTCAGAAGTGAATTTAGAAAAGAAAAAGCAGAAGAACAATGTATAACATTGCAGTGTCTGAAATATGAGACCTGCTGTCTTGTCTCCACTATATGTGTATGTGCTTCGCTCAACCAATCAGCGTACAGCTCATCTAAATATTCATGATCATACCATATTTAGAAGAAAAGCTCTCGTTTGAAATAGAGCCATTCCACAGGGATGCATTCGGCAGCCTGGAACAGCACACGCGCCATTTTCAGCCCAACCAATGTTACATACCCTATTAGGGGAGACCTGAAGGAACAGTGTGAAATACCCTATATAATCATTCTATCACCCCTTTAACAATATATCGTGGCAGCAACAGACGGAAGCCATATTTTAGCTACAACGTGTACCAGGAGCATACATGTGTATATAATAGTTGCTCATATTACATATCATAAATACAGGAAGTATAATTTAAGTAGGTCCATCATAATATCCATGAGTTATGCTGGTATTGTATCTGTATGAAAAGAAACAAATTAAAGGATATTGTAAATGAAACATTTTCATTTGTTTATGATTTATTGGTTTAGAAAATGAATCATAAAGGCTTGATCCGTTTAGGTTAGTATTTGAAATATCACACAATATGTCTTGCAGTTGGGTAGGTGCATACAGAGGATTTACAACAACTTCAATGTTCAAACGTTAAAACATAAACAGTTTGTCATTTTCCACGTTTCTAAATTGGATGTTTAAATTCATTCAAAAATGAAAATAAGGCAAGGTAGTGTTATTTCTTTTCTTTTAATAAAACTACTTTGCAGTACTAATGTCAACCAGATTTATAAAAAAAAAATGCTGGAGATGTTTTACTTTCATGCCATATTTTTCTTCTTATGAAACCAGGGGCAACAGTATATTTATGAATGTATCTAACTTTAACGTATTCCCCTAAATGGTACTAAAAGTTCCTAGCTAAGAGTTTTCTCTGAAGTCGTATTCGCAAACCTGATAAAGACAACTTTTTAAGCTGTGCTCAGATTACAGGAGCGTGAAAATCCAACCTGATTTTGGGTTTCACCGTGCGCATAAAGAGGAATTTCACTGATTATCTGTTCTCGAATCAGGACCACACTCAAACTACAAGAAAATAGCATAGCATCACAGACTACAGGATATTATAAAGATTATCTTTCCAGTGGGAAGTACGCATCACCTAACTTTCTCTCACAAACATACTTCACTGTCTTTCTTTCGGTACCTCTGTCTCTCTCTCTCTCACACACACACACACACACACACACACACACACACACACACACACACACACACACACACACACACACACACACACACACACACACACACACACACACACACACACACACGCACTCTTTATTTCACTCACTGTTGCACACACATTCTTTCTCACTTGCAGGTCTTTTATCTGTACACGAAAAACTGCTGAAGCCACATTTCTATCGACCTCTCCCTATTGTATAGCTGTCCTTCAAATCCACAGGATACACCAGCCTTGTTGTTTCCATTTCTAACATAATTTACTGTCATAAATGTATCTCTACTTCTGGTTCATTTCAGTCCACTCAGTGACGTTAAATCCAGATCCGTGGAAATTTGTGACAGGTAAACCATCATATTAGTGGCTGTGATTGTGCGTTGGGAAAGTTGTCCAGAGAAATTTATAATCCAGTGTAATCCAGAGGCCAGTGTAAAAAATAAGGGACATTATTTAGGTAAGAGAAAGGATAGGAGTGATCTGGTTGGTGTGAATGATTGTTTTTGCTAGAGGTGCTTACTTAGTCCACAGTAATTTGTTATTGTAATAGGGGACCAATTTGTTGGTACATTTATATTAACATTTAGGTATACTGTCATTTATCCAGGTTGGAGTGAGCTGTGTAGCTAGTGTAAAAAGATAAGCAAAGTAAAAGTTCACATTTCTGTATGTAGCCTGCATAAATAAATAGGTGAGGCCACACACCCTTTAAGCTCTAAAATGTTGGTTTTATTCTAATAAATTATGTATCCGAGCTAAAAGAGTGTGTGTCAGTTTAGTTGTTGATTAAAAACATGTCAATGGGAATAAATAAACTGTCTGAATATACTGAAACAATAAAAGTCATGTTGAAGAACGGACAAGGAAGAACGGGAGGTGTCACTGCTCTTCACTAAAGGATGGCTGTAATGCAAAAGTCGATTGTTCCAATCTGAAAGAGGAGAAAGTGTGCAGTGAACAAGCTCACAGGCTGATCTGAATTCAATTTGATGCAGGAAAGATGAGAATTTTTTTTAACATTTCATCTTAAATAGCTGATACCACAAGCTATGTACTAAACACATTTTCTTTTGCTTTAATGGTTAAGCTATCCATCACAATAAATACATTTATAGTAATATGCATAACATAATTGAAAGATCTTCTTTTTTTTTTTTTTGGAGCAGTCATGTAGATGGAGCAATTATTTTGTACTAAATTGGTCAACACAAGCTTCTTCAATGTCTTTAAAAATGCTTGTCAGTTCACTCAAATGTTTATATTGCCAGATGAACCAGTCCGTGCATGCATGTTTTTCTGATCAATGTTAAACTGATGGGAACACTAAGGATAGCTCTGCAGCGCTCTTAAATCCTGAAGGAGATGTATAATTAAAAGTTGCTAAATGATTTCACTCGCATGTCTGAAAGTACGAAGAAATATGCTTCACAATGAGAATTATGGTTCGGTTAGGACTAATTTGCTACTCTTAAGACGCTGGATAAACATGAGCCCTGGTTTATTTTATTTAACTGCAGCTGCAAGTTGAAAAACAAGCTGAAATAACACATATCACAACCCATTTCCTCGCGATTAGGCATGCTTCTCAGCTGCTAAAGGGATTTAAGACACGATAATAAAGATAAAAAGAAGACATTAATAATTTTGTTATGTTAATTAAAGGCAAGAGGATTAACAACAACACGGGAGCCGTGTAAAGCATTAAACAGACAGGGGCTCTGACATTTTTCCAAAACCATTAATAATGAATGCGTTTTGTCCCTGCTGTGATCAAACAAATCATGGGAAACATTTACATTCTCACTTCATTTAAGAGACACTTTGAATTCCAGGTTCTTAAAGATCTAGTAGTAGTAGCAGTATATACTCATATTTTTTTAAACCAAACAATGAATATATTCTGTTAACAAGTATTCAGTGTAACAACCAGGCTGGAACTGATGGAGCTGTGCCACAGAAATCCATATTAACAAAGCCATATTTTCTTTCATTACAATAAGCACTCAGCAGTGCATACATGAAACTGCAACACTTGGGCTGTTAAGTAAACTACTCCACCTCTCTGCACCTCAAGTTGTGTCCCAATTCAAGTTCTAAACCAGTAACATTAGCCAGGAATGACTTCCATTTTTTTATTAGTAACCTGAGGCCTGTACTACGAATCAAGATCAACATGCCCTGGATTTATTTCAGTTACCCGGCTTCACCAAACCCAACAACCGTGGTCCCGGTTCAATCAACCCTGGGTTTCCCAATCTAGCGGCGCGCACGTTCACATAAAAGAGGCGGTGTTTGCACAGCACGACCAATCAAACATTTACCAGAGCCACATATTTTACATAAGAAGAGCAAACTATAATTCTACAGAAATATGAAGAACACAGACACTGTTATCAATATCACTTCCCCATCAGTCAGGCACAAGATCTGACCAGAATTAAACTTGTCCTTTCCATAAACTGTCGTTGCTTTAGCCTATTATTTCAGTTGCAACCTTGACAGTGGTAAGCGATCGTGAGAGCAAATACAAAATATAATTCAAACCGATGTGCGCATTGGCAACACACGGCTCAACAAGCCGATAAATAGTCTATACGTAATTCCCTCTGCTGAAAATCTATATCTTTCACAAAATACCCATCAGCGAATGTTGCCGAATGGGGTTGTCGGTCTCTAAATGTTTTAACTTTTCTGAGCGCATCTTTATCTCTCTCTCTCTCTCTACCTGATCTTCTAAGAATGGTGAAGCCGTTATCAATCGAGTATTGATTGGTCGGTAGGCGGTGCTTTTACACTGGTTGATCTCTAATCTCCAACTTAACCTTCTCCCGACCAGGTTAGGTGTTCAGCATAAGTTACTACGACGATTGAACCCGGTAACAAGTGATCCACCGTCGTGGTACAGAAAACCCTGGGTTGAACCTGAAGTTACCTCGTTAACGCCAAATCTTGCTTCGTAGTACAGGCCTCTGGACAAGTTGTTAATCAGATGAATGTTGTGTATATACTGTATTTATCCTTAACCTAATATGTTTTAATCCATTGTGTTTTTTAATAATATAAAATAAATCCCGGGTATCACGAGAATTTTACATATGACTGTTATTTACTGGCACTATATTCACACTTTGTCGTCTCAGAGCAACTTCCAGGTCATTAACTTTGTTACTTCTTTTTTTTTCGCGAAGAGAAAAGTTCAAACACAACATTAGTTTAAGTTTGTGTGAAGGGAGACCGTTTAGATTCATAGAGGAGGTGCAGGTTCAGCCTGGCCTTCAGGTCCTCTGAAGGTCCCACCTTTATGTATCCTTTAAATGTCTTAATACCTTACATGGTACGTGAAAGTAAAGGACAGTTTCACTGTAGTCGTTTTTAGGATTGGTCCACGCACGTCATCATGTAAAGATATTCTATACAAGGGGTTCACCAGGAGACTTCTATCTTGATGTGACATCACTGTGACGCTGTGTGAAGATCAGTGTCCAACCAGAGTATTGGTTTCTTCTGCTTCTTTTTCTTATCTCTCTGCCTTTTGGAAATGAGCACCTTTTGCACCTTGAGGATACAAGCTATACTTACTCTTATCCTTCTCCTCTTTTTAACATTCATATTTCAACTGTGGCAATTGTTGTTTGTCTCCTATTTGTCACATCATGTTTTGAATGTAGTTCTGTTGTCACTAAATGTCAAGTTGATTTTGCTCAATAGATAATCTACAAACAGCTTTGCTTGCACCCCAATGTGTTAATGACACTGTGTTGTAAATACACAGCATGCTCATTTTTGACACTGTCTATTTGGCGGTGACAGTATCTTGGTATTTGAATGCTGGCCCACTGGCATGGCTTACTCACACACCTTAATGTAATGTTAATGTTATTAGTAACACCTGTGCTATCCCTGCAGGTCAAAATGGCTGATGTGAGGAAAGGTCTATTGGGTGCTTAAAGGTTAATGATGAGTGAAGAGCGATAGATGCTCTTGTAGTCACACCTGTGGCTTTTACTGCCACACACTGCTCCTCATGGTTGCTGATTTGTAGACACATGTCACAGAGCGCTGCAGACAAATTGAAATGCTAGCTGCTGGAAAATTACCAATGTGTGAAATAGACCGAGCTGTGAGGAATGAACAATATTAGTGTAACTGTTGCACTCACTCCAGATGGCACATAGCAATTTGACATTAGCACCAGTGACATGAGCTTGGGGGGATTTAGCCTGCTTGATGCATGAGACTGTGTTGTATGATCGGCTCGGACATGACCTCAGCATTTTAGGGGTTAATAGCTCAGTCTCTAGGTTGAAGCGGATTGATACGATAAGATTGATTTTTGCAATAGTGAGCATAATGAAATGGCCTGGTTGAAATAATATTCGACGGTTTGATTATTGACAGTAAAAGTAAGATGACAAATTTGACAAAGGTAGAAATATTTTCTGACTCCTAGCAGCCAAATCTGGATTATATTGGATACACCCGAGCTGGCCAATTGGGGTAGCAGGTATCATCGCCACCCTGCGAAGCCCACATACCGCCCCTTCTATTTGGTTAAATACCCACACACTGCTTTCCACCACCAGCTCATCTTTGTTGGTCTGGTCTTGGCACGTAGCAGATGTTTTGCATGAATATAGAGTACTTAACTGATCTTAATTCTCAACAGATGTTGGAAATGGCTGTGCGCTTTTGTTAGATTAATTTTGTCTTTAGCCTCTGCTTCAATTAAAGCTTTTTACCAGGGCAAGATAAAAGCTATCACTGGTGTGTTCAGCTATATATATATATATATATATATATATATATATATATATATATATATATATATATTCTCTTAGAAAAAAAAATAATATGTCCTGCACCATGTTTTGAATTCAGAATCCTGGCTGTGTGTCTAAGCATCTGTGCTTATTTAGGGAACAGAAAGCATTATTGAAATCATATTTACACCTGGGCAGTGGGCGGCTCTCACCATTTAAATGATTCTAATTTCCCAACAATTTGAATAAATGTCACAAACGCTGTATTCAGCTTTAGGATTGGCTGCCTGCAACAGATGGCACAAGCTGCTAGTCAGTGTGCCATAGTTGATTGTGCCCAGGCTCCCATTCTCATTTCATTTTTTTTTCTCATACTGGAGAAAAGGCTTTCTACATCACATCACACACTGGATCTTCCTGCCCCACATTGAGGAAGGTTTGTGTCCAATGCTATCAAAAGCAGGTGGTCGGATCTTGTGGTGAGGAGAACTGAGGTGTGGCTATCTGATCACAAAGCATGACATGTTTAATGACAAACTGGCTGAGAAGAAAGGAAATGGCTTAATCCTGTGTAGAAATAAGGAGCTGTGAAAAGGGCGTAGAATAAGTGAGGTGGCTAGTGGGATGACCCTCCGGGGAGCACACCCCGCCCTGGACATACCCATAAAATGTATGAAAAATGATTAGGCTGTGACTAATTACCCGTTTAGTGTCGCCGAAAGTTGTTAAACAGACCATTGCCTTTTAATATCTAAAGTAAGGAATGGGATTAATTAAGCATAAATGTATTCTTCTACTCTGCCAAGTCTCTTTCTTACAGTCTCTAACAGTGTGATGGGGTTTGCACCTTGGGGAAATAGTTGGTAATGGCCTGAGAAAGGGATCTCCTTTTCTCAACTCACTACTTCTTTTTTGGGTGGATGAATGAATGAATAACTACAGGAGCAGCTGCCTCTATGAAATGGAATTGCAGAGGGAAAATGGAAGCTAAGAAGAAAAAGGATTTATGACAGCACAACTGTTCCTTTGAAAAGCATGACCTTTAAAGATGAAATCCATAATGTTTTTTAATAAAGGTATCATTAATATCCATCTGTATTGTAAAGAGTAGTGAAACACTAAAAATGGCAAAAATATACCGTGGTGGTACCGTCTATTCTGTATTCTGTTGCCGAGAAATGTTGATTTTGTTTGCCGGGTTACACCTATCAAGTTGACAATACCAATGCTGTCCAACTTCATCACTTTGGTAAACACTTCCATCAGTCAATGACGTTTATACTGCATACCAACAGCAACAAGGCAAACAGGTGCACAACACAAAACTAGATGCCCCATCATCCTTGTTGTAGTGTGAATTATGAAAACCAACGGCTTGTAGCTTTAATGACCTCAGCATATCAGGTACTGCTTCTTTGAAAACACCAACTTACATGAGTTTATGAAAATGAAAATGATCTAATAAGAGTTGTTGTAGATTGCTGGAGGTAATTTAGAAGTATTTTTTCTCTTGAGAAATGAAGTGTATACACTACTTACCTGCAACAACAAATACGTTTTGAAAGGAAAGTGATGTCACTTGGATTTCTGATCAACATTTTAGAATACATTTTGAGTAACTTATTTTGAAAGCTGCAAAGTGTTGATACTAGGCTTGTGGCAATTGGCGATCGGCTCGTATTGATTGAGTGAAGAATAATCAATGATTGATTTTTCCTAGGCTGATGTTAAAGCAGTTTGAACTAATGTACTATCAGAACTAAGCTGATGTAAAAAATAATCTCTAGAATCTTAGCCCTACTGTGCATTTAGAGACGTTTCTGGTGGAGCGGCATGTCAGCCTGGTGAGCCCCGTTAATCAGCAAGAGCAACGAGTGAATTTGCCGTCCCTTTTCTATGGATCTGACATCCCGCATCTCTGTGTTCTTTATACCTGCTCACCAAAACTTTGCTCTGCGCTCCATAAGAGTAGTTACTGCAGCGCAAGCAGTAGGCCTACATGCAGATGCATGGTCGTTTGTGTCATTCAGTTGACTTTTGCCGGTGGGTGAGGGTGGAGCTCTTGGTGCAGACGGCATGGAGGGAGGCGGAGCATGTACTGCCCGCGCTGCAGTGACACAGAGCCAGGTGAAAACGGCAAAGTTTCCCTTTTAAGATGTCATATGAAAAAAGTATCTATGTGTATGTGTGGAAGGGGATCAAACGAAGTCTGTTGTGCATGTATCATACTGTGAGTAATGTGTCTGCCCCTCATTATGCGGCACCGGAACAATCCCGTAAATGAAACATTGTCGATATAGACTGAGCCATTATTAATATTATTAGTTAAACCTACATTTGAAAAGTAAAAATATCCTTCCTTGTCTTGTATGCACCTTGAAGAATAAGACAGGAACACCAGCTACCTCTTAGAGGACCTACTACTCAGCGTGTTATATCGCTCACTGTGTTTAGAGAGAAATGGGCTGGAAAGAGCTCAGTGCCAACATCCAGCACATCTAATGACAACGTTATCTTACCTTTTTCTAAAAGTTTTCATCTGCACTGCTGATATACTTGCACCCCTCTCCCAGTAAAGCCCCGAAACGGCCCGATGTCCAATGTGCCTCATTGTGCCTTTCAGCAAATTCTGCTGTCATGCAATTCTGGACTACAAAAATAAAGTCTTCAATGGTCCCTACACTGTAAAACACACTCTGCACTCAAATGCACCATTTGAAATGCTAAGAGCTCATGGTAGCGAACTGGGTGAGATTAAAGGCATGTATTTATCATACATTATTAGTGGGTGTGTTAGGGGCCGCCATCAATTATGGCCAATCACTTCAGCTCATCTTGGCGCTCTAAAAGCAGGGCCCTCCTCTCTCTGTGATCTGAGGACGTAAGAAGTCCAAACTGGCTTTTCCTAAAAGGAAATTAATATTATTGTTCAGACAAGAACATCAATATTGGACGACTCTGCAGAACAGTCTGCCAACATTTTTTAAAATCTACAATTACAATAAAATTTTTGAATGTAGCAGCTGTGGTGTGGTGAAAGATTGTATTTATGGTCATATAGTATAGTCATACACAGTGGTCAGGCATAAACCGAATACATTACTTGACCACCGCCCCCACCGTCGGTTGGTTTTTATTGAAATAAAACCCATTTAGTTCGCTCTTGTGTATCAGCCTCCACGTTAAATAAATTTAAAAAAAACTAATTTCACACCCTCTATTAATAAACAAATTGTCTGCTCTGTACAGCAGCATCACATAGTTGCATCACAGAGTAGGATCTGAGAGTTTGTGTGAAACCCAAAAGCAAAAGTGCCTATTTGACTGTATTATGGTTTTAAACTCACTGCTAATAGGGAACCCTGAAATGTGGTGCAGCTAGACCCAGCTCTGCAGCAGAAACCCGACCGGAGATGCCAGAGATCAAAGTAAGTGCTCTACAGATATTAAACTTCATTGACAAATATATTTTTTTGTGAAATGTTCAGTGTGATCAGTAACACAAGTCATTTACGAGTTTATTAACTCGTAAATGCCTGTAGTTGTGGAAATTTAACTAAAAAAAAAAAAGGTGCTTGCTCAGTTTGACATGACTCATGCAGGTGAGCAGCACACAGTGCAAAGTTCAGTCACGCTAACACCAAAATTGCCGTGGATTGCCAGTTGAACGCAGCTCTTACTGCACATCTCTTACTTTGCTGCATCACAAATTACCAAAATACCAATCTGGTGCAGTAAAATGTCACTTCACAGAGTTCGATAGCTGTCCAATGTTCCAACTTTAAATTCCACCAGAAATTCAGACTACATTTTTTATTTTTTTTTTATCTCTTTTTTTTATGGAACATTTTGCTTATGGAAATTATATAGACTCAGGGATTGTGAGTTGTCACTGTTGTTAGTATCTGTAAAAAGATTTCCATAATGTCTATTTTCTTCCTAGTAATAGCATGTCGCTACAGCGGGCTTCTTACAGCTCTGTGCAAGGTGGTAAATCCGGTCTGGAGCCAGCTAAGATCAGTCTGTCAGCTGGGAGATTTACACTTTACATGCTCTTAAAGTCTTCGTCCGACACCGAGGGTGCCAGAAAGCCCTGCCAGATTGCCAGACACCAGGATAGCAAAGGGCCCACACAGCCATTTAACAGCTGCGCTTTCTAGGCTTTATAGCCCATGCTGATGCACTGAGGACATAAGCAAAAGAGAACATTGATTGACCACTTGGACAAAGCCAAGATGCCATAACTTAAAACTGCAGCCTGATTGGTTTTTATCCAAGCTACACTAGAGAGGTTTTGCTGCCTGAGGATCAAATTTAAAGGAAAAGTATTATGTTTATTTGTCATGTAACTAGGGTTCTGACCAACCCATTCTACATCCCTCACTTCCCCCTCCTTAATACCGCTGTTCAAGGAATAATGCAGTAAGTTATCTGTAGCAATGATGTCCATTGAAAAGGTAAATAATAGTAAAATCCTTAATCAACTATAGTTTTTGAGAGTAAATAATAGCATATTTTAATGACCAGAATTTAAAACAATATTGCCACTTCTGCATTTCTATTTATTGTGTAGGACACCTATGATTTAGTCCAAGAGCAAATATGTTGCAAATTACTATCAATACTACACACTAGAGGCCTTCACAAGCCACCAGTCTTGGATTTGTGCATCAATATTTCTAATATTGATCCTGTGGTATGTCATTATCTCTGAAGAAGAAAATATTTTAGGAAATCAGTAGCCTGTGTACAAAATGTTATGTAATGAAAGTTAATGTATGCACATCAGGTTGGTGTGCCACATGTTGGACCCAATCTGAACCTCCACTTCACTACACACTACCCATATGATCATATTTTTAGGAAGGAAACAGCACTCGAGCAAAAATCAATAATTATTTTTGACCCCTGTGTGACTGTGGATTTAGACAAGCAGGCACATTTTGCTAACATTCATCATGTTTTCATCAGTTAATTACTAATTCTAGTACGCCTAACATTGTTTTTAATCCTATTTTGCAAAGAACTTTAGGCTGTATCTTTGCATAAAAGGCGCCATTGAAATGCAGTTATTTTCAGATATGAGTTTTCTGTCATTCATCTACCAAAAAAGTATCTGTTGTTCATGAAAAAGAACAATGACTTCAGCTGACAAAATAAGATTAGTAAAGGGATGTCACCTGCGACTTTAAGTGTGACATATATGTGGACTAGATCAATGCCCCAGCCTGTTGATAGATCTTTTTTTCCCCCTTCTGTGCCTAATTATGGACTAACCTTAATGGAAAGTACTGCAGTTTTAATGAATTTGTATTTATTCCTTCTGTTTCTTTCAAGTACCGGACTTAATGAAAACCCACAGCTATTAATCTTTTGACATACCTCTGAGCTACTTTGTCAGCAAGCCACCGTGAAAGCACAAACCGAGCCTGACATTTGACTAATTGCAGTCATTTGAGAATGATCACTACTATAATGTATTGGAATGCACAGCGGCGTAACACAACATTCAGGCACCCCTATCCGTCTGGTGATCCACTTTACAGTCAGAATATGGAGGAAGCTGTTAAACCACTTTAAAAAAAAAAACACCTCTCCTAATTGGAGCAGGTTAAGTGCAATAGTGATGATTGCAATCAGAGGGTCCAGTCTGATTTTTGCTTGCCGAAGACAGGAACCTATCCATGGCACAATCAATAATCCAGTCATGCGCCATAACCAAACTCCAACTAATTTCCCCCCTTGTGTTTTCATAGTGGAGCCTCGGGAGAATGACTCTTACCTGTCCTTGGCACCTTGCAAATTGCTGTGCATTTGATGAAGACCGCAGTCACACCTTCCTGGGTTAGAGTGGAGAGTTCATTACAGCCAGGAGACAAGTGCATGGGAAAGAATGAATAGAGGAAGGTGTGCATGTGTGAGAGAGACATAAACATAGAGAAAGTATAGGGTGTAGACTGTGGAGAAAGTAGTAAATATGATCAATGGTGAAAGCCCCTTGTAAGGTGAAATAAGGGGCACTTGGCGACTCGCCTTGTACATTGCACCTGTCTTATTATTTAACTCTTATTTGTTGGTCTTACTAAACTGTCAGCAATTCCCTGCCTTCTTGGCCTTTACCTGTAAAATGCCATGGAAATGCTGACAGGCTGCCAAACCGGAGATGTCTGGACTGCTGCTGGCTTTTCTTTGACTTCTAGCATGTATTGTCAGAATTAGATGTACACACAAAGCACTGCACTTAGCTGTATTTGTACACCACAGTCCACCTTTCAAATACAAATTCATTTAACAGCCGCTTACTCCAATTGAATCTTTCCTTTCACAGCTCACCAGTAACTCAGTAATACATATAGATTCCCCTGAAACATGCCTCACCTATTCCTGCGGTCTGTGTCAGTAATGTTTTGTGTAATTGTGTATTTTTCTGGACCGATTCAATTGTCTCTTGATGTATTCCTCACTCAACTGAGCATGTCATTACACACATAATTTGTGTGCAATTTAATGTGGTATGCAACAAGGTTACATTTCTATGGTAGTTCAATTTGAGGACTCGTAGCATTTCCCCTGCAATCATTTCTCTCTCTGTCTCTCTTTTTTACTCACTCTCAGAAATTGCTTCTGCAATGATTACGCACTTCTCTGCCTCACTCGGTCATGCCACAATTTTAAGTTCACATTGGGGAGATATTCCAATTATCAGTCAGGTAATGCAAAGAAAATGGTAACTTTTTCTCTTTAGCCTGGGTGTGTTGATACATTTTTTTCTCAATTGGACTGCATCATACAATTATATCCATCTGTTGCGTTATGTCCTTTTACTAGATGTAGCAGTTGTAAGATTTATATGCTTCTCATTGATTCGTGAATGGTGATCGTACTGAGGTGTGTTTCTGGTAAGATTAAATGCTAAAGACTGCAGTTGTCCCTTGGTCAGTTTATATTACCCATTACATTTCATACATGGTGAAAGGAGTTTGCCACATTAAAGTCAGTGCTACAAAATGTAGACAGCCCCCAGAAAGTAGTCAAATGTCAAGTTTTATGTCTGTTATCTGAACTGCTCTAATACAGGTTTCCCCAAACAAGGTCCAGTACAAACACTAAAAATGATTTGGTATTTGATGAAGGTCGTATGGTCGCCTTCTCTTTGACCTATCATAGAATTGATATTGCCTCCCATTACCTTTCTTTGTTTTGTTTGACACGCTGTTCAATCACAATGCCACGGTGTATGTGAAAGTGACAGGATTCTTATTAACTTTAATTACTGTGTGCCAAGTCATCTTAAAGCAGTGTTTTGTCCCAGGAACCGCCCAGCCCCCCACTCACAGCCACAGGCCCTGTCCTTCATCACCTGTGAAGGTCTAATCTTATCTGCGACCGTTGCATGGCTCTTCATTAATCACTCCCCCGGCCCAATCAAATGGTGACTGACGGTTGACATGGCCTTGTCCGGCCATCCCTCAGGTGCTGGGAGTCGGTCTTGAATCGGTCGAGGCACAAATGCAGGATAGATTCTGTGGCCGATTGTAACCGGTGTCTGTGTGTGCATAACACGGGGGTGTCCTCTACATGGGGTACACGGCATGCCATGTAACCCTGTACCAACCATCCAGTGCACCTGAAGTTCAACACATTGTACCGCTGGAACTGACCTTGTCTCATCAGGAACAGTGAGCTCCTCAAGCTGAGATCTGGGTACTGTGCATTTTGTTCAATGACACCACACCTTCTGCATGTTTGACCAAAACGAAGACATACAATGATTGTCCCATCTGTTTGTGAACTCAGTAGAAGATGTAGTGGAGGTGCAGTGGCTGACCAGCAATATCATGAATGGAAAGGGGTGTTTGGTGAAAAGAGGTTGCAGGTAGGAGAAGGACGAGGGAGATGGGGTAGAAATAGTTTGTTCTTGTAGCGGCAGGATATAAATGGCACAAAGATGAAACAAATCAACCTTAGGTAGCCCCAGCCGTTAGCCAATCCATAGTAATCAGTGAGGCTGCATTGAGCTCTCCGCTTCATGGACCATTACCAATCAGCAGAGAAAACAGAGATCTGTCATCTGTTTTCCTCTGCTCACTGATGGGGGCATGGGGCAAAGAGAGTGAAGTGTGGTAATTATATATGAATTGTGTGTATGGAAGGGGGGTTGGTGGCGTAGGTTTCTGTGTGTTGGTGTCATCTTTTCAAAGTGGTTTTGCTCTACACTATTTGTCAGTCACTCAACATAGGGATGTGAACTAATGCATGCCCACTGCTGATGTCAAAACACAGATGGCATGACTCACTTTGCAGCCTTCTAAAATAGATTTTGTTTAATCTTGTCTTATGGACAAGTCTGGCCAAATGACTTCCAGGGGGATGTGCGGCGTCTTTTTGAATTGATCTCCATTAATTGCTATGACAGCGAAATATGAAATTAAACATTAGGCGATGTGTATTTCAAAAACCTCACTTATCTCCTCACACAATGTGCAGGCACAAAGGCAGTAAACATACAAACAAGACACACGCACATATGCAGTCATACACAAACACACATTTTGTTTTTTATGCAGTGGCATCATAAAATACTCCACGTTAGGTAAATGATTTGGCATCAGTGTGCTCAGGTTTTCATAACCTTTGGATGCCTCCCATCCTTGTCCTACAGAGAACCGAGGACAAAGCTCTGCCCTATTAGAGATGAATAATGAGCCTGTTGGCAAAAGAGACGTTGCTAATGTTTTGTCCAAATATCTCAAATCTGTCCCCAATGATAATGTATTCTGCGGCAGTGCCAAACAGCTCTATATTTGAAGAGGTGATTTCATCTCAAATATGACTTATACAATCTTTAGATTGGAAAAGGAAACTCCCTCTCACTTTGTAAGGTCTGGCGGGTGTATAGGCATCATAATAAGGGCTTAGTTTGTTTTCCTGTAATTGATGCTTTGCCTGTGTGGCGGCATAGCTTTGTTTGTTTATGCTAATGGCTGTGATGACCTGTTGGTTCCCAGTCTAGCAGGGAAATGGCAGCCAATGCTTTGGGGAGTGAGCCATTGATCTCTCTTCAGTGCCTCTTTCTTCACAGGTACCTGGGATTAACTGAGCCAGAGCACAACAAAAGGAAAGCATTACAAAAGCGGGAAAAAAAATCACCAAATTACTTCTGGTATATGCATGTATAGCACATCAGCTTCAGGCCAATTGATGCTTGTGTGGCTTCTACCAAGCTGCCTGGTGTAAAAGTGCTCACTCTGCTTCCCTTATATCGGGCTCTTGAGGCTTGATGCTGCCTAAACAGCGCTGCTGTAATTCCCTTAAGCAGTGCACTATACAATAACTGTAATACATGAACACACAAACAAAAACAAAGGTG
Source organism: Zingel zingel (assembly GCA_023566125.1). Classification (NCBI taxonomy): domain Eukaryota; kingdom Metazoa; phylum Chordata; class Actinopteri; order Perciformes; family Percidae; genus Zingel; species Zingel zingel. The sequence goes on from CM042315.1 coordinate 11,475,132, forward strand.
GGCTGTTATGGATGTGCTTCTCCAGAGTACCTAATAATCTACAGTGTTGCAGTGGCCAGTTGTCAAGGACTCGATACATCCCAGCACTGGTACCCAGAGTGGCATCCAAATATCGCTGTGTTGTAATTTGTTCAATTGTAACTAGACTTATGTTAAAGCTATAGTGCGTAGTTTCTGCTGCCCCCATGATGAATTAATGACAACAAAATTGTCGGCGCGCCCACGTGATACAAGCCTTCCGTGAGCCCCCCTCCCCGCCCCCCACAATGTTCTGAACATAGCCATACTGAGAAATACAGAGAGAGTTGTGTGGAGCTGATAGTCTTAATTAGCTTTGTAGCAACTCATTTGGCAATGGCTTAAATGTAACGGATGTTCATTAATATCAAAAATGTACACATTAAAACTTTAAGCCTCGTATACAACTGTTATTGCCATTATAGCAATTTACCAAAAGGTTTAAATCTGTACTACTGTTTTGTCTAGAGTTATGGTTGTTGTTTCCAATATATTGATTTGACCAGTTGCAGATTATTTGAGAACATTTCTGCAGACTAAAACTGTCTTTTCTACTTGTAAAATATTGACTTGTTGGTTCCACTTAACAATCACCTAAGAAGTAGTCTAAATAACAAAACGCCTGCAATTCTGAGGTCAAAAAGTACATTTCACAATGTGTTCCAACTACCAGCATCACTGTGAAAACTAATTCACAAAACTCCCTTATAATACATGGAAGCATTAAATATAGTAGTTGAATATGTGAAAGAAAATATAAGCATCTCTACCTACTGCGGAAGGTTAAGTCCACATTAGGTGATCAGAGGCACAAAGGTCAGCTTCATAGGAGTCAGCAAGTACCTCTTTAAGACTATGACATTTTACTTTTTCTTTTCAAACTTGAAAACACAACATTAGGAAAGTAAGAATGAGGGGACCCGGGGAGCAGTCTCACAAAGCCGGTCCCCAGGGTAGATTATTGCTCAGTAAAAAAAATAATCTTTGAACAGGAACACTCTCTCTTTCCACCATCAAGCTCTCATTCCTGGACACACATTTTTTGAAATGTCAGTTCTTTAGGGCCACAGTTCTAATTTTTGTTCCACTCAGTGTGAGTAAATAGCTCTGACTGTGAGTTTTTGTTCACAGATCCCAGGAGAGTGGCATGCATGCTCAGCAGAGAGACCTCTCACTGCAACCTCCCTCTAACATATTGATCAGGAATGGCTATTGGCGTTAGCCCTGTGAATAAAATGCTACTCAATTCCCCACTGGGCAACTGAATGGAGAGACAAAACCTTAAGCACTTTTTTGTGGACTGCTATTTCACTCGGATCCAAGGTCTAATGGCATTACCGTCAGGCACGGACGAAGATAAAGAATTGGAAATGTCATTTTTGTGGGCCGCACATTCTCAAATTACTTTATATATCTGTTTTTCTGACTGCCACTCTTATGTTTCTGCAGCAGACCAAGAAGAGATCACATTGAGATATTTTATAAAATCAAGGGCAGGTAAATGGTGTTTTCTGGCTCTTCGCTTAAACTTGTTTGTTGACATCAAAGAGAGGAAGAGGCTTGACATGTGCATCTAGATACATTATCCCGCTGAAAGCAACAATCCCTTTGACATTTGAAATAACTGGAACATGAAAAAAGACAATGTTTATACAGATTCAGAGTACAGAATGTGCAGTGTTTTGTATCCACATTATAGGAACAAGCATTTTCTTTTTTGTGACTTCAACTATAGTATGAGGAGGGGAAAGAACCTCTTCATACTTCCTTTCCAATTTTGAACACTTAACATTTTCTAGTAAAAATGATTGCTTTTATAACCTCTGTCATTGTTTCAAATTATTACACATAGGGAATCCGTTCAGTGTATCTTTCAACATCAGAATAGGCACTAACCTTTTGGTCCACCAGTAACTTTCATCTTAATGATCTGCTTTGCTTCATTTCATCGTATTTTCCCTGAGCCTCAGAATAACTTTAGGTAGTCGAGTGATTTCCCATATATCATTTATTTATTTAGTAATTAATTTGTGTATTAATCTATGAGCTATGTATTTAATATTAAATAATGCACAGTCCTCTTCATGGGATTTATGATAAACATAGGGCTTTCTCAGTGGTCCTTTGTTTTCTGTTTGGTTGGAATATAGGGCAGTACAGTTTGGGTGCTCTTGTCAGAGACAGTTTGTGTGCTGCTATTTCGTAACAGTTTTTTGCGGCAGCCGGGGTTCAAGAGACCTTTCCTGGGAAGTGTGTGAGCTCCTGTCGTCCCCTTCATTGGCGAGGAGACATAAGAAGGGTCCAGCCAGTTATGGAGGAGTGAGTGCTCAGAGGAAGAACGTTTGCCGGTGACTGAGCTTGATAGGAGACTGGGTTCACTATCGCTATCTGGTGTAGCACAGCCACTCTTGTCCTCCTGTAATTCCTCTTGCTCTTCATCCTCCTCGTCGTCATCACAGCACAATGCATGGTACAGAATTTTGTCACTGAAGCGGACTCTTTCTCTTGTGCCGGAGGTACGAGAAGTCTTGTGGCTGTGCGTGGAGCTGCTGGCCTCCTCGCTGGATGAATCTGGAGTAATAATGCGAGGCCCATTGGGGATGGGCAGCCCGCCGTTCATCTGGGAGTAGACGGAGGCAGTGGAGGGGGGCGGGGTGGGGGTCTGCGTCTGAGTGGGGATGGTCCCGCAACCCATCTCCGGTCGCAGATCTCCTGGTTGCTCACCAGGTATTCGGGCGGCAGCGCCAGCAGCCTCCAGGTAGCTGCAGAACTCCCAGCTATCAGAAAGCACATCTGCATTGAGGAAGTCTAGCCTGAAGGCCTCTCCCAAACCTCGCTCACTGCTGGACGTGCTGCTGGCTGTGGCCACCGTCCAGTCATCTGGCTCCAGGTCAAAGTCAAAGTCGGACGTTAGTTTATCGATCTGACCCACCACCTGCAACAGAAAAGGGAGAGCATGAGAGAGAAGTGATGAGATATTGTAGAGAAATACATTTTAGGTCAGAAAGATGTTTCATTTAGATTGAGATATTCATCTATATATTTATTTTTTAGTGGCATGGCTCTATAGATGGCAATGTCAGTCTGTTGGTCAGGCAGTCCACCACTTTGGTCCACACTGAACTATTTGAGCAAGTACTGGATGGATTGCCATGACCTTTTGTACAGACATGTATTATCCAGGTCAAAAAGTATCTGAGAGCATCTGTAGTGGTTAATGTAGCATCATTAGAACACAGGACATAGCACATGCACTTCTGAAAGTGATTTACATGACAACACCATTAGCAGCACAGCATAACAAAGGTATCTTTGCACTGCATTACTTAAATGCTCCCTGTGGAGTTTAAGACCTCTAGTAGTGCGATGGAGCCCTTTGTCAAGTAGTGGATGCTTGTTTCGGGACGCGATACACAGTCCTAAAAGTAGTGTCACACTATTCCACTGATCAACAGGTGGAGCTTACACTGCAAGATATTCGGCAATGCTCCTGCAAACGCACGGAAGAGGTAAGATGGCTTTGCAGATGTTTTATGAGGAAGGAAATGCACTCGACAAGTTTGTTAGACCTCAAGGATATAGACAATGTGTTTTGGTGAGTAACACTGAATGTAAGCATAACCTTTGTTTGTTTACAAGAAAACTCCACAGGGCCCCTTTCATTATTACTCATATGTTGGTATTTTCAGAAGAATTACAAATGCAAAATGAAAGAAACTGAACTAAGAGTGCTCACTGTGAATCTCACTTTAATATAAATCTCTGTGACAGCGTACCAAATACGGCATTACAGGAAATGTCCAGATGATTTACATCCCACTGATTTACCCCCCACAGGCAGGTTTAACAAAAGCTAAGATGTATTCACAGCTGCTAATAGATCTGTGTTTACCTTTACAGCATGCTATTACTTTGCCTTTCATCCATAAATCCTTAATTATTTGTTCGTGGTTTTAAAATAGTTTTTATTTCCGTCGAGGACTCCTGTGGACAGGTGTTGTAAATTAGCTGTATGCTACATCAAGACAGAATTAAATATCCTCTGGAATGAGGTTGTAGCACTGAAGGCGTGTCACGACTCATGAGAGAGGCTTCTTCAGCCCTGAGAGAGAGAGAAGAGCTAAAGAAGCCTTCCTAGATGAGTGGTGAAAGCTCAGTCCAGTGGCTGACTTTCTTTCGCCTTGATGATGCACTACAGCTACCAGGATGAACGAATGAGATGAACCTACACAGACATAGGCTATAGCTTTATGGCCCAAACCCTTAACCCAGTGCTGTTGATGCTTATGCATTTAGGCATATTTTAATTCCACTGCTATTGTAATGTCTACGTCAAACAATACAAATTTCTCAAATTTTCACCTGCATGGAAATGTATCTTGTTAAAGCATTTAATTCAATGTTACCTCAAAATGAACCTCACTGCTTCTGTCGTCGGCAGCAACAGCGGTGAGTGTTTGATGAACAGAAAGCACTTCAGCTGAAATCACACTGGTTTGCTGACAACACCTAAAATCCAAGCCCTCTATACTTGACATTTTAGCACATTCAATCAGCATGTTCTGCTCTCAACAACGATCTATTGTGAAATGAAAACACTCAGTGTTCATGCAGCTTGTAAATGATACGTTTCCTCAAACCATTAAGCAATTAAGCCCAGTGGTTTAGGAGAGAAAAAAAGAAGAGATTTTGAGAATTTTTTTTTTTTTTTATTAAATAACATTTGAAAAACCTGTATAAACTGAGCACCAAAGAACAATATTAACTATGCAAATTATTAACAATATACCTAAGTAAAATAAATAAAAAGCCAAACTTTCTTAACTCTTTCTTTGTAACAAAATACTGTTGAAAAACAAACAGAACTAAACTCCATTGTGGAGATGATTCAAGCATGTTGAAAATTCTTCTTCAATCAAGTAATGGCTACTGTTTCACAGTACTGTGCAGGGTCCGAAATTAACACTCGCCAGTCGTCAAATGTGGGGGCGGACCGACACACAAACGTATAAACACTGGCACACGCACCAGCCACCAGCCACTAGCTTCTGTTTACTGATATCTAGTGTTTAACTCAGGCTAATTAATTAGCTAGTAAGGTGCGATTTTTGGCAGCCAGCCTTCCAAAAGAAAGCACAGGAAACTGAGTCTGATTTCTGTCCGGAAGGCTATGACACACTTTCCGCACTCCGTGTCTGCGAACAGCTATAGGCTTGCACCGGTGTTGATATTCTATGCATTGTCAGACACATGCAGCCATTTTCCTGAAACCGTTTGTGGGACTGACACAAGTCCACAGCGTGCGGCGTGTATGTCCGAGCCTGTCTCCAGCGCCTCCACCTGCAGGTTGTCAGCTGTGTGTCCGCCTGGTATACTCTTGGACGGCCGATTTAACTCGCCGGTCATCATCAATGTAGTTTCATGTGTCACATAGCTCTCCACAAGCAGAAAAAAGAGGAGCTTAAAACGCAACTTGCAATGTGATCTTGTGATCTGGATGGGAAGGATAAGTCTGGGAGTTGGAAGGGGTGTGTTGCAATTCTGCCTTCTCACAGCGCGACACAGGTTCGTGGATCTGAGTGTTGCTCTTTCGGTTTCATATCGCATATCGTTACAGCCCTAGTGCACATATTAGTTTGCAACATAATTGCAGCTGAATAGCAGTGTGTTTGCTCCTTTCTGGCTCTTATGACTACACATGAGTACAGTTGTATCAACAAAGTCACTCACTGTGGGCAGAATTAAAACCCTAATTCATTCTCTGTCCAACTTTAAAAAAAGAAGTATGAGTCTTGGGGCCCTATTTTAACGATCTGAAACGCAAGTATCAAACACCAAATACAAGTAGCTTTGTGGGCGGATCTCGGGCGCTGTTGCTATTATACCGGCGGGATGAATGACTCTTGCGCCCAACGCAAGTCTAAAATGGGCTGGTCTGAAGTAGCTACATTAGTCATAGGTGTGGTTTGGGCTTAACGTGCAATAAACCAATCAGAGCGTTATCTCACATTCCCTTTAAAAGCAGGCGCGCTTGTTCCATGGTGGATTGTTATTATAATGGCAGATTTGCTAGGCGCACGCTCTTAATACATCCATGGGCGCACGCCAGGAGCGGTTCACAGCCGAGGAGACAGACGTTTGCTATTGATTTTTCTTTTTGACAAAATGTAAATAAAGAAATGTCCCAAAAGCATACTTTCCGATGTTTTGGGCTCACTCTCACTGAATCACGAGGTTATGAATGCATGGTGATATTTTTGCAATTTAGTCTAACATTAGACCGAGATTACCTCACTATAGACGATTCAGCTCTTCTGTCTCTCCTCTCCCGTGCTGCTGTTGGGGCATTTGGGTTAAGTGGCATCGGCACATGCAGTTCAACATTACATCTTGTTAAGTCCTCATTTATGTCATCAACACATCCATGATTCATGGAAATGTTGTGTAAAACAAGGTCATATTTTTCCTTGTATTTATGTATGGTTTGCAAAAATGTGAACTGCTGGATCCGTGAGATGAGAGAAGCAAAGTGTATGCACGGTGTGCACACGCTACATTACAGCCAAGCACGCGCCCTTAAAATAGCATCTGAATAACGCGCCACTGACTTTAGACTAGGTTTTTCCTGGTCTGTGGTGGAATTCTTTTCTGAAACTGCAAAATAGCACTAGGGAACGTTTGCCCTGGAACACGCCTCTTCTTTTCGCTGAACCGCCCCCGGGAGCGCAAGTTCATTCCCTAATTTACCGACGTGAGTCTGTGGAGGGAAAAGTCTGCTGTGCGTCAGGTGCAAAATAGGAATGATACATGCGGCGGTGTACAAAGTCAATTGCGCTGGGTGCAAGATAGGGCCCTCAGACTGTAAATGCAAGCACACTGATAATGTGCTAACCAAAAGCTCAGGTGATCTTCACTGCAAACATGGCAACTGACATCCATGAACTTGCTGATCTTGTGCAAATATCTGAAGATGATGACTTGAATCTAACTAAATTTGCTCACCGAGTCCTCAAATAAAATCAATATAATAATCATATAATCAAATCAAAAACAAAGAAGACTTTGGCTTACATTATTACTAGCTGCAAAGTTAAAGAAAGAAACTGTAAAGGATGACTAGATGTTTTTTTTTTCCCACACTACTACATTTTCTACATCTCCTGAATATTAAAAAAAATAAAAATAAATATATATATATATATTCTGCTGTTAAGTCGCAGCACCTGCATTTATATCTGGATGTATACGTCTACATGCATGGCATTGGCTCATCTGTCAATGAGCTTCTCTGCAGATCTGCCAGATGTGGCATCGTACACCTCATGTTTAACTGGACCGTGCTTTACTATTGGCAGACTGCCCAGAGGGAATTGGGCTGTATGAATCCTCTAATCCTTGAATTACTTAACAGGTTTGCTGTGTGGTTTGCCGACGTTTTACTCATGGAGTTGTTAATGTGAGACGTTCATTTCTCAGGCCCAGCGGAGGCTGAAAACTTGTATGAGGGACTTAAATCAGTTGAGTTAATTATAATTATTATTATTATTAGTATTTCACAAGCTTGCTATGACACCAATATAGACTATTTTGTTGGTTTGCAGTTATTGCAATGAGCAGAAAGTCGTTTTCATTAAATGTCGTTTAGATTTAGATTTAGAACCGTTTAAAACGCAAACGCTATACTGTGATATTTTTTAAAGAAAGGTAAAAGGAATTGTAAGAATAAAGTTTCTGGTTGCGGGACATCACCCAAATGTTGCTGTAGTTTCTCTGCAGTGGATCATGACCCTGCTTATTTTCCATTTTAAAATGTGTTCCCGAGTGTTAACGGTAAGCTGCGGCAGCTTCCGCTGCTTGTTAGCCTGACCCCTGCTTGCGGTATGTAGGCTAATTTAGCTTGATAAGTTTCCCAGCTCGAAGGGTTCCGCAGAATCTTTCTAGGTCACAATGTAGCACACGCTCTATGCAGCAACAATGAACACTAGTCTCTGCTTTTTCTTCCACCCAGGGAATGTGTGGTGAAGGAGCTATGGAGTGAATTGGAGGAGCAGATTTCTTTAGCACAAAGGATGAATGAACACACCAAGAACCAGTCATTAACAATGCACACACTGTTTAAAATAGAAAATGCATAATGAAAATCTGCAAGAGTCAAAAATTGAAGGCAAAAGTAATTGTGACTTGATATTGAGACAGCCCCCAACGTCTCCTTCCAGGCAGCGCTGCCTGGAAGGCACTAGGATTAGGCAATGGTAAGGGTTAGGGTTAAGGTTAGGGTTAGGTGCCTTGAAGTCAACGGTCACAGCGCTGCCTGGAAGGAGACGTTGGGGGCTTAAAACACCATCGAGTGACATTTTTACAGCGGAAGACTGTATATTAAACCTGTAAAATACTTCAGCAAAGAAGATACCAAATGTCTTTTTGAGATTATCCTATGGTAGGTCCCAAAGTGCGACTATGAAGTGACAGGGCATTTAAGAGTAGAAAATTAACCAAACATTGCACTAGTGAACAGAATTAATCCGATGCTCATTTCCTATGCAATAACCAGCTCATGTTTACTGCACCAACACTTAATGATCCCTGTGCACATGAGTCTAATCAGCCAGAGTAATTGAAAACACCTGTGTGGGTGGACAACACAACTAATATCCTCTGACTGACTGGCAGGTGATATGATAGATTCTAACAATGCCTGAAATGTACACATATTGGTTAAATACTAATAGTCAATATAGCAAAGCATTTTTTGTCTCCTTTGTTTTCTTAAAATTCTGGCTATGCAGCTTGAAGCTGTGATAAACCTCTGGAGGTGGGCTGTGTATCCCCTGTGGACTTATCACTCTACAAAGTTTATGATGCAGCGATGGCACATCCTGGTAACTGAAAAGACTCCATTTGCAACACAGTTAAGCAGTAATATATAGTATAAGTTAAGTGCTGGGGATTTGAGTTTATCTTCAGTCTTTAATTTTCTCTCAATGCCTCCGCCGACAACTTAACTTACTTTACTGTAAATGGTGTCTAGTGGACGCTACTAAAAACTATGATGATGACTATAACACTGATTCTGTGTGTGAGTGACAAGCACACAAATTATAGCAATAAACTATTTTTTTCCCTTCAGAATATGATCTACCCACTATAAAAGCACGGTTGCCCAGCCAACACTAAGCACATCTGATCTTGTTTATGCAGTCCATACAGAGCAATAAGTGGTAATGTTACTTCTTTTTTCTTTTTCACTCGACACTATGAGCCGGCAGCGCTGAGTCAATTGTGGTCACTGCGCCTGATCAACACCGAGTTCAGTCATTTCAGAGCCCTCAGAGGTGCTTTATAAGAGTGGCTGCCTCGGCAGCATCAGGCGAGGGTTTATTACTGTACCTCAACACCTGTCTGAGATGATTGGGCCGGGTACTTGAGGGTCAGAGTAAAAGAGGGCACATGAAGCCTTGTCTGTGACAGAAAGGTACCGTGATGGAAAAGACAGGCAAGGATAATCTAACACAGAGTGATGGTCAGTAATGTAAAAAATCTCAGAAGAGGCTCTCCTCAGGCGCAGTAGTGATTTGGGAAATAGATTCCATACTGTCCACTATCATCACAAGAGTCCCCTCTGAGTCACAAGAGTCCCCCCCCCCCCCCCCCCCCCCCCCCCCCCCCCCCAACCCTCCCTCCCCTCCAAGTGAGCGCCTGCTCTCTGTTGCAGCTAATTGAAAATGTACTGGAACATTAGTACTGGAACAACTTACCTCTACTAATGTTTAATTTGTTGCTGAAATATACAGGTTGAGGTCATTATCAGCAAATGTGAAAATGTTGGCGTAAAATTGCCTCTGATAAGGAGGGAAATGTGTACCACATGTTCTAATCACTCTGTTGATCTTTAAACAGATGTTTAACAGGAATAGCTTGTTTTGAAGTGCATTGATGGCTTTCTGTAATAAAATATTTGTGTTGGACAGATGGAGGTTGCCATCTTTTGCAAGTCTTATATACGTAAATTATGTAAACGTGCACATCTTTAATGTTTCTAATCATCATAATATGTTTTCCAAGTTCATGCCGCATTGCATATTCTAGTATTTATCCTCAAATAAAAACAACTCTGAAATATGGCATCTGTAGCAATGCAGTCTGTACATATGTAAAAAATACATCCGGTGTGAGTTACCAAAATAAATGAGACATAACACTCACTGGGTTCATTTGAAATGCACGCTGTATGAGTGAATTTTCTGTGGATCGCTTCATTACGCTGTGTTTAAGTGGCCTCTCTCCATCTGTTCCTGTGCCACCCGTTCGTCCAGGAGTCATTTTCAGAGTAGAGTGAGAGAAGTTTGCAGTGCTTGTTTGTCAATTATGCAGCATCCAACGTCTAGCGTGGCTGGGGTTTTCTTTCATGGGGAAATCTAAAATGGTGGAGCCATTCTAACACAATAGATTTCCAGCCTGCTTCTGTCCAGCACTTTAAGAGCTGGAAGCAGTTTATGCCAGTTATAAAGTCTCAGCAATTAACAAAATAGCCTTGCTTGCTGGCTTTGTAAGTAAAACTTAGCAAAAATTGTTTAAATGCAGTTAGCTCCTACAGTTTTACAGTTTCTCCTTACTCATTACCCCATACTTACTTCCCCTCAATTTAATTCCCCTCAAGACGTGAAGAGGGGACCATCCAAGGCACTCACATTGTGGTGATATGGTTTATCGTATCCCCCAGAAGCTAATTTATCATCCCAGACTTACTTTGAAAGAAAATATTTACTGGATTTTCTAGAAAAATTGTCCACTGACTCGTAAACGTGTGCAATCTCATCCAGACATCTTATTCACCATTGGATGAAAAAGCACTTAGGGAGCATTTTGAATGTCCCGTTACATACCTAATATTACCCAGCAGTATGTGAACAACATGCAAAACGGTGCAATATATGCACAGCGCTGTTGGCTTGGATGCTTGGGCCACATTACATGAAAGCTCAGGGCAGTTTTGTGAAGTAGGAGGCGGATACTCTGACTGGCGTGCACAGACCAATGCACATGCCTGCTTGTAATCTCAATAAGGTCATGTATGAAGATTTAGACAGATACAGAGTATTTTAACACATTTAGTCCAAAACATTTTTTTTTAACATACTGGATGCACAGCAGCATATTTAATTATGCCACGAGTCATTTAAGAATTTTCTATAGACATTTTGATGCTTTCTGCCGTGAAAACATCAATTAAATCCATTGTGACACCTGCGATTTTAAACTGACTTTTAGCTTTTGTACTTTAAGACAAAGCAAACTACGAACTTAATTAGAGCCACACATTTCATTTGATTTCATTCATCATTATAAAAAATAAAGATTTTGTCTGGACTATAATTTTAATATAGCTGCACATTTTTGCAGCTGCACTTCAAAATCCTATTTGTCAGTATGTTTCTGCAGCAATATCACAAAGACAAATTCCTGGATGCTAGTTGTACTCCTCAATTACATTGAGTGTGGTTGTGATTCTACTGCAGTTGACTCTGCAGAGGTCCAGTGGGTCTGTGGGCGGCAGACATTACAGACAAGCCAGGGGAACCTGATTTAGGTCAGGCTATCTTGATTGGTGAGATGTGTTATGTGGCGTTGGCACAGGGATGAAGTGTCCTTTGAAGTGTTCGCTGGAAGCATTTGGTGTAATTATCCTGTCATGAGAGGGGCTATAAGCCTGAGACTTCATTAGGCACATGGCCCCTACTTTTTCAGCTTTTGTCAAAAAACACTCATCTTTATGAAGGCCTTAAAGTGCTAAACAACGCTGTGATGAGCGTAGGTCCAATACCTCCTGACAACTCACTAATCAAAAGCATCATTACAAACTTCATTGCATAATGGGCCTCATTTATCCCTTTGGGGCTTTAGAAGAGGTGGGTTTCTGCAGTCCATGAATTCAGCAAAATCAACCACTTTAGGTCATTAGACTGGGCAGACGCATCCACCTGCTGTTTGGCAAATTTTGGATGGTTTATACTATTATGCTGGAGAGGTTATGGGTTGTACAATCGGTGAGGGAGCAAGATGGGGACTCTGTCTTCCAGCAACAGGGAGGCAGCAGATGCAGCATGCGTTGGTGCTGGCAGAGCACACTGATCATTTATTGAGGTTCTCCTTCATTGCTTCTATCCGTGTTGAGAGGCCTAGCGCCGGTAATGACCAGCAAAAGATGGTAGTGCCACGCTGCGGGGCTCCTCAGTCTGTCTGCTTCCCTGAGATAGCACTCGGATTAGGCCTGAGTACTGTCAGATTACGCTGGTCACAAGCGAGGAAAAAAGGTGTGCATGTGAGCGCATTTTAATGACGCAAGTCGAATTTTCATTAACAACATGGTGTCTTTCCGTTGAAGGCCAGTGAAGGTCTAAAGTGATTACAGTTTGTCAGAGTGCTGCAAATGTGTGCGTTTATGTGTGTGTGGTGGGTTGGAGGGTAAACTTAGTTGACCCGTACTGGAAAAAGGGGAGAATCTCTCCAGCAGGGGAGAGTACAACACTACAGGAACAGGCTCAGCCCAATCCTGCAGTAAATCCCTCACCCTAACACTTCACACTGCCAATTTGTCTACAGGCCAAACCAAAGGCCAAAGTAAGCAGATAAGCAGCAAGTCTACCCTGAGAAAAAAAAAGATACATAGTATAGTTACATGACTGTCTTGTTTTTGTGCTAGTGACTAATAATACTCTCGGTGTTGTGTGGGGATTGTATGAAGAGTTTTAGTGTAGTTAAAGTTGATTTGTTACAATAACAATGCCTCACATAATTCATACTATAGTAGTAATAGGCACTAAAAACAGCGGTAAACATGTTAATAAATAAAAATATCACAGCATAATATAAAAAACAATTCTAAGCTGTCAAATTCTTTTTGCATCAGATGCTGTGTGTAGCCAGGAAACAATTAAAGTTGACTGAAAATTTAATTTATGTCATTTTACAGACTTGAGTTACTATGGAATAATAGCTTTGAGGGTTTGAGTTATTTATTGACACTGACCTGTAAAAGCAGTAGTAGTAGTTCACAAATGTGAGAAACTAAAAGGAAAATAAGGTGCACTTGTTTTGTTTTTTTGTCAAACGGCTTTTACAAATTTTGTTTAGAAAATGCCAACTTAAAGTCCAACTTTGGGGCTTCATTGAGGTCTTATATGGTGCAAATACTGGAAAATATTGGGTCTCAGGCACATGTAACTGTAGATAGGCACACACAAATATTTATCCATGTAATGTATGTCCTTATGTTAGCCTGCTTTATATAAACAGGCATCCATTTGTGGTCACAACTTCTAACAGTCATACATTATTCAAAGACGGAACGTAAGAAAGATGAAGGATGGATGAAGGGACAGAGGGAGACAGCCAGGCAGCAGGCGAAAGACTGGCAGGAAAATTATCTTCCTCATCCAAACTTATTTTAACTTGCACAGCTTTTTAGGATCTCATTGTCAGCTTTGTTTCACTTGTGTATATATGAGGAACATGATCATATCTTTGAAAGCCTACAATAAAAATCTTTGCAACATCAGAGTTGATTTGCAACTCATTCACAGTCAGTAACTCAGTCACATTATCACCCGTATACAGTCACACACAGCTATCAATGCCTTTTATTATAAGTGAGGATGAAACGGCAAAGCCCCCATTCAGCAAAATATTTTGCAGTATCCACTCCCTTCAGACTATAAGAAGAAAAGTTCCATTTATGGTTGTGTGAGAAATGATCCATGTCTTGTGTTGCCATGAAAAATCTATCACCTGCTCTCTTTTTGTAATTAAAAATCTTTCTTTCCAAATTCCTGTTATGGCTCCTATCAATGTTTGTCTTCTCGGGCTGGGGACAGATGATATTACCTAATGACAGTTTCCATGCGGCAGTAGTAGGTGTTATATCACAATTCCAGGGGTGTAAATAGATTATACCCCCCCCCCCCCCCCCCCCCCACCCCGAAAATCTTGAATAACACGCCAAGGTGAAACCCTGAAGGTTTAATTTTTTTTTTTTTTTTTATCAGAGTGGAACATGTTTTACTGTTTTCCCTACAAGATTTTGCTGTTAGATCTGTCAACTCTGTTGGTAGGGGAGAATGAATTATGTGAATATACAGTCTGTTGCCGGATGATCAGATGTGTGAATGTGTAAAACTGGGCAACTCTGTCATACAGCTTAGGGTTAATCACACAGGTATTATCCATGACGGTTGCCGGACTGTTTTCAGTTGTTGACATTACTGTCACTTATGTCAACAAGTCACAGTTACAGGAACACTTAGACATACCAGTTCTAGTGAAATACATGAAGGGGTTGTTTTGTTGCTCTATGTTTATAACATTGCAGATGGTTTCTTTATTGACATCATTTGTGTGGAGTTCAGTGCATACTGGCACGGTTTGTCTTAAGCAAGCAGCAACCAACATTGCTATATAGTGCAGCTGAAAGGTGTTAGCTGCTAGAAAACTGACTATACTGACGGAATTAAAAACCTTCAAGTCAGTAAATAGAAAGTCAAATTATAAAATCAATTTAGGTTTTCAGTAGGCATTACCAGAATTGGGTATTGTACAAGGTCATACCTTTGCCAGTGCTCTAAAACAACCAATATGTTTGAGCAATATCACCATTTAAAAATGTCTCATCGCCTATGGTAAGGTTCGGCAAAGTTGAGTCAGCTATGAATACTTGATTGAACATCATCATTAAAGTTGTAAGACTTTGCCCTGGTTAATTTGGTGATCCATGGTTACCATGGTAACAGGAAGTGCGCATAAATACTACAGTAAGCACTCCTTGAATTACATTTTTTGTTTTTTATATATTTAGTAGTAGAAACAAAAGGCTACAGATCTGATGCAAAATAAGGAGAGTAAACACCAAGGCCGAGATAAAGCTGTGCTGGATTACACGCATGCATCGTTTCCTGTAAATCCCTCGGTGTGAAGGCAATTTGAACGCAGCTTGTGAAAAACTGCTAAATACGTACATGCAGAGAGGTACGGTAAATGTAAATACATCTAATGGCTATTGCAGAAACAAATCTTACCCTAAATAGTAGTATAAACTGGTGATAAATGACTTTCCCAAAATGTAGGAAATGGAGATGTAAGATGTTGTCTAAAAGTCGCGTACTTTGTCAACTAACTTCCCCAAACTCCTTTCAAAGCATTTTTGTGGAAGTCTAACAACTTCACACGACTACTTCTACCTGTTCTATCAATAGAAGAGTCATTACTTCCATAATCTCAAAAGGTCACTGGACACAAAACACAGACAGAGGTTGCTTTAAGCATTTGAACAAACAATGCTGTTGGTTCCCTGGTGAGGACAGTCTCCGCATTATATACCCAAGTATATACATACTGTATGTAAACATGTAGTGTGCCGTGAATGAGTGCGTAGAATGTATTAATAATTTGGAGACGGCAGATGCCATATACACGCCATGACATGTTACCCAAACTATTCAACATACAGGCCACTTCTGCAGCTCTGCTCCATATGCAATAATGTATTAGGTTGTTATAAATAATGAAAGCATGTCCCTCCTTTCAGTCGAACGTCAGCCATTAATCTGCTGTGCCTGACTGTAACTTTCTTTACAACTGCACTGGTTTACTGTGTATAAGCTGTACCTTTTCACATGCAGATCTTGTATATCCTGATGAAGCAAGACATATCCATCAACAACATGCCAACAACATAAAGACTAAATTCTGCACTAAAATGTAAATTCACCGTTGCTGCCTATACCAGGCAGGAAAGCTAACGTGCTCTGGGCTCAGTAGCTTGTTTTGTTATTGCTCTCTGTATTAGCATGGTAAAAGTTGATGATGCCTAATTAGCTGGCACCTAGGAATATATATGTGATTATTGATTAATAATCAATATTAATTTCTAATCAACGCACCTGCCACAAGTGATTCATTTTCAGCTGCTTGTGAATTTTCATGGTACTCTACAACGCTGTGCTGTTACACAGACTCACATCCATATTTACTTACACGTTTAAACCCAGCCTGTTTAATTGAGTCACAAGAAACAAGTGCCATAATACATCAACATCTCCCATAATGTCTACCCACTAATTTGGCTTTTTTTCCTGACACATGTATTATCAATTGCATCAAAACATGTAACAGACACGATAACCAAGTAACCACCAACAATGACTCTAACGCATTTAATATAACAGCTGTCAGAGCACCGATCTACACTATTAGACTTTGAACAAACATTGAGCTAAAATAGTTGGATCAAAGGTCTAAAACAACATATTTTTTCAGCATCAACTGTCTCCTGCTGTGCATAGTTTTGTCAGCCTTTCAGCAACCTTTTTTCATCTGGTTACAATGTGGTGGGGTTAGTTTTCATTGCTGCTTATTGTTGTCGGGCCACACCTTTGGATGAAATGTCTGTGCTGTGAGAGCAGCAGCTAACCCTACTATTAATACAGGGCATGCAATCAATATGCCACTGGCATTTCTAGGTTTCCTTGACCTGCAGTCCTTATCTTAATGGGAGTGTGCTCCCATTTTCTTTTATTCTGTGAACCCATATATCAATACCCACTAAATATAACCGGATCTATCCTGCTAAAATGAAAACATTGAGGCGCCGAGGAAAAAAAACCAAAATATTTATGCAATTTATTTTTATTTTAACTTTTTTTTTCTGCTTATTGCAGCAGTGGTAGACCTCAGGAATGTGAGCTATGCAATTTATGCTCCATCTTCTTTGTTTTTTGCTTTTTGCTTTAAACTTCCAGACAAAGGTTCTCCCAGTGTTTGCAACATTATTCGTCATGAACCATACCATGTCAGGAGAGGATAATGCCCTTTGTGTTAAGCACTTGATATACAAGTAGAAACAGATTTATATGGACAGATATATTTCCAGTCCCCCATCATCTTGAAATCATACACACTTAGTTCCATGGTGCATCATCCTGCTGAAAGACTGTGGCCATGAAGAGATGCAACTGGCCAGCAGCATGGTTGCATAATACATTGTGGCTTCCAAAAAGTCATCAGCTGTCAGTGAGGCAGCTAATATAGTTTGTTTACTGATGGTGACTGACCTGTTATCTCGATGTCACAGCAAACCCTGAGATTCCATCATTTCCCTATTTAATGATGTGGTGATCACACATCTAAAGAGGCCTATTCTTGCAGTTAGGTAACATAAAGGAGTGGTACATGGTGTGATTTAAGATATAGGTCATCCACACTTCCAAGGTTTGATGGTCAATGTTTATTCTTAGATGCCTCTTTTCACATCATTATTGTACTAAGCCCTTACTTTGTGGCCTCTCTGTTAGCTTGAACAAGTCTCCTCTGACCTCTCATCAACACGGCATGTTCGCCCTCAGGCCCGGACTGTGACTCACTGTATGGAGGAGTGATCGGATATGCTATAATAGGGTCCCATTTACAGTAGTCTATATCCTTGACGTTCCACTTCCGGGATTGCTCCATTGCCGCCGGAAAATCCGCCGGATTTCACTCATTTAGGCCGGATATCTTTTACCTTGGGCTTCCTTTGTGTTGGCATTTTAAAGATTATTTTTGGGGCTTTTTCCCTTTATTATATAGTGACAGTGGATAGACATGAAAAAGGGAGAGAGATGGGGGATGACACGCAACAAAGGGCAGCAGGTCAGATTCAAACCTGCACTGCTACAGGACTCAGCCTATATGGGGCTAACGCTCTTACTGGGTGAGCTAGAAGCCGCCCCTGTGCTGGCATTTTAAACTCCGGTTGATTTATGAGGACTATGGTTAACCTTTTCTCAGATCTCTGCAGGATAAATCCAGACAGCTAGCTAGACTATCAGTCCAATCTGAGTTTTCTGTTGCACGACTAAAACATCTTTTAAACTTACGCATGTTCCACCAAAACAAGTTACAGTGGCACAGCGGCTTTTCTCCGGTGCTTAGCAGCGCCCAAGATGATTGTGATTGGTTTAAAGAAATGCCAACAACATCAACAACAAAAAAAACAGAGCACGTTTTCCTCCCATCCCCGAATGCTATGTGGAGAACAGAGCGAGACTCTCCTCCAGCGGGCTTTGGAGGAGGGTCTGGCAAAGCGAGACTACATTTACAGTGATGCATTATACCAAGGAATTATTGACCAATTCCAAAAATAAAAACAAAAACTGATATTGCCCTGATAAAGTCACTTCTTTCAGTAAATATAAACATCCACAGAAAATGTGTGATCCTTAAAGAAAGTTTTATGTAATCCTATGGTTTTAGACATATATACAATCCTGAGTCTGTTTCTCTTGAGCTACAGATGGGAGCGCAAGAGATTAAAACAACCTGTAGCTGCTCTATTAAAAAATAATTGGAGATTGAATTTGTGTACTCATAAAATGTTTGTTTGAGCTTTTACACCCAAATGAGCTTTATCTGGTGTGGTGTTAGCAGTTACGAACCAGAAAATGTGCCCATATCTCCGTGAAATCACTCTGGCTTCTGTTACAGTGTTCACAATGTCGTACTTGCACTCACTCAGTGGAGCAGATCAAGGATTGCTCTCTTGATGACATAAAGAGAGTCTTGAGTTCTATATTTTTCTAATAATAGAATTGTTCATGTGCACATTAGGGCAATATTCTGCACTTAAAACTGATCCATTGACCATCTCCCCTGCCCAGTAAGTGTCCGTTCAGCGCACCACCCAACACTAAACTCCTATATCAGCCTTCCCAAGTCTCATGTTTTACCTGTAAGACCCACATTTTAATGCATTTGTTTACATCATCATTTACTTCCACACAGATAAAGTAAAGGTGAGTCTCCTGGTCATAGCTCAGTTATAAAATCATAATGCTCCTCTTAGCATCTCTCTTGCGGGCTGCTGACAGTGCTGTCAGTGGAACACTCACTCACACTGGCCGGCAGTAGAGGAGGTTCTACAAGCATCTGGCTCAAAAGTAGTTTAGCTGACTTCATTGACCGCAGCTGAGAGTCAACAGACACAGGGCCCTGCCTCACGCTGTCCGGCTTCGCCATCAACCTTCTTCCAACCTACTTTCATTGGTTATTTTGAGACAAGACTCGGTTTACGGCCTGTCATGCTGTTGCGTCTGCCTTGCTCTGTATACGATGATGCAGCAAAAAGGTCTCTCACGGTCTTCTTGGCTCATGGACTTTTAGGAAGCATACATATTAATTTAAAATTGCTCTACCAAGTGAAGGTGAAAACATTAAAGGTGATAGAATCACAGGGAAAAAAAGAGTATTGCTTATATGTGGTCATTTGGTAACGGAACATAATTTTTATAAAATCGGACAACCTGAACATATATTGTTTTTGATACATTTTCTGCAGCCTCTGGGATTGTTAGACAGAATCGGGGTAATAAACGCTCACATCCTTACATTCAAATTAAAGGGGCTTTTGACAATAAGTTGTATACACAATCTAATCATGTTACAACCAGTAGTCTGTAACACACTTTAGGGTGCATTTAGGTTAACTGTTGCGCAGGTTGCTTAATTGTTAGCTCTTCATATATTACAAACATTTCGCCGATTTGCAGTTATTTCTATCTGCAGAGAACTCCATTTGTGAGGGGTCATGACACCTACACATACTGTTTTGGGAAGTGGAAGCAAAGATCTTAAGTGATGGCGGCATGCTTCCCTCCTTCACCCCGACTGTGCTGAAGCAGGTCACAGATATTGGCATGAATCGCTCTCCTACTTCCTTTTCTCAAAACAATTTTTTATCAATGGTTCTGCCATTTCTATCTGTGACAATCTATAGGGCGGTCGCCTCAGAGTGACAAAACCTGTCACAGTGCGTCACTTTCACTCGGTCCCTGGCAAGTGGCGGGACATCTTTGAGTCTGCAGCACCTTTATCAGATATGGCAGTTCCTAAAGCTCTACCTATAACAGTTGGAGGAGCGGAGCCAGAGACTTTACAGAGACCTATTTGCAAACAAAATCACTGGGAGACATTTCCCACAAGGCACCATCTGGCTGCCACACATACCTGCCTCCGTCATTCCCTTAGCATCACTAGCTTTTCTATTTATAGACTGCTCTCCTGTCCACCCACCCACACATCGCATCTTGTAAAACAGCAACCAACATGTAGCAAACTGAAGAATATCCTTCAGGCAATCAATCATCAGTGTGACAGATGCCAACACATTTCTCAGTAATGTGTGGATAACATCTTCCTAACAGTCTGCCGTCGCTAACAATAGAAATGAACAATCAGTCGGCTCCTTGCCAGACCTTGTGGAGATAGTGAGATAGGACCTTCTTTATCATCTGAACTATTTGCCTATTTTTAGCTTGGCTGTGTTAGAGTAAGTAGTAAGGTGAGCTACTGTATTATATAGAATAAAGCACCTAAGCTTGAGGTAAATACTTACTGCAGTGACTGAGCAGATGGTGAGGGTACTGGGTGTGATCTAATCTGTGTTGCAGGTTGATAGAAGAAGAATTTTTGATGATGTGATATGTCAGCCATTAACCACCAGTGGGCTATCAGACATATCAATAAAGCAATAAGTGTCTCCTCTCTGAGGGGAGTAGGCTGAATTCTGATCATTGGTATTATGCTATTGAACAAGCATTCCCCAGCGAGGGAATTATATTGAGAGCCCTAAAAACAGAACGTGCACTTGCAAGCTAGTCAGGCATTTGCTGCATTTTGATAAGGTCCACAGTGACTATATTTTGGATGCTATAAGAACCCTCACAGCAATGTACTACTTTGATTGCTAAAATGTCACATTTAATTAAACTTAAGCAAGCAAGGACTGGAAAATACTACCTCACTAATAGATGTTCTCTCTGACTTCAAACAGAAATTCTGCTTTAGTAATTTGCCAGTGTAACATATCCTCTGTCCATTCATTTTCAATCCAAGGTTTTATCCTCATGCAGCAAGAATGAACTTTAACAAAATTCCAAAATAAAATACAGCCTTTGGATATGAAATTAGTCATCAAAATCCAGATGTGTTGGCACGGCTCCCCATTAAGAAGCTGCATCAGCCTCTCTCTTTCTCCCTCTTTTTTTTTTTGGATGGATTTAATCAGCCATCTCGTAACGGGAACAATTAGTCAATGTGCATGCATAAGCTCCTTTAATTAGATATTGAAATATTACTCATAAGCTCAAACACATATTGATTACTTGCCTGGAATATGCAGATAATACATATATGTTCCACTCAGAGCAATACTACAGTATATTTTCCTCCCAACAATTCCGCTGATTTGTGTCTGTGTGTGTGTGTGTGTGTGTGTGTGTGTGTCTTGATAATTATAGGTTGCAGAGTTGGCAGGGAAACATGGTGGTGTGTGGAGAAGCGCTACCTCACTCACACAAGCCCTTCCGGCAAGATGAGCCTGGTAAACAGATCTCACCAAAGTGAGAGAGAAATATCTCTTTAACTAGGGCAGTATTTTAGTGCACTATTAATATTTTCTACTACGCGCTGGACTTACTTCTGGTAGCTCTTGTCCGCACTGAAGGGGTTGGGATTGTCCAGACGAAGGCATACCACCAGATAACGGTCTCCTTTTTCAGTATGCGTAATCACAAAAAATATCAGTTAACTCAGGTAATTTGAATTTGTCAAATGTCTGCCCAGTGACCGGCAACTCCAGAATAATTAAATCTGGATTGTCAAGCTCACATATTGTAGATGTAAATGGGAAGTCCATGGTGTCCAACCAGAAATATAGTCAATTGTAACATGAATGATCCATCGATTAGATTTCCTCCTGTCTGTTACATTCTGTTCTGCTGTCTTGTTTAAAAACACAACACAGTGGGGGTCTCTACCTGCGTTCTCCAGACACATTAAAAGGGCCAATTACCACAGACAAATAAGCAATGTACAGTGTAGGTGAAGGACAGGAGAGCCAATTTTCCATCATTTTCTCCTCTCACTTCATCTCTTCCTTTCACGCTTTAAATTGCCAGTCCATAAACAGTGGGCCTATTGTACTGTGTTGTTGACACAAATTGGAAGGAGTGAAGAATGGAGATGTATTGTTCCACGTAAAGCATATTAATCTTTTCAATAAAGTTGGCATTTGTAGGTAAGAGAAAGTGTGAAGTCAGGCGCAGCATATAATTAGCAGGTAGAGGTATAGTACGGACGCGTCGTCGAGCCATCTGTGGGGAACATTTGTGAGGATCTGTGCGACTGAGCTTCCCTCGCTTCTTTGTCTTCACTTGCATTTCTCCATGACCCTCTCCACTGTTTGCTCAGCCTGCCAGCAAATCGCCCCCTCCAAACCTTCTGTAGTGCCTGTTTGCAAGTCTGTATGATGCAATACCCGGTGTTTGCCAAGCCACCTTCTGACGCAAGCGCCTCCCTTTTCACACACCGTTTTACAAGGTTCCTGGAAACATTTGAAAAAAGGGGCCACATTAATAATTCATGCATTCTGTGTCCATGCGTAAATGTGGCACAAACCTACAAGTGCAAGTCCTTAGCTGGCCACTGTTTTGACACCTTTCAGGATTTCTCCCCCTCTCTCTGGCAGCCGGGCTTTGATTGATAACAACAAAAGGGGTGGTGAAATCTGAGGGCTGGATAGAGAGATAACTGACTGGCTGAGAATGACTCAGTCTGTAGCAGAGAGTCAGTCTGCTACAGCCTGGAGGAAGAGAGCGAGGTAGGAGTGCAACAGCGCAAGGGAGCGGGGAAAGGGAGAAGGTATCACGGGGTAAATGAGGCCTGGCAGTTTGGTGGTGCACATAGCTTCATCATCCTGGGCTCATGTTTGGGAGGCAAACATGACTGGGCTAATGTTGCTTTATTTGAGAAGAGAAACATCACCGACAGTCAGTTACTGTATGTGACCAAACACACAGTGGGGCCTCGCCAATAGCATTCTATCTAATCAATCAACTGTGGGAGGACAGAAAACACGAACAAACAACGTGCATTCATGCAAGAACACACACCCACAACAGGCACTCACAAAACTACAGTATATGCACACACACTCCCGTCCACACAGCCAATCTCATATGTTCTGGCAGATACTCATACACCCACACAAACACATGCATCAATCACTGTTTTTTTCCCCCTCTCAAATAAAAATACACTGTCATAGACACGCAACAGATACATGTACAGCACACGCCAAATCAGTCTGACTGCCAGGTTGGCTCATACTACTTTGATCTTGATGGTAAACAGTGATTATTCTGATGGCGGCTTGTACGTCTAACCTCAGGGTGAGAGAGTTTTATTTATAGGCCAACAATAACCCTTAAAAATGTGTATTGCAGCTTTGACTGCATCTCTGACATCATCAGGTATATTCCTTCTTATGTGACCTTGGCTCTTATGCAGTGACTCTACACGGATGCAGAAAACATGCAACGTGATCAGGTCAGTCATGGCAGAGGAAAATGCCCCACACCACCACCACCACCACCCTCCCTTTGTAGCCATCACTTATGCTTCCATTTTTTGTCACAAGGTGATGGCAACCAATGATGTCAGAGAGGCGGCGGATGCAGTGTGGACACTGGCGTCAGGGGCTTGGCGTGCGCTCCCTCTTTAAATAGCCCCAGATCTAATCTGCAGACAGCAGCAGAGTTCTGACAGATCCTGCTTCAGTGCCTCCTCCCACTTGGTGACACATTCTTTATTTATTTTTCCTCTCCTCTGCTCTGGTATTCACTCCATGGAGCACTGGCCCCTCAAGCTATTGTCAGTTCCGTTCTCCTTCCATGTCTGAAAAATCAAATGGATTTACAGGGTTTACCGTCAACCCCTCCCTTTTTCTGGACTTATGAATGTGACACAGGCTTCTATTTCCACTCTTTTATTTCTACACTATCCAATCCTTTACAAAGACTTGGAGTTGGCCATTCTTCTTAGTATGAGACACTGCTGTTGCTGCACTGCCTTTACTTTGTTTAAGCATAACTTCCTCATGACATCATCATGTCTTGACTTGTGTTTTAAGCTCAATATAGTGAGATGGTTACAGCAGTCATGGCAGTTTCAAAGTGTTCTATTAAGCCTGAGAGGAAGATGGAGAACACACTGTAGCATGACACTCTCCTACCAAGAAAACTAGAGAATGAAATGCCCTAAAACAACATATGTTTAGGCTTCAATTGGCAAAGCCCTCAAGTATTTGTTGTAATTATGACCCTTCAAAGTCCACAGTAGGATGAGGTCAGGGTGAATGAATGTGTCAACAAAACATTGGACTTTAACACGGGAGAGTGCTGTTTGTTTCTCAAAATACTGAGAAACGTACTGAATCTGCAGCTCCTCAAAGGTAGGTCTACTCTTTGCCTAAAAAATTATACCAATACAGATCCAATATGAAGATCATACATACTTAGGAAACCTTAACATCCCTTCAGTTAAGATTACAAAGCTATTATGTCTGAGCAATGAGTTATTTGCCTCACATATTCAATCTTATGAACTGTGTTTAGTCATCATCAGCTTTAGTAATAGTTCTCCAGAGATGCATTTAATCACCATTGGCTCCATCACACTGAACCTAAGTATTTTAATGGAGAAATAAGTTATAGCTATATGATGTCATTTATGGAAAGAGGTTGATAATGATAATTAAATTAAAAAAGTCCCTTTTGATGCAGTTGTTTTATTCTGTAGATGCTGGCTCCAAAACAAATGAGATGGCATTGAAGATCATAAGAAAACCCTAACTTGCTCAACCCACCTGTAGCCCGCATTTGGATTTTCTGGTCCCAACGACAGAGGCGATCAGGATAAACCAGACTTGCAGCTTCATAACATCCCTTTTGAAACCTATGAGTTAGAGATGGGCCATGATTTTTGAATCTTCGAATAGTCATTTAAATTCTAAAAATCGAATAGTTATTGCAAATATCGTCTTGACCTAAAGTGAATATTGAATATATTATTTTTGCTTGAAATGCCCATTCCTACTATGAGTATTTTCACAGATGTCATGTCCAAGTTTTTCTTAAGTCTATGACTGTGAATCTATTTCGGAGCATGTAGAGTTTTCACTATCCATTAAAAAGTGCAGACATC
This sequence comes from Zingel zingel, assembly GCA_023566125.1. Lineage (NCBI taxonomy): Eukaryota > Metazoa > Chordata > Actinopteri > Perciformes > Percidae > Zingel > Zingel zingel. The sequence continues at coordinate 11,500,218 of CM042315.1, forward strand.
CATGATTAATTCCTGTGAAGTTTCATCTCGGGACATATGTGTTGCACAAGTAACCACTGCACCAAAAGACTTTAAAGCCATGGAATAATCCCAAGGCAGTAGTCATACCATGTTGGCTTGCATAGCCATTTCACTATGAATGCCATGCATACCATCCCTCTCCACACCATGCTGACAAGCCTAGAAATTAGCTAATATGTAATGTGGCAGCATATCTGTGCTCTGCATTCAGTATTCTAGTGGAGGCAGCAGCTGTGTGGACTTTGCTGGGATGAAAAAGATGAAAACAAGGAATATAGTTTTACTTTATGCAATTGTGTGATGACATGGTGAAATCCATTTCTATGAGATATTCTCTCGGCCGTCCTCACTCCATGCTCAATTAATTTGATACAAGCTAGAAGCATAAATCCTAGATGATAATGCTGTGTTCGGGACAACAGCAATGAATATTTTCATCTTCTCAGGACTCAAGAACAGCAGGAGACAGGGAAATTAGTTTTGTTGTATTATGTAGATGCTGGCGCATTCTGCAGCATCGACAGGATTCAGCAGTTGAGGTGTGTGTATGTTGGAGGGGGGGGGGGGGGGGGGGGGGTCAAGGTTATTAAAGAAAAAAAACTAAACATAACACAACTAAACATAATTTTATGTTTTTTTTTCACAAAATATTACATTTTAACGACGATAGGTGTCCTGTCTATGTGTAGTCGTACTGTATCTCCTGAGTAGTGGTCCTGTGAGGCGAGACACATTGGTAATGATCAAAATGTAAATGTAATCGTAGCAAACCCCCCTCCCCTAGAACACAGGCACAATTAAAAGTGCAGTCGTTCAAGCTGGAAAGTGGCCAGCTGTTCTGGGTTAAATAGATGGGCTTGGCCAGACGTCTGCTAGGTGACCGCTAGCTGGCAGCCGGCTGGATAAGGTTGCAGATTGTAAGCGGACATGTACTTTGCTTCCCTCTGTGTGCAGTTGTCACTGGAGATGATGAAGCACCCTGAATCTCCCTCCCTCTCTGTCTTCAGCACCCTCGTCTCGCCCTTATCCTAACTTTCCTAACCCTTCCTTCTCTCTCCAAGGCCGAAGCAAATGTTGTGCTGACACGTGGGTACCGTCTCCCTGGCCCCCTGACTTTAGACCCCAGAGTGGAGTGTCTCTATTGACTCAGGAGAGTTCAAGAACTAAGAGAGCATGATAAAAAAAGAAAAACGGAGACGGGGAGAAAGAGACGGCAGGAGCCAGGGTCCATGCCCTTTTGATAACCCATGCCTCATATCTGCTTACTTGGCACTATCCTACAGTACTTGTACATGCATGTACCCACAAACCTGGAGTTAAATCAGTGCAGGTACAGGCTTTGACATGGAATGACCTAAAATGGCATGCTAAAATATGTACATTGCTCTAAATATTCACCCAGTGTGTCCCGGTTACAGCTATTCCTTATTTCAGTGCTGCTCTGCTTAGTGGTTTCATTTGGCATCTGCTCTCATTTTCAGAGCAAAAAAAAAGGAAAGGGAGCAAGATGGGGGTTGGTGTGCTCAGTCAACCACAAATGTTACTCTAGCTTTTCCTGTAATCTTTGGAATAGACCTTATCGATGTTGAACAGAAATGTTGGTCAGAAACAAGCAGTAAAAGTCTTAACGGACATGCTCTGTCATAAGTAGCCAGGAAAGCTTCACATGCAAGCACTTAAGGAAGCATTAATTATGTGTTACTGTATGTTTAAAAAAAAAATAAAAGATTGAAACATATTTGATTGACAGGTATTTTAATACAGAGTAAGAGCTACCATTAGATCTCAATCTTAGTCTATTTAATGATGTTGTTGAAAGTTTATCTACATCAGCAATGTGTGTAAATAATTGTAATAATGCAACCTATATTCTGAAATATGATTGATTGAGAAATGCACAAAATGCTGATTTTTCCATCTGCAACTCAAACTTTTGAATAATGCATTTGAATATACTGTACCTACTCAATAATTTATGTAGTCAAACAAATGACTGGGCCTCAAAAGTATTCACTCTCTAATGCAAAATGGAAGAGACTCGGAATTTGTGAGCAGGGCAACAAATAATAGGTGTTTGCAGAGTCTCTGGTAGATCCCATCAAAATGCATATAAAATATTCATTTAATGGGTAACACTTTATTTGGATAGTCCAATGGTGAAAATTGGCATCCCATTAAGTGACTTTTATATGTCACTAAAATGCCTGGGGTGTTTCAAATGCTGCTTATATTTGTGTGAGCAGTAGTCAATATATCTCCGGGCTACAGTTAAACTTATGGCTAGGCTTACTTCAGTAGTACACTGTCCTGAAAGCTTTAATGCAGTAGAAATGGAGGAGGAATACAGGAGTGGAGTCTCTTGCAGCTCTCTCTTTGGCTTTGCTGGTCTGATTAGTATTCTATCTGCAGCGTAGGACACTGGTCTAAATTTAACCAATAAAAAATAAGGAACTGGACTCGCCCTGCCAAATCTGAGAGAACAGGGCTGACCAGACCTGAACTGCTCCTGTATCTCCTGGAGGACCGATGTTTGTGTTTTCTTTTTTGCCTCTGGCCACAATTCTGGCACTTGAGCAACGGTCCAGTGTCTGGGCTTGATTGGGTGCTTGTAATGACTGCTGCGAGGGTGCTTTAGGCCCACACTAACACCCTGCTACTGTACTGCTAGGATCCAGCTTGAAGATGGCACACCAATAATACTTACTCTCTCAAGTTGCATGGCATTAGGGAGGCATTTTAATCATTGGTATGAATAAACATGGAAACAAACATGTTTCTCAAGAGCTCTCATATGCAGAGTTTAAGATGCCTCCGTCTGTAGCTAAACAATTACCAGTTGGCCACTAATGAAAGAATAAATGAGGATGAATACAAGAAATGCTATTTAACATGTCAGGCAGCAGTAGCTTTTAATTTCTCGTCCCTCTATTGTCACCCTGAACATGTCACCAAGTGTCCTCAGATGGCGAAGGCAGATGCCCCTGCAGTCACTGCAGTCCACCTAATTCATTAGTCTCCGGATACCCAGCACTGATCTCTAAAACTCACTGTTCGGCGCCGAGTAATGAAAGTGGCAATAAATGGATGGCATTGTGGGGAGCGGGAGCGAGTGAGAAAAGAAAGGGCATGCATCTATCAATTAAATGACAGGGGCAGAGTGTGTGCAGTGAATTAAGAGAATCCGATGGCCTATTTTTCCTCTCTCATTGGAAATCATCAACACTAAATACAGCAACAGCAGATAAAGGAAGGAAATCCAAAAAAGTATAAAATGGATGAAAAATACAGCATCTGGCTGTCACAAAAGTTTACAGTGGGTTTGTTGTCAAACATTCTCCACTGCTTCAAAATGGAATCTCACTGTTAAGAGTTGCTAAGGCTGGCTGTGCTGCGCCTTTCATCAAATAAATGATATTTCTAAATTGAACTGCCTTGCCAGATTGTTGCTTTCTTTATTGTCCTCAATACTGTGAGCACACAGCACCTCCCACAAAGTCCAACATTTTCTCCAGCAGTTCTGAGGCATGAAACATTTCTGACTGTTATTTTGACAATGCGGTGTAAAAGGAGGGTTAGAAGTGGGTGGGTGGGCTGAGTGAGGATGTAGTTAGCGGTGCCAGTGCTCCTTTTTCTTCCTTCCTTAAAGCTTGTTTTCGCTTTTAATGGCTCAGTGGCCCTCAAAGAGATGATACCCGAGGCAACCTCCAATTGTTTGCTGCCTCTTTCTTTCCTTTCCTTTTTTTAAAGATTTTTATAAAGATAATCAGAAATGATCTGCCACACTTTTATTTGTCAGTCGAAGATAAAGGACATTCACATTGAGAGATGTACTTGAATAGAAAAGTTAATCCAATTCATGAATCTTCATGGATCAGAGGTTTTAGTACCCAGAGAATTCCAAGACAATATGGTGGTATGCAGATTTACCTCTGCACACCTCATTACAATGCAAAACTGTTGACATTTCAGTGCTCAAACATTTTTTTTTTTTGTTCAAGGATATAAGACTTGGTTGCACCAGATCTTGGTGTGCAAAACCTCAGATATGACTATGTTTTGATATGCTAGAAGTTAAAGCAACAAAGTTTGTATTCCTCAAAGAAATTCACTGGTGTCCAAGGATCATAAATCAATAATGTATCCTCTGACTCTGCTAGCCTCACTGATAAAAACAACAACATATTTGTGAAGTGAACGCTGCATTTATTGATCTTTGTTAGTCCCTTTTCTGTGTTTAAGTGCATCAAAGCAGGTTTAAATTCATTACTCAGACTGCAACCATAGCGGCAAACAGCAGGCCACGTGGATTGTTTGCTCAAACAAATGGAAAGAGAAGTAAGGGATTAAGTAAGCTATTAAGGCAATAGAACTTCAACAAAAACTATTAATATGGTTAAACAAGAGTCAAAGCATGTCAGTGATGAGGAAACACAAGCGCTACATTATAACCCATTAAGACAAACTGTATTCAAAAATGAAAATAGCTATGGCTTATGAGTTTGCTCCTCCTCTCTTCCTGAGCTTACACTCATACATATGTATATTGCTGAGGCAGGCAGGCAGGCAGGAGTGGGCTGAGAACAGCATGAGGCTGTGTTTTGCACTGTGTATATCTAATTGCCTGACCACCAACAGTTATAGCCAAATCTACACTAAATGTTTCCAGTGTTTTTCACTTCCCAACCCTAAAGCCAACTTTCCTGGAGTCCCGTGGAGGCAGGGCAAACGGCGCGTCTACCTGTGGCGAGTCAATCTGTCAATCAGGCAGGAACTGTCGGAATGAATTTCCGAGCGTCGAGCCCCTGCTACCTCTCCTGCAGCATTTGGCTTCAGAGCAGATTCCCAATTGCCAAAGTTATGTCAATGCAATTAGACTGAGGGAGGGATAATGGTCTCACCCACCTCCAGGTGTCCGGGTGGGCTTCATCTGGTCAAGCAGAGCGGAGGGCGTTTGACAGAGTGCAAGTTCCCAGAGGTGCACCTGCCCAGGAGTACCACTAAGCCTTCACATGGACTTCAGTATGGCTCTTATAATAATCAAAATCATTTTCCAGTATCACAGTGGGTGTACTTAATGCACTTCTGGCAGATTCTTAAAGTTACAGTGGGATGAAAAACTATTTTTTTCATTTTGTATGCTAATTTTCCATGTAAAAACATTTTCATTTAAATAAATGCCCCCTAAGTGCTCTTTAACTAAAGGCTCTGGTGGTTTTAAATCAAAATCAAAATAGAATACTAATTTAGTTCTTGTACTGTAAGTCTGGAAAATTGTGTCTTAATTGTATGCTGCACCTTTATCCCATACAAACATATTTGTCTCTTCCTAACCGATATTACATTAAACATATTTCTGAATTATGGTCTGCCCTAATATTCTGTATCGACTAAAAATACCGAACATAAACATAAAATAAACATAAACATAAACTTTGGGAAGCAAGAGGCTCTCTTTACTAGTTGGTGTATTGTAAATTTAAAGGCATTTGTAGTTTTTTATGTAGGCAGTGCCCTTGTTTTTTTTCTGCCTTTCTTCATTATTTAGACCTAAAGATGAAAACACAGTTCCCTTTAAAGCGTATGTGACACCACAAATTTAGCTACTCGCAGCCCATTTAATATCGCTTCCATTTAGGTCATAGCAGATGTCACTGACTAAATGTAGACCAAAGCTATTTTTGGTTGTTACAAATGACTCTGCAAAGCAATAGTGACGCAAGATAGATGGATTTGATGCTTCTTGGGCTTGTGAAATCACAGCATCAGTTAAAAATAAGGGAGTTCTAAAAAAAAAATAATAATAATACAAGCACACAGATGGATAAAGAGAAATCTTTCATCCTCCTTCATGAACTGCATATTGCAAATATGCTTTGGCTAATAGCCGCTCTAGTCAGCTCCCAGTGCAGATGCAGGAATGACAGGTGTTAAATTGCTAGATCTGTCGATTGTCGTGCATCTGCGACTGACTCCAGCTCTGAAAAAGAAGTGTTGTCTGCAGGCCAAGAGATAAGCCTTCTCTCTATCTGTCTGTTCCTCTTTTCTTTTTCTCCATCTCTCCATGGCTCCTCCTCTCTCCTACTCTCTTTCACCCTGCCTCTGTCTCTTCCTCCTTCTCGACATCATCTCTAGGACCCCCCCCCCCTCCCAACACACACACACACACACACACACACACACACAAAGACACCTGTACAGACTGCAACGGACATTGGATGCCCTGCTGCTATACCCTTGTCCTATTTGTTTTGTGCTGACAAAAGCCACCCCACAAACCCAACAATGGATGACCTAGGTGTCTTCACCCTCACCTGACTCTTAAAGTCCTGACTATGGGCAAACCACTCCATCAAGCTCCCCTCATTGCCAACATGAACAGCTGATTCTAGGAGTTATAATTTCAGCTATGACCGTGATAGCCCCTGTGGAGGTCATCATTGCAGCTCCACCTCTGCTTATCTCCCCCTCCTGCTTTCTTCTAATCCGTGTCAATGGCTCTGAAGCCAAACAAGGACAGGCTTCGGACATTAGGTCAATAAGTTACGTAGTTTGCCTTTTGGCAAGTCACAGATGCACACCGAATTGGTTATAAACCTCAAGTTGCAAACTGGGCATGAGGATTTAGCGCTGTGGGGTTCATTGCAATCATGATCAACCTTAGTTCTTATGATAGTCCTTAGTCACGCACAAATTGCAATACTTTTTTCTTCACTGGACCGCACTCTGTATTCGACCATTGAAACTATATTTTACATAAAGATATTTACAAAAAAATTCAAGGACAGCGGAATGGATTTATAATCAAGTTATAGCAACTTGAAAAAACAAATCAGTCCATCTGAAAATTCATTCTCAGTATCTATCACATTCATTCTCAGTATCTCTATCAACCATCTCATTTCCAGTGAATGTGTGCTCACTCACTGGGGGCCTCACAAATGTGAGTCATAGTTGAATTGAGGACAGTGGAGTGGCTTTACTTGTCAGACTCTACAGCTATTTAATACTTTCCTTACCACACACAGCATCCAAATATGGATGTTTGTGTTGAAGTGAATGTTCTGTATGCATGTGCATTATTTGCGGCTGTATACGTGAGTCAGTCTGGACTAACATGAGTGTGCCTTGCATAAAGGATTAACTAAAGAAATGACCATGGTTAACGACCAACTACGCAACTGTGGGCTTTATTGAATCTACTGTATAGTGTATTTTTGTGTGAGTGATGGAAGCACTACTTACATTAAGTCATTATTCATTTCAATCAATCTTAGATTGACTGTATGACCTCACAGAGTTGTAAGCCTCAGTGTCCAGGGTCAAGCCACCACTAAAATCAATGGGATCTGTCTTTAAAATGGCTTTTTGTGTTGATCTTTATCTTGAATTAATTAAATAAATCATGCAGTCGACTTGTGATTACACTACAATTACATAATTAATTATTGCTGTTAGGATTACCCTCTGTTCTGTTGTTTAAGGACATCCTATACATCAGAAATTATAAGACCTCACGCATAATGAACACATTTTAAAATCAAACAAACTGCATGGTTGTATTTAGGGCTGCAACTAACAACAATTCATCTGCAGATTGTTCTTTGGATTAGTCAGTTTTGTGTTTGGTCTGTACAACATCTGAAAAAAGTGGACAATACCCACCACAAATTCCCACAGCTAAAAACGATGTTATCTTAATTTTTTTGTCCGAACAGCAGTCCAAAACCAGGGCTCGACGCCAACTTTTTTTCCGAGGAGCATGTGTGCTCCTAAGTTTAAAAATGTAGGAGCGCATAAAGAATTTTAGGGGGGCGATGAAAATGTATCAAATAATGTGTTTCTTTTAATAAAAGGAATACGTGGAGACATTTACAAGCAACATGATTTCATTTAATTGAATAGAAAAAGTATACTAGATTTTTGATTATTTCTGCTTCAAACTATATTTATTTAAAGGTCAAATATGTAATATATTTACTGTATTTAATAAAGAAATTACCACAATATGTCATCAGAAATTAAGGAAACATGCTAAGCTGAAATACTGTCTTCTCTGACAATAATGCTAAACCCAGTATTTTCTCCTTTGAAATTTCCATTCCGGGACGGAATGTCTGTATATGTTTTGGCCTGTGTGTTGTTGTCAACTGCCCCTTTTGACACCAGGGTTGCCAGACATGAAACGCAAATACGCAAAGACAATGGGCTGCAGCAATGGTAGCAGCAACCAAACAAACTGGATTAACTGAGAGAGATTCATTCTACCTGACGTAAAATAAGTTGGCATTTTTCTTAACAATTGCATAACCAGAGACGTGGTAAAACACGGGTAAATATTGGAGATGCATTTAAAAGATGAAGACAGCTTAGAGCCCAAAAGGACACTAAGTTGGCTAATTTCCCTCTAAACAGGTAAGCATTAAGCTTCATTAATTTATATATATTAATTTATTTGTGGCTTAAAAGATCAGCAGCAATTAGGTAACAGTTGAAATAATATGAGCTTTAAACCCGGCGCTTGGCAGCAATTCCAAGGGTAACGCTTCCTCTGTCTCCACCGCTATCCCTGTAGGAAAACAATGGCACAGCCTGGGCGCGAGTTTTTTTTTTTGCAGGATGGTAGGGGAAGACTCATGAATATTCATAAGGGATGGAGACTCATGAATATTCATAAGGGAACTCATCCCTGATTGGCTAACCCTGACATTCTTACCCTAATCATAACCAATCCCACTCCTCTTGCCTAAACATAACCAATCCCACTCCTCTTGCCTAATCATAACCAATCCCACTCCTCTTGCCTAAACATAACCAAAACTACCAGAGCAGGCAATGAGTACTAGCCATTCCGAGGGAGAGTAGGGCGGGTTCTTCCCCTACCATACTGCAAAGAAAAATGTCGCAGCCAGGGCAGAGCAGTCTTACCGCGGGTCATGTTTAGGCAGCTTTACGTGTACTGGGGACGGCAGAGAGCAACATGCTCTGCAACTTTTTCAGGTAACAGGGAAAACATGGCTGATAAAATACTTGCAACTGTGGTTGTTTTTCAAAACACCACGCAGACAACGCTCGCTGCAGTTCTGCAACATAATGTGACGAGCCGAGAGCCGCCGCTCTGAGACACACAGTATCATGTGCTCCAGTAAAGACAAATTAAAACAAAATCTAGCGAAGTTCATGGGAACTACTGGCGGTCACATCTGCAAAAAACAGCAAGTATGAAAATACCCTAACGTTATTAGCACACGTGTTTCTTTACAATTCGTACACATCTATTTTTAGTCGCAAATGCGAGTGAAACGGTTGCACTGTCGAGCCCTGCCAAAACCCAAACATATTTGATTAAAATACAATGTAAGACAAATAAAATCAACAAGTTCTCACATAAAACTAGTTAAAGAGGCAAATGGTAATGCCTGGGCTGTTAGCATTTCGAAACCCTTGATCAGATCACTCTTTTTATAACCATGCAGTCATCTGACAACAGAAACGGCTTCCCACAGGCCTCCCAACTGTGATCACTGACGATTGTGTTTACCGGAGAAGAATCAATAAGAAAGTAGCCACAAGTCAGTGTATCCATGCGATTTTACAAACAAGAGTCTACAGTATGACAACATTGAATAATAATACAGAACACATGTTCATATATATATACACACACACACACACACACACACACACACACACACACACACACACACACACACACACACACACACACACACACACACACACACACACACTACTGGTCAAAAGTTTGGGGTCACTTAGAAATTTCCACTCCATTCCAGACAGAATACCAGCTGAGATCAGTTGCATTGTTTTTTTAACCAGGGCAGCAGTTTTCAGATTACATTATGTGTTTACATAATTGCAAAAGGGTTCTCAAATGTTGTAGACAGAAGTGGCTGAAGAAACACTTGAAATCCATGCTTTTTGGTGTAAACGTCATACCCAAATGAAAAGTGGTACAGCTCCCATATACTTTGACACTCTGGGGTGTGCCTGATATCATTGGAAAGGTAACACTCTCGAGTTTGTGTTAGAAGTATCAGGGTGATTCTAGGCCTTACTGACACAGAGTTACAGAGGCTAGAATGGAGTTTTTTTTATTACCATCCAAGTCATACATCTGTAAAATGATTAGAATACACTGATGTAAACACATCTGGTGAGATACAGACAACACAAGGCCATAGCCACATGTCTCAGCTTACTACAGAAAAAAAGACCAAAGGCAAGCCCAGAAGCCAAAAGACTCAAAACTGGATTTTATATGAATTTTTTTCTACAGATATCTGCGTGTTTTTTTTATTTCTATTTGAAAAGCCAAAAAACTACAAAATATAACACTTCTCAAATACACAAACACACCCACATCAATCACCATTCCAATGCTATCAGGCACACCCCAGAGTGTCAAAGTATATGGGAGCTGTACCACTTTCTTCAGCCACTTCTGTCTACAACAGTCGAGAACCCTTTTGCAGTTATGTAAGGATATAATGTAATCTGAAAACTGCTGCCCTGATTAAAAAAAACAATGCAACTGATCTCAGCTGGTATTCTGTTCTGTATGTATATATATATATATATATATATATATATATATATATAAAATCTCGTTGGGTAGTAATGGATTACACATAACCTGGATTACATAATCAGATTACAAAAATCAAGTAACTATAATCAGCCCAGATTACAATAAAAAAAAGTGTAATCAGATTACAGTTAATTGTTGAGGATTACCTGATTATATTTTATCATGTAAACAATGCTACTTTTTTGTGATAGCCTAACTACCGGTATGTTTTAATTTGACAAGCATTTCATTTGTTTGTCTACTAGATGTCACTATCATCCAATTGCCTGTATAGTTTCTTGACAAGAAAAAGGTTCAAATCAAAACTCAAGATGGAGGAGCCGTCGTCGTTCTTAAATATAACACCATCTTACCCTCGAGTGCACCTGTTGAATGGCTCTTCAGCCATGGCGTCAACATACTTACCCCCCATAGGAACCGTTGACAGATGAACATTTTGTACAAGTGCTCCTGTTGCAATACAACAGAAAACTTGTCTCTGTTGCCTTTGATTAATGTGCTTTGAAAATTAGATGTGTTGAGGAAATAATAATAAAAACAACGCTAATATGTTTAAAAAAGAACATGTTCACTTTTTAGACTGTTCTAAGATACGTTTACACTTATTTTGAGATTTTGAAAGATATGTTGTGGATATGTTATAAGAAATGTTCAGATAGAGAAATATGAGAAAAGATAGAAAAATGTTTTAGGAATGTTTTTAGTTTTAAAAATTCAATATGATGTGAGAAAAGAGTTAAAACAGATTGATATGAGAATATGTACTGAGAAATGGATATGTTCAGAGTAAAGAAAGTACTTAGTAATAAATATAACTTTTTTAGTTAATAATGTTTTTAGTTAGTTCACCCAGGAATGCTTTAATGACAGCAATTTGTTAGATGTAATGAAATAATAAAGAGAAAAATAAAATGAGAATTCATTGACCAATTCTGTGGCGGTGTCTTTTACTGAAGGTGCATATTTGTTGAAGTGATCTAAGAGTAATCCTAAAGTAATAAGATTACGTTAAATTTTTTTGGTAATCCAACTAATTACGTTAACTAATTACAAAAGGTGCCATGTAATTTGTAGTCGGTAATGGATTACATTTCAAAGTAATCTGACCCAACCCTATATATACATACATACATACATAAACTTAGCATAAATAGTAAGGACATTTGTGTTTGGTAGATTATTTATCTTTAGTATAAATCTTATACCGTTGGAAAGCCTGTTTATTTCCCTTTCTAATGGTGCCCCATTTGTAAGGAACATGCATTTGTGGGATGAGCAGCAGCGCTGAGTATGAAAAATTTGCCAAATCTTCTCTGCCAATGCCAAACAGCTTATTCTGCCATTGACTCGTTTGGAGTTTGGTGGATTGGATGATTCTGCCTATGGCAGTTGGATCGTAGGATCAAAGTGTAGAGAAGACGCGGAGAATGCTATGCTGATTGCTGCGCCGATAGAGTAGTGTAGTAGTAGAGCAGTGTGATGGTGTAGGGCGGCATCTCCCTCACTGGAAAAACAAGGCTTGTCATCATTGGAGGCAATCTCAATGCAGAGAGATATAGAGATGAGATTCTGCAAACAGTGGCAATCCCATATCTCCACAGTCTGGGACCGAACTCTATCCTCCAAGATGACAACGCTCGCCCCCACTGGGCGGGGTTTATCAGAGACTACCTCCAGAATGTGGGAGTGGAGAGGATGGAATGGCCTCCCAGCAGTCCTGACCTCAACCCCATTGAACACTTGTGGGATCAGCTTGGGCGTGCTGTTCGTGCCACAGTGACCAACACAACCACGTTGGCTGACTTGCGACAAATGCTGGTTGAAGAATGGGATGTCATCCCACAGCAGTGTGTGACCAGGCTGGTGACCAGCATGAGGAGGAGGTGCCAGGCTGTTGTGGCTGTGTATGGTTCTTCCACACGCTACGGAGGCTCCTGTTTGTGAAATGAATAAATTGTTAAATTGCCAATATGTCTTGTTTCTTCAAACTTCAATCATCCAATCCACCAAACACCAAACGAGTCAATAGCAGAATAAGCTGTTTGGCATTGGCAGAGAAGATTTGGCAAATTTTTCATGGGCACAACCCACATACTCAGCACTGCATCCCACAAATGCATGTTCCTTACAAATAGGGCACCATTTGAAAGGGAACTAAACAGATTTATTGCCAAAAAGCATTGTTACCACAGAGAAATAATCTACCAAACACAAATTTCCTTACTTTTTGTGCTAAGTTTATATATTTACAAATTGTATTCATTTTTTCCCCCTAAAAATATAGGAAATTGGTTGGAACGCCAACATGTTGGAAACAAAGAAGACAATCCAAAAAGTTATTAACCTTGGGGATTTGCTAATGCATGTTCATCAGTAAAAAAAATTTTTTTTTCCAATCTGCTTTTTGCATAATCATAATTAGGATTTTTCTCTCTAATCAGAATCTGCTGCACACAATCTGCCACAGCCCACATCAACCTGAAGTCCCATACCCAGTTAATATCCTTGAGAATAACAGCAGACCAAAAAGTCTAATTGTTATTCACCCTCATAGACCTTGCTGTATTGTCTACTTTGCATAAAAGTCAGAAATCGTGGGCTTCATCATCTTGGCAATAAACTGTCAACTGCACAGGTGACTGCGCAGATGACAAAAAATATTAATCACCCAAACAGTTTGACACGTTCCGTCCCCGTCTGCTCTTAGCTGTGAGTCTGAATAATTAGCCTGTCCTCTTTCTGTGCCTCTTTCATCTTGCCCTGCCCTGCATTAGATGGCGTGTTGTCATGCTATTGACAATGACAGTGGTGGCAGCCATCCATGCCGTGCCACCGGCAGAGTGTGAGCTGCCAGTGCAAGGTGATGAGAGAGAGAGAGAGAGAGAGAGAGAGAGAGAGATTCCAGAAACATGTAGAGCTATCTCTGAAGACGCTTAGGCACTGAATTTGTGGTTTTACATCTTAGACTCAGATATTGTAAAGTTGCTGCCCTTTACAGGGAATCACAGTGACTTTGGTGAACATTTACAACATTATGACAAAGGTCACTTATAAGCTGAGCAAAAAGCAGAAACACAACTACCGCTGACTTTTTACTGGAAGCACAACGCCACTGATCATGGCAAACTTATTCACCTGCAACCTCAACACCGGCTTCAACAGCACTTACTGACGCTATCCTTGCTCAATACTTGATAGGCGGCCATCTCCAATGAAATCGAACACCACCAGCCCAATTTGCAAGCTAACAACTAACCACCTAGCCAAAACACAGTTGAGCTTCATTCTTCATAATCGCACTAAATGTTTTCTAAAATACATTAACAAAACTAAAATGTTTTAATGATTTTTCCTCCCTCATACTGAATGACTGATGGAGACTTTAAATGTGTCAAACTACAAGCACCCATTGATTCTGCAAGTGAGGCTAAATGTAACTCTATATAAGTGTATTCCTCCCATGATAGATTCCTTGTGCAGTGGCTTATTTGTTTAAATTGTGACAAATTTTAGATTCCTTTTTTTAATTTCAATTCATTGGACCGCCACAATAAAGTGGCACATGCTCTAGCATTTTACAATAAAGTGACACATGCTCTAGCATTTTACAATAAAGAACTTTGTGGAAAACCTGATAACCTTTCAACTGTACACAATTATATAAACTATTGTTACTACCCTTTTAGCTGCTGATGTAGCGGTTGTGTACTCTTTGTGCGTTGTGTATCGATGAAACGTGTACTCTTTTTATCTTTGGCTCCGACCAGCCATTTATTTCCTGATGATTAACATAGGATAACAGTTACAGTAATTCTCCACAGTTCAGCCAGTCTCACACGGAATGCATGGAGACGCCACAGGCACACAAATTTTTCTCTATACAATATTTAAGATATAACACAAAATGTACCTGATGAGTAACACAGGATAACAGTTACAGTAGTTCTCCACACTTCAGCCAGTCTCACACGGAATGCTAAAACAAATAAGAATGTAGTGAATTTAAGCTAAAATGAAGCTAGCAAACGTTACATGTTGACAACAAATGAAGGGAAAAGCCCAGTCTCACGCCAGTTCGTGAAATGGTCACATTATTTTGATTTATTGATTTGCGTACAGGTCATGATTTTCTCGTTTATTTCGTGTACAGGTCACGATTTTCAAACGTGACCATTTCACGAACTGCCATGCCACTGGGCTGCTCTGGGGGACGCAACAACGGGGAAATTAAATGCCACAACAGGGAAATGAAACGGCACACGTCAGCGACAACAATGGGACGGACCGCCACACGCGGGACGCGATCCCCAGGCGCAGGGACGTGATCCGCGGTCAACAACGGGAAAATGAAACGCCACACGGCGGCCACAACAACGGGACAGTTGTGGTTAGGAAAAGAAGAACGGGGAAAGGAACCGTCACACGCAGGACACGCAGACAACAACGGGATGGTTGTGGTTAGGAAAAGAAGAACGCGGAAAGAAACTGCAACACGCAGGGCGCGATCCCCAGTCTCCGGGGCGAAAGTCCTGTGTTGTTTGACCCATCCACCACCCCGACCAATCTCCCTGCGCGGATTTTCGCCTTATCAATACTACTTGCTACCTTAATCGTTCTGTGATCACAAAATATGCTTCCCATTGAAATACATTTCTTTAAAATGCGTGCTGCATTTACTCAAGTAACTGAATGCTGAAGATAACTAAATACAAAAACAGTTTTACCCATAAGAAGGTGATTCAAATAAATATAACGGAGCTAATGTTAAGGCAGCTTACCATGGAGACCCACATGCACACTGTAAATACATTTTGGGGTACACTGCTCAAGTCTGCAGTGGCACAGTAGAGGCCCCACCTATACACACAACCAGGTCTCAATGGCAACCACTTTTACTTCTCCAATAAATCTCCTGAAAATAAACTAATTTAAAACAAGATAAAAATATGTATAAAATGAAACAGTTAACAGTATAAAAATAAGTTGATGACTGATAATAAATCATGTAAAATTTATTTTGAAATGAATACACAGTGACAGTGATGGCAAGTGAAATCATGAACTCGCTACACTGACATTAAAGGTCCAATATGTAATATATTTACTGTAATAAATCCAAAAATGACCCAAATACGTCATCAGATATTAAGGAAACATGCTAAGTTGAAATACTATCTTTTCTGACAACAATGCTAATGCCAATATTTTCTCCTTTTGAAATTTCCGTTCCGTGACGGAATTTCTGTTTGTGTTTTGGCCTGTTTGTTATCAACTGCCCAGTTTGTCAGCCAGGCTGGGTTGCCAGATATACCTGTAAAAACATGAAAACCCAGCGCGCTGCAGCTGTGAGGTTAGTACAGCCATAAAAGCAGCAAACAAAGGATCAACGGAGATTGATTTTACCCAACAACAAAAAACGGCATGTTTCTAATAGTCGCATGACCAGAGACGTAACAAACCTGTCTGGGTAAATATTGGAGATGTATTTGAAAGATGGAGACAGCTTAGAGCCCAAAAGGACGCAGAGTTGGCTAATTTCCTCCTGAACAGGTAGCTAAGTGTTAGCTTCAGGATTATTTATCGGAGCTACTAGGGACGGGTATTTTATGTCATTTCAACATTTGTGTAGCTACTCACATTGAATTATATAGCTACAGTACCCGAGTTGGTTACTCGCAAAAACAACTGAGACACAGCCAGTGAAGTGATCCCGACTGGTTCTGACTAACGCCGCCATGCCAACCCTGCTAACTGCTAACGTTACCAGGACCAGGCAAGCAGCCACGGCTGTTTACAACGTGTAAGCGGCTATAGCTGACAACGTTGAGTTATTTGAAGCCAAGAGAGGGGGGCTGTAAATCGGAAAGAGAGGACATTGAGTTTGCAGTGTGTTTAGCGATTGTTGCCATAATTCTAAGCCAATAAAGTGTGTTCAGTTGGGTGGAAAAGCACGGCAAGGTAGTGGTATTTTTAGCGGTTCCTATTGTAATTCTAAGCCGAGGAAGTGTGTCTGTCTGGCGTGTGGAGAGGATGGCAAGGTTGTGGGATTTTTAGCAGTTCCTACGGTAATTCTAAGCCGAAAAAAGTGTGTCTGTCAGTTTGGTACAAAGCTCCACGTGAGCATGGGCTTTTATGACTGTCAATATAGCCAGCATCTAACGTTAGCTACTCCGCTGTGCTGTGACGTAATGCCTGGCTATGTGAGACAAGCGTCTAGCAACATTGTTGTGATACTCAGCCTGGCAACCAACGTGAACTTCGAGTCTGGGGAGGAGGGGGCGGGGGAGACGACTCTCTCTAGTATTTTGAATTTGTACTGCAGTAACTATTTTAAACACTAGCTACTAATAGTCAGTATTACATATTGCACCTTTAACTAGCAAATGAAGAAGCCAAACATAATTCTATTGTTAAGGAACTTTCTTTAAAATGCAGAACAAACTACCAGATTTGCATTGTTCAAATATCATAAAAGTTGAATGTTCATAACACTAAGAATAGGGTGGCCAGATTTTCCGGAACTAAAACCGGGACATTTTGCGCGTGACCGTAGTACTCGTGCACGCACACGCTTTTTATGTGCCAGCCCAGGTCAGACATAGACACAGACAGATTAGACACAATTTTGCCAACAGCACACATGGGCCTATACTGCTCACAACATAATGGGGTATCTCAGTTAATATTCATGAATTCTTTAGTCATATAAATGGTCTTTTCAGGAAACTGTGACCTGTAGTAAGTGGCATTGAGTGATTGGGAAGTAGCCTACTACAGCAATCAGAATGAGAGAATGAGATTTTTATTTCATATTTTCCAGAAATACTGTACGTATTGGGAAGTAATGCCATTATCATGAAAACAAATTATTGGTGAATATTTTTTTTCAAGAAATAGCCAACGTTTTGCATCCCTACTGTCATTGCTGATCTACCAAAACGGTATTTTTTTTAATTTTTTTTTATTTGTAAAGTTTTTTATTGAGAATATATATATATATATATATATATATATATATATTATACAGTTTTCAATCAACAATATAAAAGAGGCTCAAGTATTTTTGTATAAATGTACACATAAACCAAAACAGAAAAGGAAAAAAAAAAAAAAAACAGAGCGGAAGTAGAATACAATTTTGTAGCAAGAAGTAAAATAAGAGTTTATATAAATAAAATGAAAGAAAGTAAGTGTTTATACAGATACTGATTGTAAGAAGTCTATCAAGGGTTGCCAAATATTATAAAAATCTGAGAGATTATCCTTCAACAAATACCTAATTTTTTCCAAATGTAAAGTATTGGACAGATCCCGAAGCAACATTTTGTCAGTGGGTATCGCTGGTCCTGTCCATGACATCAGAAGTAACTTTTTTGCAGTAATAACAGAGTAGGAAATGAACCGCTGCTGGGCTGAAGACAATTTTCTAAATAACTGTGATGTGCCAAGGATAATCAACAATGGTTCCGGTGACAATGTAGTCTTAAAAAATCTTGATTAAATACATCAGACCAATAAGTGGCAACTTTAGGGCAAGAAAAAAAGGCATGAAAAAGTGTTGCGTTGAGGGACTGACATTTATCACAGCTTGATAAAGCATTCGGGAAAATGCTGTGGCTCTTTACTTTTGAAAAGTGAAGCCTATGTATAATTTTGAACTGTATAAGACAATGTCTCGTATTATTGGAGCAGGAGTGTATGTATTCCAGAGATTCTTCCCAAACATCATCAGGAATACGGATACCCATGTCCTTCTCCCAACTATCTTTATATTTATTGGACAAGGGGGAAGACATTGTTTGTAGTTTGTTATATATATTAGAGAGAAATGTATATTTATATGGGGGTATAGTGAAACATTCATCTAGCATAGATTGTGGTTGTGTCTCGAAACCTGGCATGAATTTTCAGATGTAGTCTCTGATCTGCAGGTATCTAAAGAAATTATTGCTATGCAGTTTGAACTTTGTCTGTAGTTGTGCAAAGGAAGTAAATTTACCCTCAGTATACAGGTCACAGATACAACATAATCCTAATTTCCTCCAATGGGAAAACGTCTGTTCTAAATTAGAAGGGACAAAGGATGTTTTTTTTTGCAATTGGTAAAGAAAGGGGTAATGTTTTGTGGGAAAGGTGCGATTTGATTTGCTTCCATATACGAAATAAATTATGTATGATTGGGTTTTGAACGTCCTTTGATTTGTCAAGCGGCGTTGGTGAAAGTACTAGGGCTGCAGGTAAATATGGATCATAGTCTTCCATTTCAATAGCTAACCAAGTGGGACGTGTGTTAGAAGTGATGTTGAAGGAGTTTATACTTTTAAAAGCGCACGCCCAATAATACATCATAAAATTTGGGAGGGATAGACCTCCGTTCGTTTTAGATTTGGTTAAATGTTTTTTGTTAATTCTTGGAGTCTTGTAATCCCACAGAAAGGGTTGAATAATTTAATCAATTTTCTTGAAAAAGGATTTTGTTAAGAAAACAGGAATATTTTGAAACAAGTATAGTATTTGTGGTAGAAAGATCATCTTGATGGCGTTTATCCTCCCGAGTAGTGATATTGGTAAGGTTTTCCAAAACAGAATTTTGTTTTTAAGTCGTTCCAATAAAGGTAGAAAGTTAGAGAGAGGAAAGTTGCTTTGTAACCTCTATGCCTAAGTATGTGAATTTATCAGTGGTAACCTTAAAGGGGAATCTTGCCAACGCTGTTTGAGGGATGTCATGAACTGGCATTAGTAAACTCTTGGTCCAATTTATCCGATATCCTGAAAATTTCCGAAACATTTCAATTTTTTCAAGAATGGATGGTATAGAGAGAAGAGGTTTCATCACGTATAGCAGAATATCATCTGCATATAGCGAAATTGTATTTGTTGTAATCTTAGTCTGATAGCCATATATTTGGGGGTCTAAACGGATACTTTGTGCAAGTGGTTCAATAGCAAGAGCGAAAATTAGTGCTGACAGGGGACACCCTTGCCGTGTTCCTCTGAACAGATGAAATGAGGAAGATAAGTTGCGATTTGTATGAATTTGTGCTTTAGGATTTGTATATAATAGTCTTATCCATTTTATGAACCTCTCACCTAAATTAAATTGTTTAAGTACTTCGAAACAGATATTCCCACTCTATCTGATCAAATGCCTTTTCAGCGTCGAGAGTCAATATGGCTAGATCATTGTGAATTTTCCTGTCAGTGTATAGAATATCAAACAATCGTCGTAAATTAGAGGTTGAGGATCTATTTGATATAAAGCCTGTTTGATCGTTGTGAACTATTGTATTCATTAGAGGAGTTAATATATTGGCCAGGATTTTTGCATATATTTTATAATCTATGTTTAATAGAGAAATTGAACGATATGAGCCTACATTTAGATCGTCTTTACCTTTTTTATGAATAACAGTGATTGTAGCCTGAGTTAATGTTGATGGTAGGGTGCCATCTAGTTGGGCTTGGTTGTACATTCTATGGAGAAATGGTGTAAGAATATTACTGAATTTTTTATAAAGTTCAACCGGTATGCCATCAGGGCCAGGTGATTTTCTGCTTTTAAGGGAGGCTATTGCCTTTCGTATTTCTGTGGAGTCAATATCTGTACTAAGCCTTTCCGAGTCTTCAGGTGAGATTCTTGATAGGTTACATTCGTCTAGAAATGTATTCATAGTATTGGGATCACTATTACATTTTGAAGTGTACAAGTCAGAATAAAACTAACATTTATCTCCTTTGGCTTAAGTAGTATATGTCCCCTGTCATCTCTAATCTTGAATAAAAATCTCGTGAATAGCTCGATCAGCTTCTATTTGTCTAAGTTGGCAAGCTAATAATTTGTGAGGTTTCTCTCCAAATTCAAAGTGTTTTTGTTTAATGAATAAAAAAGCTGATGTAATTTACCTAGAGAGAAGTTGATTGAGTTGATATTTCAGGTTAGTTATTTCTCTATGCAAGTCGGGAGTGGGGTTTAAAGCATTCTCTCGGTCCAATTGTTGTATCTGTTCTTCAAGACGTTTACATTGAGTTACTTCTTTTTTCTTTTTGGCAGCTTCATATGAGATTACACATCCTCTCAAATAGGCTATGAAAGCCTCCCATAAAGTGCATGATGTGACTTCAGGGGTCTCATTAGTTTCAAAATATAGTTTTATTTGAGCTTCAATGTATTCACAAAATTCCTTGTCTGTCAATAATTGAGGGTTTAATCTCCAAGATCTACTAGTTGGGTCCATACCTTCCAAATATAAATTGATGGGGTTAATGGCCTGTGGTCTGAAATTGATATGGTGTGATATATCACATCAGTTGTGAGTGGAACTAGTCGAGCGTCGATTAGAAAATAATCAATTCTACTAAATCTATTAAATTCATACTTTTGAGGAATGAATTTAAAAGAACACCTGAATTATTTTTGGGTATTTTACGAGATGATGATCGATGAATAAATGGGTCTAAAGGTGTGTTACGATCTCCTCCTATTATTAACATAGTCTGTGACAGATTGGGGAGTAAACTGAAGACTTTCCTAAAGAATGCAGGATTATCCATATTGGGAGCATATACATTGATGAGAGTTAGAGATGTGTTGTATATCTCTCCCAAGACAATGATATAACGACCATCTTTATCGGCTATAGTGGAATTATGGATAAAGGGTACCCCTTTCTTTATTATAATGGCTGCGCCCATTGCTTTTATGGAGAAGGACGTGTGGTATACCTCTTTTACCCATTTAGCTTTCAGTCTGTTATGAAAATTGTTTTTTAAATGTGTCTCTTGCAAAAAAAGTTATGTCTGAATGTAATGACTTCAAATGATTCAAAACCTTGCCTCTTTTCACTGGGTTGTTTGCGCCACGTATATTCCAGCTTGTAATGTCAGTCCCTTTTTAACATTCAGTGCGTCCATCATATGTAATAAGAAGGGAAATTGTCATATGAATGAGATGGGAAATCGAGTATCTATATGAATTATAGTGAATTAAATCTGCTTCTATTGCTGCACAAAATTTGTAATTCTGCATACACAAACACAGTAAACGAGAAATAAGTGAACAACATAAACTTAAATACCTTAGGCTAATCTAATGTAGCCACAGGAAAACAGTTAGCGGGAAAAAGCCAGAAAACAAAAACAAAACTTCCCTGTATGAGTAACCTAACTTACGAAGACTGTTACTCCTTTCGGGGGAAGCCCCTAAAGCCTAACTGTAAAGTCATGGCCATTTGTAACACAGAACAATATATTTGTAGGTTCAATTTAAGAAATAAGAAAATGAAAAAATAAATAAAACCTGTGTAGTAATCATACATTGTAAAAAGTTTGTAAACTTAACAATATATTCTTATACATTAATCTTACTGGATACCACCAGAACAGGGCTTAAGAGACGGTGGAGAAGCGCTCCATAACAGGAAAAAGAATATTAATTTGAATAAACATTCGTAGCTTATTGACACAGTAAAAGTCTGATATAAAAGTCTCTCTCCACTTGCGTTTCTTGTCATGTTATCTTACCACAGTTTATAAGGATCCCAGTCGTAGTAGAGTTCATGATGTATTATCAGTCCTTTAACTTCTTCCAGTTGGTCCCGATGGTGTTGCCATGAGACGTTCACTATACTCCTTGGCCTTCTGCAGGTCTGTAAAGGATAGCTGGGAGCCGTTGTGGGTCACCAGGAATCTGGCTGGGTAAAGCAAGCCATATCTGACGCCGGGTTGGTTGCGCAATAGTTGCCTGGCTCTGTTGAATTGCACCCCTTTGCTTTGCCACTGATGGAGGGTAGTCAGGGAAGATGCTTATGGGTTTACCTTGATACTGGAGGTTTCTCATGGCTGCAGCTTTGCGGAGAATGTCTTCCAGGACGTGATAGTGATGAAGGCGTATTACGAATGGGCGCGGTGGGTCAGAGGGGTTCGAACGTTGGCGAAGGGTCCTGTGGGCTCTGTCAATAAGCGGGGCCTCGTCCAACGACAGTACATCTTTCAGCAAGTTGACAATAAAGTCCCTCGGTTTTGTCGTTTCCGAGCCCTCTCGTACACCCGTAATTCTGATATTGTTTCTACGAGATCTTCCTTCTAAATCTTCATTGTTTTGTTTAAGACTGACAACTTCAGCACTGAGATTAGCCACCTGTTGCTCAAGTTGGCTAATACTATCGGAGTATGCAGTGGTGGCCTCTTCTATGTCAGTGACTTTAGCTTGTAGCATCTGGGATTTCGCTTCAAGATTAGCAATAGACACCTGGGTGACGTTGTTAGTCGTAAAAAACTCCTCTCGCAAATCGTTATACACACGCTCAATGCGTCTGTCCAAATTCTCACAGATGTCATCCTTTATCTTGGTCATTTCACCTCTGAGTGCTGTGATGGCTGCTAGTAGAGCTCAGTTAGATGGATCCTCCTCATTACCGCTGGACTCTTCAGTCTGCGTATCAGGCAAGGCCGTTGGCTGGTTGAGGCCTAGTTGAGTCGGTTTCTTGGATTTTTGTTTGTTCATGTTGAGATATCGAGTCGAACTTGAAGTCTTAGTGTTTTAGAAGTAAATGTGCTCTGAAAGCATAGAATTTACATAGATGTTGGCCCTTGAAAGGAGTTTTTAGCGGATTTGGCTGACGGAGCTCTTAAAAGCGCGTCTTACTCCGTCATCGCTCAGTGGCGCCCCCCCCCCCCCCCCACCACACCCAAAACGGTAATTTGTTGACGGTCCCTTACACAGAACCTAACGACAGAACAGACGATGAAGTGCTATGAAGCTTTGTCGGATACAAATCTCTAGCGATAATAATTGTAGTTGTTTTCTCTTGATACTCTGTAATAATGTCAACTTTCTTTGACCCTGATCACGTCATTGACCTGAATTGCATCGTCGATCTCAAACGAAGGGGAAGTTAAAATTGAATATCAACTGATTATCAAATGTCCAGCCAACTTCACCGCGCTTAAAAAGCGACAGATAAGAAGAGGCATTGCAACAATGTTTACAAATACATTGCGCTGGCTACACAGATTATGCAGATGCAGACCATTATGATTGACTGACACACACACACACACACACACATTGTTAAAATAATGCGCTGGACGCTTTATTAGTCTTTCTTCATGGGTTTAGTTAATGATCGGGCTATAATAAGACCACGTCGGCTATGCAATGTAATTTCATAGTGGTTGGTGTAAACCAGGACATTTTAGCGTCCCGTAAGGCTTTTGTCGGGACTCAGGACACGCAACTCAAAATTGGGACTGTCCTGGTCAAACTGGGACGTCTGGTCACCCTAACTAAGAAACCTCCTGTGAGTTATCTGTGAAAATCTGCTTGACGTTATGTGTGAGGAGGATGGACATGCTATGTGCATAAACTTGATTGTTTTTTAAGGCCAGAGGATACAGATGCTCAGTTGTGTGCCATCTGAGTTTAGCTATTTCTGCTGGTTAAACCTGAACAATTTCATTGAAAACTGGGTTGATTTATGATGCATCACAGACTATGGCTAAAAATAAATGGAAGGACAAAAAAGCCTCCTGATGATCCCTCAGTATAACACTGTTCCAAAGTTGTAGCTGGATTAAGCTGCTATACTGGTGAGTGAATTGGCCCACGCTGCTCTGAGCAATTTCACAGGTTATGGAAATTGACGAAAACATAGCATCGCTTCATATTATTTATATTTCTCATTATTTCTTATGTGCATCTGTACTCTTGGTAAAAAAATCAGTATCCACAGCAGGTGAAAAAGACAGTCTGACGGCCTAATGGAGAGCAAGCTGTCCCTCTGCATACAGTATGCTTTGACACAATGAAATGATGTAGCTATTCTCGGAGGCTGCTTGTGCACTTCGATGGATGCCATTTTTCACACCATTAACTACAGCCTACTGGTTTTATTCACAGCACAGAGATAGGCCAAAACAATCCTAAACACGACCACGAACGAGCACAATTGCAACAATTGATCTAAGCTGTTCCACCCAGTCTGTCGCAATTCTGTGCAGCTGGAAAAACCATTATCTCCATCCACCCTTCGTCTCTCTCTCTAGCTCGCTCTCTCTTTACTTCGTCTCTCTTGCACATATTCTCTGTCTATCTTTTCCTTGCCCCTAACTCCATTTTTCATCCTATTCAGCTTTATTCTTGCCTAGGGAAACGCACAAGGGTTCATGGCTGAATCACAAACATGCATGGTAAAATTTCTATCTGTAACTAGCCCACAGGAGGCATGTTAGTTAAAAAAAATCAATGAGCAAGACGAGTGCAATTTTTGAGTGTTTACCTCAGCAGAGGTCTAACCTAAAGCCCTCATTACAGTCGATGCTGAGTGCAGAGTTCGTGCAGGGAGGCAGAGCTCAAAGGGCCAGCTAATCCAGTGGGTCTTGGGCTAGTCAATGTGCTGGGCCTGCATCCTAAAGAACCTGAAGCTCCACAGCAGAGCTAGGTAAAAGAGGCTTGGGGGAATGCTTTGTGTGGTGTCATTTTATTCTCTCCATAGCTCTCAAGGTTAGATGCCACTAAAGCCGTAACCCGTTGTTTAAGGCTACTCCCTCCCTCCTTACTTTTACTGCTTACTTTGTAATATGGGGATCTAGGAATTAAATTATGATGTTGATGTCATTGCAAGCTAGTCTTGGTAAAATAATCAGCTAAATGCACAAGATGTTTAACATCCTTTCCTTTCATTAAAGGAAAGTGATGGGCTGCATTTGAATCAGATCTTCCGTTAGTCAATAGGGTCACCACAACGTTTTTCTACCAGAAAACATTAGCATGACTGGGGCCAGGTCAGAATTAATTTAAAATCAGTTCAACCAAGAGATGATCGGACAGAAGCAGTATTTCATCAGACCTGAGAATGATTGAGATTCATTCCAAGTGACGTGTATGTGGAGCTCAGCTCAAGGCAGCAACACAGGTGTGGAGATGGCAGGGTATTTTATGTTCAGCAAAGAATAGATAAGGCTTGAGGTACCTTGTTCTTGTTGTTTTCCTGAGCAAAGAGAACTCCGCTTGAGGCACATCACCAAGTTTAATTTAGGAATTTAATTTCCACACACAAAAGAGGTCAGACAAGGAGGAACAAATTGACAGACACAGCAGGCGGGTACTTGTCATTTCTTCCAAATGGCTTTTAATGAGAAGAAACCCTTTGGCCCAGGTCTGTCAGGTTGAATAGTACTTGAGTGGTTAAGCTTTCATTGTTGCCCACCTAGTGTTGTTGGAGCTGGTCGACATGTTCACAGGACGTATAGACTGGGCCAAAGCCTGCATCAATCTGAAGTAAATTCACTCTCTTGTGGAATAACAGACTGGTCCATCCTCAATGGAAATCACTTGGCTGTGGTCAGCTGGGCAGTGAACCCACAGCACTGGCGGCCAAGCCAAAATGGTTTCTTTGTGGGAAATGATCCACCAGGACACAGCTTTGTGACTGATTGTAATTTCTGAATGTAGGCATTCATTTGGACAAACACAAATAACCAATATCCCGCCAAGATCATGTGATATTCAGCCACACCTAGTCATCATTAACTGTTGAATTAAACTGGGTTTGTATTTATAATGTAATAGACACACTTCTTTGTGAGATGTACTTGTTTTCCTCATATTTTTCCCAACTCTGTGGCTATAAAGATTGATCTACTTACATTGCGGTAAAGATTTATCCCAAGTATTAGATTGGGAGAAAATCTGGAATTTGTAAATATTTTCAAAAGTACTTACTAATATATATTACTATAATATTTACTAAAAGATTCTATTATATTGCATTACATGCCTCTGCAGTGACACGTTTACCCTACAGCAATCAAACAAAATATTCGTAATCGGGTGAACTATTTCATAGAGAGTGTGTTTACCAGCGTGGTTTATATTGTTTTACTCCCTGTGTGAAAGTGCTAGTGATTACTGAAGTCCCCCTCATGGTTCAATGCTGAAATATTCTTGCTAGGCAGTTTGCTGCTCCCTGCCCTGCTCAGCAGCAGCATCAGCAGGGGGAAACACACAGTGAGGAAAGGATATGGCCCCTGCAGAAAAGAAATGGCCCTTTGATTTTGGTTTTGGTCTCCATTGGGCTGCCTCTGGGTTTGGAACAGATTTGGTTCAGAGCGCGGAGCTTCAGCAGAGGGGGGACTATGGTCCCCCCCTTGACGTTGATGTGTCATAACTGGTTTCAGTCTCGATAAGGAGACGCCACTGGCTGACTGATCTGGGGCCAGCTGTTTGGAAACCCTCACTCTCGACACCAAGCTTTAACAATGCAGCATTTAAAGATGCCTTATACATGAAAAAACACCGCACTGTAGCCTTTCCGATCGAATCATTCACATGGCAGTTTTCTTTGACAGACAGCCATGCCAACAGGATCATGCAGATTGATATTGGGTGATGAATAGAATATGACTAGACCACCCCATTTCTTTAATGTAAGGTTAAATAAGATGTGCTGCTCCTGCAGATTTAGTGGTAGGCTAAGCTTGTCGAGCACAAAGTTGACTGTTTGTTCTAAAAAGAAGCAAAACCTTAAAGTCCTGCTGCTGCTGCTATTTACAGGTGATCTTCAGTATATCAAACACATTCATGAAACACTTTCAAAAATCCATTATGTGGTTCAAAAACTGCATGGTGGCCAGTCTCATTAATAAAGCTGTTACTCAGGACTTAATTCCTAAAAAGCTGACATTTGGAGGATGCAGTTTTTACCTGACACTAGTGTTTTCCTGCTGCCTCCCTCCTGTGCCGAAACAGTAAGCCAGTCTCCTGCATTACGACGAGCATGTGCAGACAACTACTGCAAGGCTGACTGATAGAGGCCAGTATCCTGGACGTGCTGTACTCTGCTACTGATAATTGCTCTTTGTCCAGCTTATATTCACTCCTCTCATCTGGAGCTTTAGTTCTACGAGTCCTGATTGCCTTCCTGTGTTCATTTGTCTTGAGCGGTGCACAGACGTGCAGCATCATCTGCTTGTGATAGGATTCTGCATAATAACTACATCCACATAATAACAGTCCATCATTTCCTTTTGGTTCCATATAAAGATGTGTAGCTCACTGCCAATCTCCCCTCTCAATGCCACTGAATCTTCTCCAAAGTCTTTTTTCTTGTTTAGCGCTTCATTAAATTCTTTCAATTTACCAGTCTGTATGTCTCTAATAACCAACATGAGTGCACTCCTACATTTGTGTTTCCTTAGTTCCCCTTCTTTCTGTGAAATTCAGTTTTAGCAAAATGAACAACTCAACATGAGCAATTTCAGAGGTTGCTTTGAATCCTCTTTGGTGTCATTATTTTCCCTTGCTTATCATCAGACTTCTATGTCCAAGGTTGAAATGATACCTAAATGAAATATTTCCTCTGGAGTTGCCACTCCTGCCACTGTTATTATTACAAATAGAGTAGTTTATCAGTATATTACCTTCCAATGTCCTTCCTTTAGATCCTTTTCATTTTGCCTGCCATGACACGTGTAATGGGATTCACAAGTAAGACAGGCTGTATTTTACTGTAATAGGCTTTTGAAGAGAGCTATCTTGAAAAACTGTGTGCTCGGTTACATTTGTCTTTGACATGTAAAGGAGATTTATTGTCTGAGACTGTAACTGTGATGCTTAAATTAGAACAATCTCTCTAATGAAATAGCTTTGTGTATACAACTTTCATATAGATTTGTAAGGTATAATACTGTAAATGCATAGTTTTAGAGACGGCCTAATGAAATGTCTTTATTTGCTAGCTTGGGGGTACTGTAGGTAGCCCCATGGCATGGGTTGCTAAATATCTGTAGATTTTAAAACATCTTCAGCCACAGAGCCAAATTAACTTAATATATTGGACTGCATCTGTGGAATAAAGATGTTACCTCTTTACCTGGTAAAATATAAAACCAGCATTAACTTACTTAGGGACCAGAATACTAGAATGGTTAAAACTGCTCTACTCTGTGAAGATTTGACAAACAACAAAAGGTCTCACATACATAAATGGAAATTTCCGTGGTATTGCTTTTTAATTACCATTCATTATTGCTCATTTCTCAGGCTCCCTCAAAATGGCTGTTTGCTCAGCGTTTTCAAGAGAAATAAGCATGCAGAATATGAGATTATTAAAGGCAGGTTTTTACTATTGTACTGTTCAAGTTTCTGAATACCATGCACTCGGCACCCAGGAACGAAAATCCTCATTTACATGACAGTAATTCAAGTTTAATGTAGGTTCACCACAGAGTTGTATTAAACTGCACTTAGTGCTGTTTATGTTCCAAACTCAGGATGATGAATTCTGGCAGACAAGAAAGTAAGACCAATGGAGGACCCCTTTTTAAGACTTTTTTGCTTTTCTGAGGAAAGCAAGCCAATTTGAGGTAGAATCAGTGGAGGTGAAGGTCTTCCTAAAAGGGCAGTTCTGGTTATTTTCAACCTGTGTCTTAGTTTCCTATAATGTATATCCTGTTCACTGTGTTCAGTATTTATCCACTTTGGTCACAGGTGCTTGTCCAATACCACATTGTGCTGTAAGTCATTGTATCATTCCCATGTTTGAAAAATCTTAAATCTGCAACAGTAGTCGAGTTTCCCTCCCCTGGACTTCGCAAGAACAAAGCTAAGCAAATCAATGTATAAAATGCATTTAATAATTTTCTGTGTCACCAAATTTTTGTATAAGATTCCCCTGAGGCCTTGTTAAAAAAGTCATTGGGGTTTAACATATTTATTCAATTAAAAACTGGTAAACTTTGTAAACAATTTAAAATGTAGTGATGAAAGTATTATTCCCTGCACTCTCATTGCCTAAAAGAACAAAATCTGCAGAACATAAATTTTGTTATGGTTAATGCATAAGCTACAAAGATCAGATGTCTAACACTTGACTAGAAAATCTCCCAAATGTTCTCATTTTAATTAATGTAGAGGTAAGGACTACATGGTATGAATAAAGACTGCAATATGCAATGTACGCATCTTTGAGGCATTGAAAAATCAGAAAATTGAATGTTGGCCGATTTTATTACAGTGTTACTAATTGTGTTGAAATTACGACTTTTTGAATTCACCTTTTGACCTGTTGGCACAATGACACTGTACATGTGTGATATTGAGCAATGAAAACAGTACTGTGAAATAAGCATTGTAACAGACAAGTAACTTCCTAATTTCTGGGCAGCTACGTGCTTTGGAGTGTCAGCTTTGACTCCTCAGAGCACTGCAGTATCTCCAGTTCCCCAAAGATATTGTGGGCTCTAATCAGTCATTACTGCTCCTGTTATTTATTTCACTACATCCACACGGCAATTCATCATTTATTTATGTGACAGTTGTTATCTATTATGTTGTTCCTTTCATGTGGCCAAGAATGAGAGATTTTATGGAACATTAGGCTTCCATGCACCTGATGGCGCTACACTGATTCTGTTTCTTCATCGCCCTTTGATTCCGTCTGCAGTCTCACAGGTCAGTTAATTGCAGGATATTGATACCAGAATTATGACTGCCACTGCAGCTAATATGATTCCTTAGCCATTTCAATATGTGGGATTGTGCTCTCCCAATACAAAATGACATTTGAGCCACTGTGCAGAGCCCTCCCTAATGGGGTCTGGGATAAGAATGGTAATATGCGTTGGAGCTGGCAGAGGCACAGGCCGTGTTTTTGTTTATAAATAGCTCCAGCCAGCATTATTTCACTTGCAGTTGTCCCATAATAATCAATCATTCCTGTGCGCAGGCCGGCTTCTCCTGCTCACGAGAGGGAAGGTGCACTGTGAGCTGTGCCCTTGCACCTCCAACTGTGCAAGTACATAAAGTAGAGCGTGGTGAGTGGGACAGAGCTAGGAGTCAGGGAGAAGAGGGGGTGTGTTGGGGGGTGGGGGTGGGGGGGAGATCCTGTACGGTGATGGAGTGAGTTATGGCAGCTGTACCCTAGCTGTTCTAAACCCTCCTCCTCCTTTAGGTCATTACATGCGCTAACATCCACCATTTCACTTCTTCAACACATTTCAAAACACACACACATAAACTCCCTCTGAATCCCTGATCAGACGCAAGTGGGAGGCTAATCATGTGATATACTTGGAGGATGTGGGATGGACACAACTGTTTGCTCAGGTTTCATTTGTCTCTGTCTCTCTATCTGCCTTTGTCTCTTTCTTTGGAGGAGCTTTGCGGGAAGAGCCCACAGCTTTGAGGACACTGCAGGGGAAGATCCAAAAGATATGATGAGGGCCATTTTGTACTCTCACACACATGAACACATGTGCTCTGATCATCAGTCATCACACACACACATTTGTTCAGTCCACATACTTGTAGATGCATGTCAGAGCACATGCACAGTATCTCTCTTTGCTGATCCTTGGTCAAACTGTGTACTGTACACACAGACATTCACACACACAAATCGTCCAGTGTTTCCATGGCAGTTGCAACAAATACAGTAAGAATCCAGCTGATTTTTAACAAAATGGTTATATAACTATTGTGGCGCTAAGTCTTGTAACTTATCTAAGCCTGCCCCTGTGTTTCCTTTTAGCCTGGCTTTGCTGCTTTTCAACAGCACTTCACATCTACTGTACCTCCCACAAGACACCACTGAACACACAAAGG
This sequence comes from Zingel zingel, assembly GCA_023566125.1. Taxonomy (NCBI): domain Eukaryota; kingdom Metazoa; phylum Chordata; class Actinopteri; order Perciformes; family Percidae; genus Zingel; species Zingel zingel. Next base: position 11,531,450 of record CM042315.1, read on the forward strand.
GCATTTGTAATTGGCGATAAGCAATTGTTCATTGGAAAAGGAAGACAGCCTTGCTGCGGTTGTAATCAACAATATCATCCTGCTACAAAACAAAAAAGTGAGATCTCATCACTTTCAAATCTTAATCAAAATCTCCATGCTGCGAAATATTATTTTACACTTAATTAAATGCAGCCTACTTGAGAAGCACACCCATCTGGCACCCACATTCTCTCCCTGCCTCCGTCTCTTCCTCCCCTTGTTCCTCTCTAAATCCCCATAGAAGCCTGATAAGCTTTTCAACCTCACCTCCCGGAGTTCCTTGGCCACATCCTTGAGCTCTTTCAGAATTCCGTCCAGCTGGTCAATCACCATCTTCATGTGGCTGCGGATGCGTTCTCTCGGGCTGGGGGTCTCAGAGGTGTCCCGGGCCGGAGCACTGCTGAGGGACATCCTTTACAGGGCGACGTGGGGCCAGTGGCCAACAGGCTGAGGGCGTGGGGGAGCCGAGTCGGGGTCCATGTCTTTGGCTACAAGGAGCCGCAGTGCTACTGATCCGAACAGGGGCCCCGGCCACGCAGGGAGACCTCAACATCTTAAAAGCACCTGGGCAGCCAAAACACCTTGCCTCGCCCGCACACTCGGCACAGGGTCACACTCTGACATCCATGCCCTCTGGTAGATGCTTCCAATGAAGAGAAAATAAGCATGGGAAAAGTCAAACACTGTAAATCCATGGAAAAGGAAGAGGAAAAAACACATGGGCTAAAGCTGGTATGAAACTCTTACATAATCGTGTTGGGCCAACTAATGTGTCAGTGTGTACGTTTGAAATTGTTCCCGAGGAGGTGCTATTTAAAAAACCTTTCTATACAGTGAAGAGACTTGTTCCCTTTTCCACTTGTCCTCTACAACCTTTTTAACTTGTGAAACACAGCGACATAATGGCAGGCTAACATACAAAAGTGAAAGCAGAAAAGGGGCTCATATGAACCCTTTTATAGAGAAAGCTATCCAACATAGATTTAAAAAAAAAAAAAAATAGAACTCCCAGCAGTGGCTCAATTTTCGAAATGATCGTGTTCTACATTATTGGTGGCCAGCAGGGACAAGGCTTTCTTTCTAAATATAGTCTTTCAGTAAGGGCTACTGTCTTTTAAGAGGGAAAGCACAGATCCTGTTTGGAGAAAGGGGATATTCCTCTGTGCTGTGTGGTGTTTCCCCCTCCAGGAAAAATAAAAAGATTCTCAGTAGAAACTCACATCAAAATAAACTTTGCTCCACATCCACTTTCTTTGCAGATGATGACTTAATCATGTTGTCTTTCATTCCTCATCCATGAAAGGGAGGAAGGTAGGTGTGTGTCTTTTTTACAGAGCGTCCAATCTCCCCCCAAAGCAGGGCTTATTCCAGGTGGCGTGGGATCAGAATGAATTGATTTCCAAGCTAGCGCAACGTGACCTGTGAGGAGAATTTGTAGAGGGAAAACAAAAAAATGTGTCAGTGAGACACAGTTACAAGGGGGCTGGAAGGCGAATGAGCACCTTCTCCTGGAATTTGGGTGGCAGCTTGTCTTATGCAACAGCGCTCTCCAAGTCCTCTCAAAAAACACTGACCCTCAGCAGTCCACAGGGGTGTGCCCAAAAACCAAGGGAGCAGAAACAGAAAAAGGATTCTCTTCTCTTCTTCAGTTGTTGCTAAGGGAACCCGGTCTGCCTCCTTGTGCTGTGATTGGATAATTATTTTACTTCTTATCCGTGTAGTGTATGTTTTCTCTGTGGACTCTTTTCAGAGCGGCAGAGAGCTCAGCGCCATCCAGCAGGAAGAGATAAATTCCATGAAAGCTTCCCAGAGGGGACCCAGAGAACTACCAGGGGGGAGAGCTTCTCGCCAAATCCAGGGCGATGCCACTGCCACGGGGTGCGCTGGCCAATCACACATGGCACCTGGACAGACGGGAAGAAAAGCAATCACTTATTCTCTCATGTCTCCTCCTCCTCCTTTTTATTCCTCGTTCTTTCTCTAAGTCATTGCAGCATAAACCATGAACAACAATAGAGTGAAAGAGACCCTGATAAGGATGGGAATTAACTGCGTTGATGATTTTTAGCTGCTGTCAAAATGCATCTCTTGCTTCAGCAGCACTTGCCTCACCTCCACACAAACACATGCAAACACGCACGCCCGAACACACACCTACTCACCTTTCCTGTGCATCACTTTTCTGTTGCTATGCCCAGAGCTCACTGTCCACGCACAGCAGGATCATTCAAGCTACACACAACCTGCTGGTTCTTTAGCAGTCCCTCTGTCGCGCACACTAACATCTTCTCCTCTCGCCGCTTTGCTGTTCTCTCTCCCTCTTTTTATCTCTCTGTCTCACACACATTCACACTCATGCCCTCTCTCCCTGACATACACACACACACACACACACACACACACACACACACACACACGCACACACACACACACACACACACACACACACACACACACACACACACACACACACACACAGAGTTCTCTCCCCCTACTTACTGTCTTGACAGAGAGAGAAGCTTCTATCAGCAGGGTTATTTCACTCTGAGGCTGTGGCTCATCAGAGGAGTAGAAGTGGAGGATGAAGCTGTGGAGGAGGAGGCAGGAGGCATGAGATGGGAACGATGAATGGCCCTGATAGCACTCTGAGAAGGGAGAGAGGAGGCTGAAGATGACTAAGAGCCTGAGCCGCAAGGAGAGCTACTGTTTCGGATTGTGATGCTGCCGCGGCCGCTACCATTACTCAGATAACTGTGCTGCCGAAAACCTTCACCAGTCAGCGTTTGCCAGCACCGGGAGGCAGCAGACACAAGGGCTGAGCTGCTGCTGTAAAAAAAGGAGCTGTGTGATTCCTATGACAGCCTCTCCCTCGCTGCCTATCCGCCTGTTTTCGTCTCTCTCTCTCTCCCCCCCTTTCTGTCACTCTTGCTCTTTCTCCATCCCCGTCTCTCTGCCCCTGCGCCCTCACTGTGTCCTCGCTGACTGCCGGATGAAGGGAAGCTGATGCCAGAGTTTATCGTGGGGCTCAGGCTCCTGCCAGGACCACTCGGCTGTTCTGCTCAGCTATGTGAAGGAGGGGTTTGGTGCTTTAAAGGCACAGTGTATCCTCCTCTGCCTCGCTACTATCCTGTTTTCTCCACTCTGCTGGCGTCCACACTCCCTCACTTTTACCTCTCACACTGCCTATCCAGCCTTTGTCACAGGTCTATCAAGGGTGTTATCTCTCTTAAATCAAAATTAAGTTCTCTTATGCCTCCAGCCAAGCAGTCTCTGGGGACGGGGTGTCCAAAAATCCCTGGCTTTTACATCATTAATATACAAAGCAGGTTGGTGTTTGATGACCTCATCTGACAGAAATAGGGAGGGAGGGCCAGCATGACTTTTTCTCTCCCCTGTCCTCTTCATCAGCATTTTATTCAACACAACAGCCCTGCATAACCCGACCAGAGGCAATTACCCTAATATGAAATTAGTTTTCCAAAGAAGATAATGTAACGGTAAAGCAAATCCATAATGGCAACTTCTTGAGCAATACACACCGATTTCCAGAGGGTTTTGGCAGATAACAGTACTAAACAGCCAGAAGCTCAGTGCATTCCTTAGCATAATTGTAAAGGGAAGTGCAGAGTGGATTCAGGTTAGGTGGATTTGCCATGCAGATGAATTTATTCATGGGTCCTCTGTGTATTCTACTACTAGCATCACAGACGTTAGGCTGATGCTAATTGGGCGAATACACTGCAGTTCAATACATTCTCTTTTGCATGTTTTAATTAATTAATTAATTAATAAATGAGCAAGTTTGGCTTTTAAAAAATATAATAATGAAACCCTTCATATTCTACATTATCCTTTTCTAAGTGCGCAGTTACATTGTGTCGTCTTAGGACTTCATCAAATGTTTAATATGTTGTGCACATTGTGGCTCCATGTAGAGTTGGGGGACTGCAATGGGATCTTTGTGCCTTTCCTAGCATTAACACATGGCTGCTGCAGCATTGCACAGACAAGCTGGTTCTCACAAACTGCTCCCTGTGAGAAACAGGTGTCCTTGAGCATGTTTCCTTTGTAGCTTCAATGCTTAGTCTCTCTGCAAATATGAGAGGCTCCCTCCTTTGAACACAGCAACAGTTTGCAGCACATTTCTTTCCTGCCATAGTCTCCTTTTTTTCTGGTCATTGCAAAATACCTGTTTGCTTGGATATTCATGGTGTATTAATTGAGCTCTCCCTAAAAAGAGAGAGAATGTATTCTAAATGACCTCTCAGTGGAAAGGCCCAGGTGCACAACACAGATAGCTCTATGTCAGTGATGCCTTCATTGGAAGAGAATTGGATTATTTCCCCTTGTAAAATATTTTTTTTAATGCTAAGGTCATCACGACTCGTGAGATTTACTAGGATTCTGGAGTGGGTCCAGCTAAATATTGGTCCCACTTAATATTTCTGCCTTGGATTTATTGTGTTATGCTGTTTATAGAGACGTTTTATAGAACGTAATTTTTTTCTATTTGGGCACAGGCTCTCAAGAAGCACAAAGATGTATAAACACACTAATACACACGTAGACACAGACCCACAAACACACACATCAAATACACACACATAAAAACCAGGCTGGGCAATCCTATCCAGAGGAAACTATATTGGTAATTTGGTACCATAGGAATTAAGTCCAGGAGAGATTTTATTTGACTTGCATTGTTTACCTCCCCATAAGCTATCATACTCATATTTATTTGATAGAGCAGGGATCAACAATCTTTATTATTGTTCTTTTTTGGCAACCTTCCCCACAGATCCTGGGTTCACAGCCACTGATGGAAGATGTGCACAGGATTTATTTTTTATAATAAAGTGGAGAGAGGCGAATAACAAAGATCAATACAGATATTAGCCTCCCTCTCTCCAAGCAGCAAACACATGTATGATTACGTGGATGGGTAAGATAAATATTGGAGTAATTTGACTTATGTATTAGCAGGCACACTCTGTTAATTGGATAGACAATGGTACATACTTGGCTGTAGGAAACACAAAATAAAATACATTATGACTCACACAAGAAACAATGAGCAAAATTAAAAAGGTGGCAAGTCTGCTTTCCAAGTGGGTGCTCTACCTCAAAAATACAAATCAGTCCAGAAATAGAAATAAGGTGACACACAATTTAGTATGTCATTCCAATCTCTATGGGGAAAAACATTTTGGAATATCACCTCTTCCAATGAGAATACTATTGTTTCAGACAGGATGACAGGATGGTGGGCAATGTTTGGCCTTTATGTAATGCCTGGCTTTTGTATAGCCCATGTTTCCTCTTCTGATGGCTCTTTTGTGCTCAGAAATATGGACTTTAAGAACACTTTTACTTTGTCCTATATAGGACAGAGCCAGGCTAGCTTTTTTTTCTATGTTCCCAGTCTTTTTGCTAAGCTAAGCTAACAGGCTGCTGGCGGTGGCTTAATGTTTACCATAAAAACATGAAAGTGGTATTAATAACAAAAGATATGATGGATTAGTTTTGATAATTAAGTTTTGAAGGAAAAATTCTTAGTATAATTGTTGGGCCACAAGACAAAAACATGATTTGATAAAAGTGCAGTGATATGAGATATCCTAAAGACAAGTATATACTGTAGGTATACACTTTGAAAAATGATATAACAACATTGAAAAGTAACTTCATTTCATTGTGAGGGATTTGTGTGGGACCATATTCCCTCCTCCCCGAAGAGTACAAACCACACCTTCTCCAGCAATACATCACCATTTCCTCTTCACTAATTAGCTCTCATTCAGTCAATACCCTCGATTCCCTTCACCGCTCAAAAAGCTCCAAACACACACAGTCTTCTACAAGGGGTTTTGCAATCACATCGCTTAAAACAAAACCATGTTCATCAGCTGACCAATATGCTTCAGTCATTCTCTTATTTGAACTTCAAAGTGGAATTAATTTCTGACACACATCCTTATCATGTGCATAATTGATATTGCATCTTTTATCTATCTATATCCTTTTCTGACTTGTAACTGTCCATTCTCAACAGACGAGAGCTGAGTAACTGTCTGGATTTGAAGGTGACTTAGAAGGACACATTATAGAAAACAATTTGTTGGATTAGATGCAGGTTTTGCAGCTTTAAACGACTTTAGCCTACCAATGCAGACAGGGATCCAACTTTTAAATTGGCACCCTCTGTAACAGTGAATGCTTGTTTACTGATTGATCATTTGGGTTTGATTATCAAACAAACTAGCATAATGCTATGTTGTTTAGTGCCCAAACAGCAGCACATAAACACTGCCTAAACATCACGCATCCTGATCACCATCAAAATTTAATCAGCTGATTCATAGGCCAAGGATTGTCTTCCCTGTGAATTTCAGCCAAATATGTTTGTAATATTTAGGAATATTTAACAGACAAGGGAGAAAACACAGTATTCTTTCCATTTTGTTAAAGAAGTTAGAGATAAATGACAGTTTTTGTAATTATCCCTTTTAATAATCTACATCCATTATGCCTTTTCTCTCCTGGCCATTGTGTGGCACTGTGGTGTAGTTGTGACATGTTGATGTCTCTCTGCTCTGAGGACTAAAATGGTGGACAGACTGAGAAATATGGCATGTTCTTGATATTTGACTTATGCACTGAAATATTAATTGTTACATGACATGACTATTGTGTGAAGAAATTGCACGATAACATGATGCAGAATGAAAGGAGGATTATTTGCAGTTTTCAACACATTTTCATGAATAAATTAAAAGATCCTTGGCAGTCAGTTCATGTCTGGCATCATTTATTTAAAAGTATGTATAGTGGAATTATTTCCTCTGGTAAAATGCACTCTCACTAAGAGGCTTACGTATTTTTATATATAATCTCTGCCATCGTAATTCCATAGTTGAATTTTTGGATGATGACTGAGACTGAATGATGATTTATGAACCAAAGTAATTGAAAGGCGCTTCTGGCATCTGCAATATGCATGGCCAAACAGACATAGTGACCTGTTTACGATTTCCAGTTATGTCCTTGATTTTACACAGACAAACACTAAGGGACAGAGATCTCAGAGGCCCATCCTGTCTTACAACGACACCAGTCTCTCCTCTTGCCTGTCTACTGACCTTTTGATATTTCAGTCCTGTGCATGTGTTTGTCTGTATGTATGTATGTATGTGTGTGTGTGTGTGTGTGTGTGTGTGTGTGTGTGTGTGTGTGTGTGTGTGTGTGTGTGTGTGTGTGTGTGTGTGTTTTTCTTCAGCAGTCATGCAGTATGCAGAGGAGCAGAGGCTGTCTCAGACCATAACACCCTGTGATGGATCAGTGCTCTTACACAATTGAAATGAAGCTTAAGTGTTTGATTGATTTCTCATTTACTTTCCTTACCAGTGGTAGAAATATAGTCTGTGCATGCGGCTGCACTGGGGCCCCCCAAATTGTTACGTCCTCCTTTGTGGTGTCCAGGGAAAAAAGGGGAGCAACAATTAATAATAAGTTGGGTGCTTAAAGGAAGAAAGGAAACAAATAATTGTACTATTAAACTATTTACTATTACGTAAATAAAGCCAACGTTAACACAAAACAACTGCCCTGAAAGAAAGGAAGTGAACAAAAGTAACCATTACAACTAAACAAAGTACCGATCCAGCCAACAACATTAAACGTAAATGACACGACGCAGAGCACCGCTCAGCTCTGATCCACGACCGACAGCGACACAACTCTGTTCGGCTCTCTCGCCCACCGCCCCTCTCTGCCTTCATCCCTGCAGCTTTACATCAATCCAACTGATCGCTGAGGTGCTGCAGGTGTGCCTGCCCAATCAGATACTAAGGTTGGTACCTGGGTCTGGACACAAGAGAGCAGAGAAAACACACACACGTAACAATACTGCTGAAGCTAATAATAATAATAATAATACATTTAAAAGCGCCTTTCTCGGCACTCAAGGACACCGTACAGGAATACATAAGACATTTAAAAACAGCAAATAAAGAATATAACAACAATAACAACAACAACAACAACAACAGAAAGAGGCAGAGTAATTGACATCAAGTGGAATAGGCAGTTTTAAACAGATGTGTTTTGAGTTGCAATTTGAAATGGAGGAATGAATCAATGTTTCTGAGTTGGGGTGATAATGAATTCCAGAGATGGGGAGCATAGCGGCTGAATGCTCTGCTCCCCATGGTGGTGAGACGGGCGGAGGGGACAGACAGGTGTATGGAGGAAGAGGATCTGAGGGAGCGGGAGGGAGTGGGACGCTGGAGGAGATCAGACAAATATGGGGGGCGAGGTTGTGGATGGCCTTGAATGCAAACAGGAGGATTTTGAATTGGATACGTAACTGGACCGGAGCCAGTGGAGCTGTTGGAGGACAGGAGTGATGTGGGGGATGGAGGGGGTTTGAGTTATAATGCGGGCAGCGGAATTCTGGACCAGTTGATGTCGGAGGCGATTGATGTTTCGTAGGTGGAAGTAGGCAGACCGGGTAATGTTATTGATGTGGGGTTGAAAGGATAGTGTGCTGTCAAGGATGACACCCAGACTCTTAACCTGGGGGGAGGGTGAAACGGAGGAGTTATCAATAGTGAGAGAAAAACTGTCGGTTTTGGATAAAGTGGATTTGGTGCCAATCAGGAGAACCTCGGTTTTATTACTGTTTAATTTGGGGAAGTTTTGGGTGAACCAGGTTTTTATTTCAGAGATGCAATCAGTAAGGGAGGTGGGCGGAATAGTGGATGAGGGTTTGGTGGAGCGGTAGAGCTGGGTGTCATCAGCATAACAGTGGAATTGAATGTTAAATTTTCAAAGATATTGCCAAGGGGAAGGAGGTAAATGATGAAGAGTAGGGGCCCCAGGACAGAGCCCTGGGGCACACCTGAAGTGAAGGAGGAGGGAATGGATTTAAAAGACTTGAGTTGAATGAACTGTGTGCGGCCAGAGAGGTAAGATGTGAACCAGTCTAATGGAGTGTGGGTGATGCCGATGGAAGATAGCCTGTTGAGGAGGGTGGTGTGAAGATGGTATCAAAGGCTGCACTCAGGTTGAGGAGGATGAGGATGGTGAGGAGTCCAGAATCAGCTGCCATAAGGAGGTCGTTTGTGATTTTGATAAGTGCTATTTCAGTGCTATGGAGTGGGCGGAAACCGGACTGGAACTGTTCATACAGGTTATTGTGGGATAGGTGAGAATGGAGTTGAGAGGCAACTGTTTTTTCAAGGATTTTGGAGATGAAGGGTAGATTGGACATAGGACAGACATTGTTGAAGTTGGAGGGGTCAGCACCAGGTTTTTTCAAAATTGGAGTAATGGCAGCAGTTTTGAAGGATGTAGGGACAGTTCCAGTGGTGAGAGAGGAGTGGATGATAGCAGAAATGAGGGGGACCAGGGAGGGAAGGCAGGCTTTAACAATGTGAGGGGGGTCAAGTTGACAAGTGGATGGCTTGGTGAGTTCTGTGATTTCTGAAATAGCGGGGAGCTGGAAGGAGGAGCATGAGTGTGTGGATGGGTGAAAGTCGGTTGAGATAAAATTGAATGACAAGTGATTTTTGTCTGCAACCGCTTTCTTCACATATACAGTAATGGAAATCCAAACAGATTCAAATATAAACGCTGCATTCCACCAAAGGTATTTGAGCCCACTTCATGAAGCGAAAGAAACTACATACATGTGAGAAAGTAAGTTAATCTGGACTCTGTAAAGTGGAAGATGCTGGAATGCAGTTAGGTTTGCAAAACAAGTCTGAAGATCTAAATGAATTCTCACTTAAGCCTGAAACAAGCTGTGAAAAATAACATGTTACACAGCTGAAACAGCAGTGATCCATTCCAATTCAAAACTAATCCAAAATTACTTGTGGAGCATTTACCAGGGCTCAGGCAGTCTAAATTGGCTGGCCAATTTTGTCTTCTGAGAGGATATCACAGCATGTGAAAAAAAGGACACTGTTGAGTATGTTGAGGAGACTCCAGAGTTTTGGTTGCTGTAAGTGCTGTTAAATATGTCCTGTTTATGATGCATAATTAATGCAAAAATCATAGTTAATTTATACCTCATATTCATAGTCTCATACAGTAAATAAATAGGAATTTTTTTATGTAAAGGTTAAAATAAATGTAATGTAATAGTTAAAGATGTTAGTCCATTGTGTTTTTGTTTCTCTCTGAACCAAAGTTCTCTGTTGTGGTTTCCACTGCCGCAGAATTTGTTAATGGACCAAGGGAAATCCAAGGTGAGCACATGTTACGGTGCTCTGCTAATTAAGTTGGAGTTTCACTGTTGTCGGAGGCCAAAGCGAACTTTAAAGGATTTTCAAAGGACTTAAAGGACAATTCCGGCGCAAAATGAACCTAGGGGTTATTAACAGATGTGTATCCACTCTGTCGCTCTCTGGGACATGTTTTCATGCTAATCGAATGCGTTTTTAGCTTAAACAACGCTAGTGCGGACCGCCGATTAGCTTACAACGTTAGTATTCGGGGCACAGGGAACGTAAAAATAAATCGCTATTTATACCACTAAAAAGGCTCAAAATATCACCACACCTCAACGGTAGCATAGTGTGATCCCTGAATGTTAACCGAAGCATTGAGAACTTTGTAAGTCTACAGACAGTTTATTGAAGAGATAGATTATAAAAACACTCACGTTCATGTTTACATGCCGCCGCCGTCTTGAAAACCAGTCATGACTTACAGCTGGCGATGCAAACTAAAATCAAAAGTAATTTGCTCAATATAACTGAAATAATCGCACTCTGCATAACTTGTCTAGTGTACTTACTCAGTGGATAACTGTCCATCTGGTCCCTCCGGTCTGGGTCGCCGAAAAAGTTTCAAGTACAGCCCTGTTTATCAGAGAGGGGAAATCTTCAGACTGTACAAAACACTGCGTCTCTTGGGCATCGCGACGCAAAAGATCCCACTCCGTGCAACACAGACACTCCTGTTCGGTGGCCGTAGCTTCACAATGTCCGCAGGTACACCACCAGTTTCCTGAAGTACGAGGCTCTGTTGCGGCATTGACTACCGGTAGCTCTCTCTCTCTCGTAGCCCTTTCACGGAGCTCCCGCAGCTCTTTGTTCAATAAACTGTCTGTACACTTATTAACAAATTGCTTTTGATTTTACTTTGCATTGCCGGCTGTAAGTCATGACTGGTTTTCAAGACGGCGGCGGCATGTAAACATGAACGTGAGTGTTTTTATAATCTATCTTTTCAATAAACTGTCTGTAGACTTACAAAGTTCTCAATGCTTCGGTTAACATTCAGGGATCACACTATGCTACCGTTGAGGTGTGGTGATATTTTGAGCCTTTTTAGTGGTATAAATAGCGATTTATTTTTACGTTCCCTGTGCCCTGAATACTAACGTTGTAAGCTAATCGGCGGTCCGTGCTAGCGTCTTTCAAGCTAAAAACTCATTCGATTAGCATGAAAACATGTCCCAGAGAGCGACAGAGTGGGTCCACGTCTGTTAATAACCCCTAGGTTCGTTTTGCTCCGGAATTGTCCTTTAAGAACCTCTCTTTTGAGGACAAGCAGCCGAGGTATTTTATCTTACATGTGAAACTTGTTTATATTCGCGCCAAGTGCAATTTGTATGTTATTTTCTTTGTTAATGTACATAATTAATTTGACGTGCTTACTATGTTCATTCACATATAGTTCTCATGGCGTGACGTGGATGCATTAAGGACAGAAGAGCAAAGCAATAAACGCCCGTTTCAAAGAACGAACCTGTGTCTGTGTTGTCGTGAAGAGAGCTACAGTTGCTACCTATCTATATTTGATAAAATGTAATTAAAATTACTGTGCAAAATAGCAGTATTACTAATGGTATAATACGTGTTGTTTCAGAAATCTGCACCAGTATGCAACTATAGATTGTAGACTGGGTTATCAAATCAAACCCTTTTTTCTCAGCGCAAGGATGGGCTCTCTAGGCCTTTGCTCGTTTTTATTTTTATTTGTATTGGACAACAGCAGTGGCACAATACATGGTTTGTGTTTAAAAGAGTACTGATTTAGCATTACACTCCTATAACACTGTTGGACCCACGATGCAGCAGAATCAGATATATTGTCTGTTTTATTTCATGCATTCTTATTACTTGTCTTAACCGGGCGCCAATATTTTGGTTGTATATTCGGATGTGTTATGCTAGTAGCGGATAACGTAACCTGCAGAGATTAGGAGCGGGCTACAGAAGGTAATGCTCACATCTTTCTAATACCACACCCCCAGATTATTTTTATTTTTTAAACTTGTAGTCCTCAGACCTAACCGTCACTGACTAAAGCGACATCACTGGCAATGTGCCTCCTCTGGAGCCACAAAACAGCTTTATAAAACTTTCTTAACATATTCAGTAATACTCCCCAAGACCTGTACACAGACTTTGATGTGTAAAATTGATGGTTACCCTTTAAGGGTAACTTAGACTGCCTCTTGACTTAATCTCTGAATTTTGTCTCCATCTACTGTATACCATATTTACCATTCATTCCTGAAACATTAAAACCTATCCACAATTGAAAGAAATTACCAAAACTAGATGGAGACAAGAGGTTAATTGAAAATGTTTGGAGTTGGTCACCATAACTTTATTAACTAAGTTGACACTTCCTGTAGCTGCTTTACACTCTCCCAGGTTAGCAGCTCCAATTGACATTAACTTCACAACAAAAACACATATGTTGAGCCAAACAGTTGGAGGATGGGAACCGTCACGGTTTGGTCCTGCTTGTTGTGGGTCACTGTGGTTATCTCCTGCTGTGATGATGCAGTGGAAATATAAATGAGCCCAGCATGCCAAGACATGCTGTGGCTTTCATTATATATGCTTCCACTGCCCTGGAGGATAGATAGCCATATGGAGTAAGAAACCTCAATACATCCACATTCTTTCATCAATAACTGCCACTGGTTGATGTATCACTTGTTAATTTATTTATTGTTGTGCTGGAAATCTATGTTGCTGTTCAGGGTGTTCTCATGAACCATACATACATATAGCTGCAAAAAGTAAAGCACTGTAATTCGTAAGCATTCCACGTATTATTTTGCTGTACTGAATGCACCACTATGACTGCTGCTGAATAAGAACGCTGTGGGCCATGTAGGGAGGAGGTCGGGTGGATGGGTGGGTCTTAAAACACAGTGCTTTCAAGCTGGGGAGGAGAGTTTGCCTCCCAGCTAAAACAAAATACTTTCACCCAGGAAACACGTTTTCGTTCCTTGGGAGTGTTTTACTCCAAACCGCAATCTTTTTCCTAAACTTAACTAGTTATTTAAGCATGACGCTCACTTTTTCCTCGGCTAAACTCAACTGCCACGGCCAATGGAAGGACCGTCATCTGGCGGTGCCTGTACACAGGGTCCGTACGGGTGCTTGAAATCCTTGAAAATGCTTTAATTTTGATGTTGTGTTTTCAAGGTTTTAAAAGTGCTTACATTTTGGATAAAACGCTTGAAATTGTGACGACAAATACTTATCTGACTGAATAGTTTGTTTATTAAACTGAGAAATAAAATGTTGGAGAGCTTAAAATGAAACCTGCTTGCTTGTGCATGTGTGACTGCGATCTGCCAGTCTGTTTCCATATGTGACTCCGACCCTGTACAGGTCCTATCCCCTGACCAATCGGCTATCCTAACCTTAACCACTCGAGGTAAAATGCCTAACCCCAACCAATCGAGTGGCTTCGTAGGGCGGGTCTTGGCGTGGCCATAGTGGGATTCGTAATATCGCCGGCAGGTTGTCGTTTCAATGAACGTTGGCTGGAAGATGAAAAATATGTGAGAGGTGGTGGAGATGGTGGACCCAAATGCAGAGAGAGAGAGTGACGGCAGGCAGAAGATGGTGCAAACGCAATGATTTTAATGATACAAAAAAAACAGCATAACAGAGGCAGGAAAAACCAAAGGGCAGAACGCACAGGGATACACGTGCAGACAACACGAGGATACAAAACTGACAACGCGGGGATACACAGGCAGGCACAAGACAAAACGAACTGACAAGAGACAAAGGAAACACGGGGGTTAAATACAAGAGGTAATGAACAAATAAGGGACTGGTGGTACAACAGGTGAAACACATTAGGGTGGGGCAGGACAATCAACAAAGGCGGGAAAACAAAGTAAAGCTAGACATGACAAGACAGAACACAGACTATCAAAATAAGACAGGAAGCAGAACATAAACAAGGAAACACACAACTAAATACACAGACCACAGTACACAGGACAGATCAACACAACAGGGAACAGAAAAAAATCCAGAATAAATATGCAAACATAGGAAACATACTGAAATAACTAAACCAGGCAACAAAATGAAATAAAACAGGCAACATAAATAGACAAAATACAAGACCAAAATACCAAAACCATAACAAAAATACATATTATTGATTAAACGGGGACAAACCCCACGAGTTGCCTCTTGTAAAGCCTGCAAAAAAAGACATGCAGCTTTTCACAATGGGCGAGCCTGCGCTCTCGAGTCACATGAAGGGTAAGACAGACTTTTCAAGTTAGCCAACTGAAGTAGCCTACTTTACACGTTAGCGCCTATTTGTTTACGCTAGTAACTGCTAGCTAGTAATTTGCAGGCTAAGTGACTGAGAGTACTTGGTGTGATAATGTAATGTTAGTGTAACCAAGGGTTTCTTATAATGTCTAGACTCAGGTTTGGTTGTAAAATAAAGACACAGGCTTCCAATGCTGGAACCAAGATGGCACTGTACGTCTCACTTTATTCAACCCCGACACACTCAAACGTCAGATAATACAACACTTTATCCACTTCCGTTTTTCCTGTCACAATAAAAGCTCTATGTTTACTGTAACTTCCTCTTAAGCCTCAACTGAGAGGTTACACAATACAATATTGTACATTAGTATTGCATGTTCGTTATTGCATGTTCATTTGTGGAATATGCAGTGAACATAGCCAAAGTTACATCACAGTAACTGTAATGTTAACTACCCGCAAATTAAAACCTGCAAACGTTATCCAAGTGCATAACAACAATCATTGATTGCTGAACAGAAATCGTGTCAGATGGAGTGTCATACAACGATACAAGTAGCCTACTATAAGGTTGAGGATGGCCTTATGCAATATTTACACTGCTCTATTCCAGTAGATAAATGTATTTCTGTTCAAATACTATGTCTTCATATTTTCAGCCCTTGAAATTACTTCAGTTTTACAGCCCGAAAATCACATTATCTGGGAAGCAATATTTGGACATTAATATAATGAAAAGTATTATTCATAGGCAGCCCAAACTTTGTAGGGTGGAAGACAAACGTGTCAATATAACTGAACTATTACAAGTTTGTACAGCATGCCCTAGATTTGGACAGAAGTGTGAAAAGACTTTGAGAAAAATCTAATACGGTGCAGAAACTGTTTTCCTTGATTTAGTCTGATTTGACACAGAATGACCCATGTCATTTGGCTCAAATCCTCCCACTCAGTGCTACTCTCCACTGCTGTCTTACTGTGTGTTATGTTAGGAACCATGAAGAGATTAAACATTTTAAAGGTGATAATTTAGGGTTAGTGAAGTGAACCTATCGAGTGATTTATACCTCATTTTGAAAAAGTTTTCAAAATGAAAAATAAAATGTGTTTTGCTTAAATATCTGATCCTTCTGCTATTACGAAACACAATTTTGGCTGTTCATAGCATCTCTTTTAATGTGATAAAAACACTAAATAATAATTTTGACTATGTATTGGTATGTATTTTACTGTGATGTAAGGTGCAAGGTTATTATAGTTTTGCATTTTTCATTATTTTTTTTTTATTTTGTTTTGACTTTTTGTTTTCAAATTCAGTTTAGTTTTAATTAGTTTTTAAAGCGGGTTTGCTAGTTTAGTTTATTTTTTGAAAATGTTTAGTTTTTATTAGTATTAGTCTTAGTTTTAGTATTTTTTTGTAATATGGGTTATTTGTCAGGGGATTCAAAAAGGTCAGAAAAAGTATTTTGTAATAATAACTCAACAAAAACATCATACAATTTTAGAGATCTGTATTAACAATGTATTCAACAATAACACCAGTACATAAAATGTAGCCTACATATGGTCATAAATATGTAAACAGTCTACAGAAGACGCCGTATTAAAGGGATATTTCACCGCTGAATAGCTGAATATATCTTTAAATTGGGTCACTTATGTAGTATAAATGTGAAAAAAAAATTGAAATTGGTGCCTTCTAGGCCAAGAAAAGCCAGAAAATGTGTTTTTGGCTCATGTGGATTAAAGACACCAAATCCCAGAATGCACTTGCTTCGCTGCTCTGAGTACACTCCCAAGCCACGCCTACCGTTTACCGACAGACAGATAGTGAGACGGTCAACTCAATTCAACTGTGTTTTATTGTCATTTCAACCATATAGCTACACGAAACAACGTTTCACTGTGGCTCAAGTGGTTACACAATTCAATTTTTTTTTGTAATGCCTCGTTTTTTTTTTTATTTCAGTTAATGACAGTGTTTTTTCCCATCTATTGATGGGAAATGATTCAGAATCAGAATCAGAAATACTTTAATAATCCCAGGGGGAAATTATTTAATTATGATTTAAATGATTTATTATAGTGGCTCAACACAAAGCAACTGATGCTGATACGACGGAACTCTGTAGCCAGTGTAAGGAGCTCTGTAGCGGCTAAACACAATTAGCAACAGACGCTCTGCGTATAGCAGGTCTGTAGCCGGTGTCACGTGACCAGCCTGCAGTTACCTAGTTTTGTAGAATATCATACGAATTGGTGTGCATACACTTTCATACTACGTTGTACGTACCCATGAGAATGCGTTGTGCTGTTACAGTACCTTTACTCAAACATGCACACCTGTGGTCTTTATCTGTAAAGTGGATTGTGCTTATGTATCGCTTGCTGGCTTCTGTTAATAAAGTAAAAACATGACATGGGTCAAGAACAGCTTCTCACTCCGAAATGTAAACATGTGTTTGTTCCACTCAGCCACCTAATACCTGTGATACATCTTTGTTGGATTGCTTTGTTTGATTAATTATTCAACAAATGTGAGGTATTTAAGGATTGTCTCATAAGTTAACATTGGACCTGTATAATACTCGGATGCTTTTGTACCAGCGCTGAAATAGTTGGTACAGGTCCGATTGCTGGCAAGGTAATACCGGTAATTGTATATTGTATTGTATATATTGTTTGTTTGTGATGTCAGGCTTTCTATGCTGCAACTATGGACTGATTTTGCCTGTTAATGCTTGTTCATGAGCTGCTAAATTTGGGAATCATATTCATAGCAACAGTAGAAAAAATGGCTTTATCTTGCACTGTGAAAGGTGGCAGAAAAATGTACATCATGTCAAAGTCACAATCCAGCCTTTGATCAGGAAGATAAAGAGGAAAAGAAAGCAAAGAAATTCAATGCTGCAGGTTATACAAAACATCTTCAATATAAGGTTATGCAACCTATAAAGTTTGTGTATAAATTATTCAGCAATTGAATATAAAATTACATGCAAGCTTTGTTGTTGGTTTATGGTAAGCACTATTTTGACTACTGTGGTAAAGTGATTGGCTATTTCAATTTAGTATTGTTCACCATCTTGCTTTTGCAGTTTAGATAATGTACACATCTTGCTTTTGTAGTTTAGATAATGTACAGAAAGTATAATTTATATCATATGGAAAACCTGTCAGTAGCCATGTGGATAATACAGTTGAATAGGTGCTGTCATTTTAAAACACCTAAGCCAATCATGTTACAGTGCTGTGCAGCTCTCAGGTTACATCATCTTCTACATACACAAGCATAAACATTTTGTGTGTGTGTGTGTTTGTGTGTGTGTGTGTGTGTGTGTGTTTGTGTGTGTGTGTTCTTGTTTAACTATATTTGTGGGGTCCAAAATCTGGGATTACAGTATACTTGTGGGGTCCGGACAGCTTTGTGGGGCCAAAATGCTGGACCCCACAAGGTTAAAGGTCTTTTTCAGGGTTAAGACTTGGTTTTAGGATTAGGGTTAGAATTAGGTTATGGTTAAGGTGAGAGTAAGGGTTAAGGTTAGGCATTTAGTTGTGATGGTTAAGGTTAGGGTAAGGGGCTAGGGAATGCATTATGTCAATGACAGGTCCCCACAAAGATAGTGCCACGCACTATGTGTGTGTGTGTGTGTGTGTGTGTGTGTGTGTGTGTGTGTGTGTGTGTGTGTGTGTGTGTGTGTGTGTGTGTGTGTGTGTGTGCGTGTGCGCTAATTTTCAGGTGCAGCTATCATCCTCAGTCTGCTGAACAAAAAGCATAGTGTAACTGACTCTGCATTTACATTAGCTGTGACAGTTAGCACCTCTCAAACTGGCAAAGCACTTGAAACTGAATGAGGGAATGTCACTCCAAACCATTCTCAATATTCAGGCAGACAAGGGAGATTTTTACCAATCCTCTCAAATTGTGCTAGGGATAGGCCATAAAGATTCAAATTCACAAAATCATTAGAAAAAAAAAACTGCCACTTCTTTGCTGGGCATCCTGCTAGCCACTGTACAGGCGTCGGACGGTGAGCAGAATGGCTCCATGCCTCGTACCTGCATCGGTTTCCAGCGGGATGTTGGGGGCTGTGGTCTGTTTCAGCCGAGACTTAGCTGGATTCTGGAGTGCCGGTGCCATTCAACTGGATGACTCTTTTTCTGTGTGCCGATCTGACGGCCACATTCTGCTACATGATGAATCATGCCCCGGTTTTAAGAATTCAATTTCACTGGAATTGTACCTCATACAATTTCATATGACAAGAAAAATGGATTGATTGATATTACCATGCCTCAGTATTTTACTGTATTTTACTGTTCTGTCCTCACTTCCCCTGCATGCTCACTTTGCTCAGGATGCCCTCTCTGTCTCCTTGTGAAATGCTAAGTAGTCGTCCCCCGTTAACCCTGCCTTTCTCTCAGAAGCTAACATATCTTTAGTGTGCTGTTTGCCAAGAGCTATAAACAAGTGTAATAGAATTGCAGAGGGGTTAGCCGAGTTAGCCAACTGTGCATCTCCCATCACCCCTGGCTCCCCAGCCGTGGTCTAACAAGCCCAGCAGCATCATTGCAAATTCATAACAAGTCGCACCAATGTGGGTCATCTATGCTGCCTCCACATCTTCCTCGTTGACCATCCCCCCCAATACTTTTTTTGCGCACCTGTTGCCGATTTAACAAGCTGTCTCAGCTATGCTAGAGACTAGAATAGATATGTGTTCTCCTGCAAGGCTACCTCACTCAGAGGGAAAGTAAAATCATCACTAATGTGTTTGTCACCTGTATAAGAAAGCTTACTTAATTACTGCCATTTGTGTGGTGTGGTTTGATGTGTTGTGCAACATTCTAAATTGTCTGTATCCTCAGTGGATTCAGACTTAACCTCTAGAACAGAAATGCACAATCTGACAATCAAGACCGCTGAACTGAAATGACATGGCGAAAAAAAAAGTCTTATACTGTTTAATGGACTTATAACATGAATTATTTACACTTTTACAGAGCTGCCATACAGCGTCTGCAATGTAGATGTCAGTCACAGGACAGCTGATGGACTTTTTCTGTGCAGAGAGTCCGTATAAAAGCTGTCACTCTATTAAGAGAGAAGATGTATGAATTATTTAGTGTGTGCCTCTTTCATCTATTGGGTGGTCTGGACACCAATAACTGGTATGAATTGTGTAGAGTTTTAAATACTATGCCAACATAACTTTGCAAGAAATACAGTAATTTATCTTTTTTCGTTTGGTTTGGTTTATTTATGGATATAGAAAGACAACGGGGGGTATCCAAATTATAACATGTAAAAGCGAAAAACACTTTTTTCCAACATGGTCCCTGATGTAAGAGAACAGGACATACAACACATGCAAACACATACAGTCCTTCTGAGGTTAAAACAATAAAAAATAAAATAAAAATACATATCAAAATACCAGATAAAACACCATGAACTATAAAGCAATAAATTACCCTGTCCCCAGTCTAGATTTTATTGTCCCCTAATTATCTATTTTATTTTGGTCTTTAATTATTGTGTTGACAGTAATGAAAAGAGAAATGCTGTACATTAAATGTACGCCTGGTTTCTTCATTACGTATTACTTTGCTGTAATACAGATCATCCCTTGAGACTATTTTCCTAATCAGCATCGACAAAGTCCTCACAGTACATCAGACCCAACCTTCAGGTGCTGGCTAATGATGCCTTTTTAATTCCTCAAGAGGAGTCATTAGTTGATTTGGATATTTATGGGGTCTGAAGAGGAGGATGTTTCAGGCAAACGAGGCGAGGATTGCTCAGATAAATGTGCCTGTGAAAATATGAATATGAAAATGGACTGTGATCCAGGGGCTCAATTATTTAGCTTGGCCCTGATGCCTACTGCCACTCTTGTTTCTTTGCCTAAGGCAGCCCAAGTTCCTCTCTTCAATGCCATGGTCTGGAATCTAGTAGACACCTGTGACAGACTGTTATCCTATAGTTAGCATTTGTAGAGTAGCAGTCAAGATCTGGTGTAAGGATGTTGGCAGCTACAAATGATATGAAACAATGGATTACGTCCTGCTACGTCCTGCTACACCCTGTAACGCCCTGCAGTGCCCTGCTACACTATAAACTACTACAACTACTATTGTTGTGACTATTATTGCCACTGCTCATCACACTCCCAACAGGCACCGTCAGACACCACCTACCAAGAGCCTGGGTCTGTCCCAGGTTTCTCCCTAAAAGGAATTTTTCCTCGCCACTGTCGCACTAAATGCTTGCTCTTGGGGGAATTACTAGAATTGTTGGGTCTTTGTAAATTATAGTGTGGTCTAGACCTAATTATCTGTAAAGTGTCTTGAGATAACTCTTGTTTTGATACTATGAGTAAAATTGAATTGAATTGGATCACTTCTCTGTGATCCTAAACTCACTTCATCAAAGGAAACACTCCGCCTTGCTGTTGGACTAAGTAGCAAATGTTAGCATGCTATCATGCTAAACCAAGATGGTAAACATTTAGCTCAAAGAACTGCTGTGCCTAAGTACAGCCTCATAGAGCCGTTAGCAGGCCTGTAGACTTTTAGTCTTGTTTATGCACAAATAAAAAGACAATTACACATATGTGTGGTGCGTTTTATGAATGGGACTTTTGGACAGAAGATATGTACAAAACAAAAAGACCACTGTTTTAAAAATATCAGCACAATATTACGTTATTACAATATTTGTTATACAATATTAAGTTAATATTAAGTGCCAGTTAATCCCCTAAATTGTGATGAAACATGTCCTTATTCCTATCCAAATCACGTTTACTATACACGTTATCCCAACTACAATCTATAGTCTCGGTACAGGAGATTTCAGGCCAAACGAGGCCTCCGCCCTCCGATTCTTCGCACTCTCATCAACACATCACATAGACAGAGTGTCGTGCCCCCCTATCCTGCCCACCCCTCATCACTGACTCATCACAGCCTCTCAACATGTGTCTAGCTAGCCAGCGGCCTCCATCTGTCTCCCCTAGAGCCAGCCAGCCAGCCATGTCCATCCCAGAGAGCCACACAGGCAAAGAAAAAGTCATTCCCAAGACAAAGTGCGTCATGCCATGCAGCCGTTCCCCCTGAAAATGAGAACTCCATTTGAGGAGCGTGGGTAGTTTATAGGCGGGCCACTTCCCTGTATGTCAAAGAGGCAAGGAAACATGGCCCCGGCCACGCAGAGGAGAGCTGCGTTGCTGTAGATAGTGAGAGAAGATTTGTCATCCTGAGCCATATGCTGACATGATGTTGAGCTTCTTTAATAATATAGAAGAACAAACGCACACAAGCCCCTACAGTCAACACACACACACACACACACACACACACACACATATATATATATATATATATATATATATATATATATATATATGGTTGTATAATGCATCAAATGTCTTACTTACTTTGTTCTTAAAACAAACTTAACTAAGGTTATGTAAGGTACAATCAGGCAACAGCCATACCTCACATTTGGACATTTAACTAATTCGGTAACGAGTTAAATCTACTCACAAGTACTTAACTTTAATACTCAACTCATGTTGGGGAAACACAGCTGACAGTTTTGGAAAACAAAGAGCTCTCACGCTATGCAATACCCACTTCCTCTGAGCAACATCGCTCTCTGTCACACACATACAAAGCTCACACACAGGATCTCAGGAGGTAACCAGACCGATAAACGACAAAACAGTAGTACTAGTGTTGTCTTTTGGGATTTGAGATGTAAAATGCCTAAATGCATGGAGCAGACATTAATGCCTCAATCCACAGGGCTATGAGAGTGTGAATAACGCGGTCAGTGATGAGCAGCATAGGACACAGAAGCATGTGGCTGTGGATAGTCTGTTGAACAGCAGTCTTTATGCTACAGGTAGAATATAGACTTTTTTTTTTTTTTAGATCAATTTTTTTTTAGCACCATTTATCATTCAGACATACAGAACAAACTCCACAATGTATGACAGTCAGTGTCAAATGGTGCATACAACAGAAAAACACAAACTGCACAAAAACAAAAACCCTCGCCCACCCACCACCCTCTGCGGTCTCAAGGAAAATAAAACAAAACAAACAGATAGTTGAGCTATCATTTTCTTGGTTACAGTTGAGCCGGCTACCCAAATCTTCCTATGTCTCTCGAGCAGGTGCAATTTAGAGTCATCATTAAGTAACAAAACAATCGAGTCAGTAGGAATTAGATATCCTATCACATCAGGTAGTATTAATGTCAACTCATGCACCTGTTGAATATAGACTTTTAAAGTAATGTGGATGTACTTTTCCTTATTATAGACCCAAATGTAATGACTTTAACTAGCTTCGGAATAAGCCTGTAACAATTACATATTTGTCTAATCACAATTTTTTAAAAGTAATTTCGGTTCCTTTGTTTAACCGCAATTAAATGCCAACAATAGCTATGGTCCAAAGTGGTTTGACTGTTGATAGTAATTGTTGATTTTGTTTAGATATGCCCAATTGTAATTATATCAGTGATTATTGGTCGGACTGTTGAGCTAAAGCTATGCTAGCGGCAGCATTCTCTTATTACATCCATGAGTGGCAGCTGTCACATGTTGCCATAGCAACTCCAAACATCCTGGGCTGTAGCCGCCTCAAGCCAGAGAAAGTGAACATGCTTGTGTTTCTGGCCCGAAATCTGCCTGACAAACCCGCTGATTAAATAATGATCATGCATAATGATTAATTTTTAGGACTATATAGGAATATATATTTGTATTAATTTTATTTAAATTGTTAGTTATTGGCACTTGCCCCTATACATGTTCATAGCAACAAAAATGACAAGGGGGGGATACAGTTAGAAAAGATGTTTTATGATAATCAAGAGATGTGGTTTACTTCATAGGCTGTGTATGTTATTATAACATTATCTCAGTTCAATAACAGTGGTATATAACAAAAGATGTATCCAGGGATTCATTCAAAACTTTAATTTGTTTAAAACATGTCAAATAATAAATATTTTTAAATTTGATATAGAATAGACAATTGTATTGTTAATCGCAATAATTTCTGAGACAATTAATTGTATAGCAAAACCTGAAATTGTTACAGCTCTACTTCTGAATTGGTAATCAAGCAGCCACTCCAGGCTTTTTCTCCCAAAACCGATACAGAACTGTATCTCTGTTGATACCAAGCTTTTGTGGAACCATCGCCAAACCCTTAGCTGTTATCAAGTCATTTGCAACAACCACGCTAGAGCAGAGAATCACCTGATTTTTTTGTAGATTTTTGTGCTTGTGTGTTTGAATCAGTTTTGCTTAAAAGTGTTGGTATGGATGTCAAAGTTACCGTAGTTTTCTGGTTATCAAGCAATTTTCAAGACTCTTCGGCTGTGATCTGAGCAAAGGTAATAACTTAAAGTGCTCATATTATGCTTTTTGGTATTTTCCCTTTCCTTTATTTTGATATGTATCTATTGTGTGCACGTTATAGGTTTACAAAGTGAAAAAGCCCAAAGTCCACCCCAAAGGCACTTACCATCTCCAACAGAAAACCCAACCAGCTCCAAACAGCTCTATTGTAGTCCAGCCTTGTAACCATGTAAACCTATTCTGATATAACTAAATACTCTAAATACAATTATGAACCTGAAAATGAGCATAATATGAGCACTTTAAGTAAAGTATTTTTGCAACAGTAAAATATATCAATATACTGTATTTGATTAATCTGCCTACAGCTGAGATTGTCCGGGAAGATATAGGGATAGGGGTTAGAGAAATGAGGGAAGGAGAGCATTTTTTTAACTAGAAAAAATATATATCAAAGCCACTTGCACAATGACAGCAATATAAAACACTCAAGACACTTTTATCAGTGTTCTGCTTAAAGTTAATCTTGTAGCCTTGACTTATTTTTAAAGGCAGATTTCTTTTTGAAAACTCTCGAGGCAACTGGGATGGCATTGGAAAAGGTGACATTACCTCATCCCACTGGCAGTGTGCTTATGTATAAATCACATGTCAAGGCAGAATATAAAATGAAATGACTTATTAAGATGTTTTTGCAGCGCTCACCCAACCCTGTCACAGCTCCCAACTAGGGCATGGCATGGTGGTGTGTTTCTACTGTATAAAAAAAAAGAAAAAAAAAAAGGAAAAAAACAATTGAATCTTGCTATGGAAAGATAGTATGGCAATACACACACACAAACACACACACACACACACACACACACACACACACACGAAAGCATTGCAGCATTACTTTGCCTTTCAGTGTGTGCTCTCATTGTCACCGTGGATGCTTCCTCTGATAGTATGTTGGTAAAATGGACTCAGGGTTGTGCTGAACTTTTCACTCTCATGTCTGTTAGAGATTACTGCACATAAAAATAGGAGGACAATGTAGCTATACCTGTCTGTGTTACTATATTCACTGACCCCTTTTTCCCATATCTGTAATATATATGACCTTGTCTCATTGAAATTCACCTACACATAACTGCTTACCAATCGGGGATCATTACATTTTAAGAGCTGCACTGCCAGGTTATCCACAACTGGATCATGCAGTGAATGTGAAAGCCCAAATGCTCTGGCTGTTCTTTGTTGTCTTCTAAACTAAAAGCTGAATCTCTGACAGGCACCGCTGCCTTTCCTGTTCACAGTCCTCTGTGTATTGCAGCTTGCTCACTGATGATGATGATGGCTTTTCTGTGAAGAGAGATTGGGCTATAAGGGAATCTTGCTGATACACAGGATAAAAACTATTTTTCTTATGCCTAATAATCCCAAGGAGGGACCATTTATTACAGTGCCCTGTGCATTTTAAATATGCTTTGCATTAATCACAGACCTCTCTGGCTGAATGTCCTCAGTTTAAAGATGGTTTATTGAATTGCTGAGGTGCTAAATGCATAGGTGTGTGTTTCTGTCTGTATGTCTGGGAGTGTTTTTTTCTTATGTAATTTTAAATGTAGCTAGACTATTGCATGCTTTTACATTCCTTCTTGAGAGGAAAGAGAGGAATGAAGTGCTACAGAGTTGCATTATATGTGGTGGTTGAACGCAGCTTATGATGACTTGTAAGTGCATGAAGGCCACAGCTGTGAGTAATATCAATAGCACAGAGACAACAGTGTGATAGTGTGTGTATGTGTATGTGTGTGTGTGTGTGTGTGTGTGTGTGTGTGTGTGTGTGTGTGTGTGTGTGTGTGTGTGTGTGTGTCTGCCGGCTCATATCTGTGGTTAAATAGTGAAATACATTAATTTTGGTCTTTGCCTGTGCATCTGTGGCTATGCAAGTATCTGCATGTATGCAAACTATTTGCATGTATGTATTCCAATACCTCTGCATTACCTCTGGTAATTCTATGTGTGTGTGTGTGTGTGTGTGTGTGTGTGTGTGTGTGTGTGTGTGTGTGTGTGTGTGTGTGTGTGTGTGTGTGTGTGTGTGTTTGTTTGTGCGTGCGTGCGTGCGTGTGCATACTGTAGATGTGCAGCATTACACTTCTTCTTTTATATACCTACCCCTTGAGGGCCAGGCTCCCCATGAAGACAACAGGGGTCCTAACAGGGAGCAGTCACTCAATGCCAGATTCTGTCACTCAGCACTAGGACTCCTCATCTCCTCACTGCTCATACTCTGCCCTCTGCTCAGCTGTCTCACTGACCGATGAAATTATGAGAAGTGACAGCCAAGGACAGCCACAGCTTTGGAATTGAGTCACCATGCAAAGTAGCAGCATAGCCACAAACACACATATACACACTTACTGACGCAGCCAGACATAAATTTCCACAGACAGGCATGGGTACATGCAGGCGTGCACATTCAAACACTTACGCAGGCACCCCAGGCTGTGAAATTAATGTTAATGTAAAGTATTTTATACAAATCCCAGACAAATAACTCAATTTAATGCACTTGTTTTGGTGGAATTGGTGGAAACATTTGCACCCCGCTAAAGAAAACGCCACATAAAATATTAAATGAAGTTATTTGAATTAGCTGGATACATGGTTATAAACGTAATTTGCTTTTACTAGACCATAGCAATACCACACATCGGTGCCGTAAACCTATTCCTTGTAAATATTACAATCATTCCCTGAAAGAATCAAGCAGGTCTGCCTTATTTTACGATCCAAATTTTTTTCAAAACTTGCCATTTTCAGCATGTGGCTTGCTAGCTCGAAGTTTGTTGTTGTTCCCCGTAGTGAAAGGATTTTAATAACAGTAGCACAGAGCGGAAGGTGAGGGCCAAATGGTATACCTTTTTACTGTATGTGTTACTAAGCAATGCGTTACTACCCAAAACTGATTGTGGACATACCAAAATGTTGCATACACTGTTGAATGGGTCAACTAGCCACACGTTGGACACACAGTCACAAATTACAGTGAAGACTTGAAAATTACAATTTCACGCATGTGGTGGTGTTATAATCTTTAGCTGAGATGGTTTGTTATCATTCTACCACTAAACGGTTGAACTTAACTTCAAACATCTGTGTATTTCTATGACAACAGCAATATCCAAATCACTTCGCCAGGCCTCTATTAACTATAGACTCCTATAAAATACCTTAATGTTTGATAGATAACATCTATTAGTATTAGTATTTTTAATAAGGGTGCCACTCTTTGTTCTTTGGTGAAATGTGTACAGATATGGAATGATAATTTCACTAAACCCAATATGGCAATTGAAGTGACATTTAAAGTGCAAACCTTTTTATTCATTGAAAAAAACAACAGGAGTGCTCTGCATTTATCTTGATGATGCATTATTGATAAATACATCCATCCCATTACTTTGGGCCAAAACATGAGGTGAGTTGAATCTTGTGAGTCTCCCAGGTGCCAAAGTGAAACTAATGCAACTACATCTTATTCATAATGAGACAGTGGTATGTGTCCTTCAAAGGCAAGGTTGGTTATATAAAAAAGTCATCAGTGAAAAGAACCTCTCCTACATTGACGCATGATGCATTGCTAAACTGGTAAATCATGTATTATTAAAAAAAAAAAAAACACCTATCACATTTAAGCAACCTGGGGAAAGGGCAAACCTCACATTGCAGACTGATCTCATGAAGTGGTGTATGTATGACACGCCAATTTGTTAGTTATCAAGACGCATACTTGTTTTTTAGTGTGTTTATCAATGCCGTTTGGCCTCTTGCATTGCCTTGCAATTGCGTGTGAATTGACGCTGTAGTGAGTAGTATGAAAGGGTGAAAATCCACATACAGAGGTTGGTCTGGGTGGAGGATGGGTAAAACACAGGACTTTCATCCAGGAGAGCAAGGATCGTGTCCCGTGTGTGACTTTGTGTCCTGCATGTGATGTTTCCTTTCCACATTTGTTGTTTTCCTAAACCTAACCCCATTCTTCTTTTCCTAATCCCAACTCGCGTGTGATGTTTCCTAAACCCAACCGTAGCCTCGCGATAACATGCCACGTGGCTTTAGAAAGTGACACGTGGCGTGTATGTTTGTGCTTTGACTTTGCAAACTGCTGTCCGCTGTGTACAGCATAGACATACATGCGGATAGCTCAAAATGCGTACAGATAACACGCCACTTGGCTTTAGGAAAGTGGCGTGTATGTATACGCAAAGTCATGATATCACATTGCACATTGAAACAATTTAGTGTTGGTAATGCTAAATACAAGGTGAAATAACAGACTATGATGAGCAAGATGCAGTAAAATCACAAATTATTAATAGATGCAGACTTTTGTTTCTGGTGGTGAAATGGGACTTTGGCTTTGTAATTTTGCTTCCTCATTATAGTGGGATTGTGTATTTAAAAAATGCTTTGCATTAATCACAGACCTGTCTGGCTGAAGGTCCTCTCAGTTTAAAGATGGTGTATTGAATTGCTGAGGTGCTAAATGCATAGGTGTGTGTTATGCAATTTTAAATGTAGCTAGACTATTGCATGCTTTGGCATTCCTTCTTTAGAGGAAAGAGAGGAATGAAGTGCTACAGCGTTCTATTATATCTGGTGGTTGAACGCAGCCTATAATGACTTGTAAGTGCATGAAGGCCACAG
The DNA here is from genome assembly GCA_023566125.1 of Zingel zingel. NCBI lineage: Eukaryota > Metazoa > Chordata > Actinopteri > Perciformes > Percidae > Zingel > Zingel zingel. The sequence goes on from CM042315.1 coordinate 11,560,110, forward strand.
CTGTGAGGAATATCAATAGCATGTAGACAACAGTGTGATTGTGTGTGTGTGTGTGTGTGTGTGTGTGTGTGTGTGTGTGTGTGTGTGTGTGTGTGTGTGTGTGTGTGCGTCTGCTCATATCTGTGGTTTAATAGTGAAATACATTCATTTTGGTCTTTGCCTGTGCATCTGTGGCTGTGCAAGTATCTGCATGTATGCAAACCCATTTGCATGTATGTATTCCAATACCTCTGCATCTGCTGGTAATTCTGTATGTGTGTGTGTGTGTGTGTGTGTGTGTGTGTGTGTGTGTGTGTGTGTGTGTGTGTGTGTGTGTGTGTGTGTGTGTGTGTGTGTGTGTGTGTGTGATGCTAAATACAAGATGACATAACAGACTATCGTGAGCAAGATGCAGTAAAATCACAAATTAATAATAGATGCAGACTTTTGTTTCTGGTGGTGAAATGGGACTTTGGCTTTGTAATTTTGCTTCCTCATTATAGTGGGATTGTGTAGTTCTAAAAGCCAGTGCAAATTTTAAAAGCCAGGGGAATTGTTGATACAGAATTTAATGGAAGAATCTGCAATACCTTTGCTTACGCTTTAGAGGAAAATTTAAGTGGAAGCTTTATGGGACACTTAATTTAAGCCATGTGGGCAGTTTGGAAGATTCAATAAAAATAAGAGACATTTTACATTAGAGGGGTGGCGCATTAATTCCATTTATCAGACAGATGAAATGAGAGGAAAATGTAATCCTTGTCTTTGTTGTGAACAAAGACAACAGCATTGAGAAGGGTTCCCCTCTACAGATGGTTATCTTGGATCTTGCTGAGACACTGACACATCTAGACATGAAAGAAGTGAGTCTGGGATGACTTCACAAACTTTGGTGAGCTCCATCAGTGGCTAGCTCCCTGGGGCACAAAACAGATCGCGCCTCACACAAGCTGGATTGCATGAGGCCAGTGAGATGCTTGGCCTTGGTACACAGGAGCTGAGGCCTCCAGGGCTGAAACACCAAGCAACAAACAATGATGTCCTCTATCAGACTCTCTTCTCAAAGCCGATTAGAGTACTGGGGGGCCTAGGAGAAGTGACTTTATCATCCCTATCCATCTGGAGACAGCTTTTTCTCAGCCAAACCTCCAGACACAAGCTGACAGAAGTCTGGCTAAAATCACACACAGAGTAGTTGCAGTTTAGGAAACTTTGCATTGCTGCAGAGTGGTTAACCTTGGACCGGGGAGGGGTGTTTATTGCCTCAATCAATCAGACTATATTTTGACATAAAAACACAATCTCAACAAAAGCGCAGGTAGTTTTGGTTTGTGTCTGAAAGCTGGTTATATGTTATTTAAGCTCTGTCAAATGGAATGACAAATGTGCACAATCAGTGTGGTTCACGATTAAGGTAATAGCCAAGTTTTATATTTGAGTGGGGAGAACTCATTTTTCACTGACACCCACACTTCCCTGTCACTCACAGATACAGTCATCCTGCTCAAATAGGACCAAATACAAACTCCTATCTATCTTTCCATCTACAGTGTTTGAGCCAGGATTGACCGGGAGGGGGTCAAATAAGTCCAGTGCTACTTTTCTTTTACTGTAAGTTTTCAATAAACGATACAAAAAACTGCTACTAATTAACTAAAATTATATGATAATTGATATAATATAATGACATATTTTAGAATTATAACTTTTCTTTCATTTAAAAAAATCAAGTACACCCCTTAGTTTCAAAAGGGTTCAACTGTGCCTCCGACAAATATTTTAATCAGCATTTGCATGAATTCAAATTCAAGAATTTAATGATCTGAATCTGTATCTAGATTAGTATCCAAGCCAGACCAGTAGTTCACATTTAGTGATAACTGCATTGCCTACCAAAATTACTTTTCATATTCTAATGATTATATTAAATAGTGGAATTATATTTAGTAGTGAATTCTATGTAGTTGTATACTATACGATAATATTTATAAACATTTGGTCAGTAATGTCTGATAATTAAAGCTGAAGACATCAGATATCAACTCAAATGATCCTGTTGACAGCTTTGTCTCACTAGCTGCTGGGCTAATGTTAGCTAACATTGTAACTGCCAGGATAAGCTGCTGCTCAGTCCTATATGTTCAAAAATCCTGATTAAAGTGATTAAGATAGTGAGTAAGATATCAGTGTGATTTTTCTAAAAGTATTGCATGGATTCCAACTGTTATTTATTATCTGCTACCATTTAAAGTATACTAAGCAGGATTTGTCGGTTGGTGATTGTTAAACACAGCTTTCAAAGATGGCCCCTCCTCTCCGGCTCAACGAGGCAAAGAGAAGTGAGAGAAAGCAGAGTCGAGCAAGCTAGAGAGTGAATGAAGAGAGGGAGCCACTCTGGCAGGAAGAAAACCATGAATCAGAGTAATAAAACATTATTTTCTGACTGCTTCACGGCAGTTATGTTCTGAAGCACAAATACACACACCTACACCTCAGAATTTGAGTGAATGCAGAGCTACTCGCGGGCTAGTTGTTGCCAGTGGTGGAATGTAACGAAGTACAAATACTTTGTTACTGTACTTAAGTACATTTTTTACATATCTGTACTTTACTTAAGTAGAATCAGTAGTGCATACTTTTGACTTTTACTTCATTACATTTTGCAGCAATTATCTATACTTTTTACTCCACTCCACTAACCTCTTCCTCGATGACTCATAGGGGTTTATCAACCATTCTTTGTCTGCCCCCTTACCTGAAACCAATTTGCCAAGGGAGACCCTACCAGGAGCACCAAGTTCCAGACAACACAGCCCTCAGGTTCATAGGGACACACAAACCTCTCCACTACGATAAGGTGATGGTTCCTGGAGAGGACATCTATGATATCCAAAAACAATTTGAAATGTGGACTCCTCTGACCACAGTACACTTTGAGTCAGTCCATCTCAGATAAGCTCGGGCCCAGAGAAGCCGGCAGAACTGTGTTAACTGGCAATGGTTTTCCGAAGTGTTCCTGAGCCCACATGGTAATATCCTTTATATAATGATGTTGGTTTTAAATGCAGCGCCGCCTGAGGGATCGAAGGTCACGGGCATTCATTGTTGGTTTTCAGCCTTGCCCCTTACGTGCAGAGATTTCTCCAGATTCTCTGAATCTTTTGATATCATGGACTGTAGATGATGAAATCCCTAAATTCCTTGCAATTGTACGTTGAGAAATGTTTTTCTTAAACTGTTGGACTATTTGCTCACACAGTTGTTCACAAAGTTGTGAACCTTGCCCCATCCTTGCTTGTGAACAACTGAACCTTTTGGGGATGCTCCTTTTATACCCAATCATGACACTCACTTGTTTCACCTGTTTTTTGTTAGCATTCCTCAACTTTTCCAGTCTTTTGTTGCCCCTGTCATTTTTTGGAACATATTGCAGCCATCATCAAATTCAACTTCATTGCAATTGGGGTTTGTACATCAAACAAGTACATCTCCATATATGATATGCTGTAGTGTAATTGAGTTTGCTTTAAGCATTTTTATTTTCTCACTTGAATTCTTTAACACATAGGCTCATATCTAACATGTAATTGCAAGGAAGAAATATTGACTCCAACTTGACATATATAATCCACAATGCCCCCCAGCTACATTTCCTGTCCAGTAACACTTCATTCATTTAAAGTACAGGCAGGGAAGGTATAAAAGTGTTCACTGCAGGAAACCATGCCGCCAATTGTTCCAGGAAATGACCATTCGGTACAGAGAGAACTGTCAACTTAAACAGACCTGAAAAAAGCATAGTTCACCTGACAGACCGACAGCCAATGTCTAGGAAAGGTGCTGCTGTCAAACCATGCATCCTTCACCAAGACACATACTCCAACTCCTGCATAATATTCATATATAAAGTATGTTGGTATGTCAATTTACAGGTGTTTTTTGTTTCATATTAGAGTAAAATTATAAGGTGTGCTTTTCCAAACACATTTAGTTCCGATATACACAGGCTCCAACAGACACTACAGTATGCTAATCTTTTGTCCTCTGTTGTACACTGTACTCAATTTAAACAATATATTAATTCCAAAGGCCAAGGGAACTTTATCAGGATGCATAGCATCCTGGATCTATGAAATAACTGACCTTTAAAAATAAAGATATGCCTGCCTCTATGGGAATTTAATATAGGGGTGTGTATACTTATACCCTCTGTATTTTAAGGAAGAACATTTATTGATTTACGATACATTATTCATTCACAAAGAAAATTGGTGTCCTTAAAGATTTTCCTAATTTTTTTAATTAAGGTATTAAGACCAAATTCCAAAAGATGATTTTTTAAATAATTTTTTTAGTCAACTTTACCATGGGTTTATACACTTATGAGCACAACTGTATGTATGATTTTAAAACATATATTTGAATTTTCTAACCATTGCTTTGAAATAAATGTAGCAGCGTGATCAGTACAGTATTTCCCTCTGAATTTGGTGGAGTTGAAGAAAAATAGAGCAGAATCTCAACAAGGCTAAACGTGTGTGCAGATATGTCAAACAGAGTTTGAGTTACATGTTATGTATATGCCTTCAGTATATTTTGTCTTTTTGATCCAGCTTCCAGCAGTAGTGCTTTTTCTGCTGCCACCTTACCACCCATTCAGCTTCACTTACTGTTAATCAACTTTCCTTCAATGTTGACAGAGTTTTACAGCAGTAGGAAACAATAAGTGGAAGGAGTAGAGTGCATGGCCCACTAATGGGACCATTTCATTCCATTTAAAAGGGCAATATTCAGCCCAGCTGTTTAAATAAGCATTGCTAATGTACCTTAGGGGCTTGGCGATGGGCATTATCTACCAAACAGGGCTCCATCTGGTAGAGGCGCACTGATTTTTATTTTTATTCCTTACTGTTTTTACTCAGGTTTGTTTTATGGAGAACAGGGCAACCATACTGCTATAGCTCTGCTATGTAGTTTATCACTACAGTGTTCTCTCTCTCTCTCTCTCTCTCTCTCTCTCTCTCTCTCTCTCTCTCTCTCTCTCTCTCTCTGAACAAAGCAATGCCAGAGCTGAGCCTGATGTTTACTGCTTCCCCAACGTTCCCTCTAAAAAAAACGAATCAAGACTGGCTTCACACTCATTCAAGCATATTTGTGTACACTGAAACCATGCAAATCAGTGACTGGAAACAACAGGCAATTTCTCTAAAGACTAAAATTTTCCTTTCACAGGAGATTTTGGTTGCCAGCTGGGGAAACATGGACGAGATTGTAGCCCCCTGAGCAAGGTATTTAAATGAGGCTGCCACATCTGTGTTTGCTCGGCTACAGGAGGTAGATCTTGCTACACACCAAGGAGCCAGAGGCTGGGATGATGAGCTTGTGAGGTCTGTGTTCAGCTTGGTCAGTTTCTCTCTGACTTCAATCAGATTCTCTGTTAAAGGAATTTAATTTGCATCACACGCCTCACCGGTCAAGTCTCCCATTTTATCAAAGAATTTTCAGAGGCATCACCCCTACTGACTTCTCTCAGCCTGGTCTGAAATTCACATCGGCATTTAAGCTTTAAGATGGACTCCAGTGGTGAAAGCGATGCCTTGGCTATTTTGTTTCAAAAGCAAATATCACTTTTTTTATGATTCAGTGCACTGTATATTGTGGCTCGGCTTAGTTACACAGGAAGGCAGACACATTGTCAGAATTACTTAACCCACTGGAGAGCTGATTTTGACCCAGTCTGTCAATCCAGTCAGAGGTATCCCTCCTCCCTCTCTGTCAGAGTCTGCCTATCACAGAAAAGAGACTGTGTCAGGGAGATGCACCAGCGTCAACTAACCTAATTGGACATGAAATGTTATTACCCCCCTAGCTACTGAGGTTCAAGTTTATTGGGGCCTGTCATTACATATTTTCATCTCCTCATTGGGGCTAGGTGAGCATGGATTATCATCACTGCTTGAGATAATGCTAAGTCACTTTTCCTGACAGCTGAAATCTGTGAACCTTGGTCCCATTATGTGTTCCAATATGTTGATATATGAGGAAAGGGAAGGTTTTAACAAACTCCCATCCCCAGTGTCCTTTATGCCTTCATGAAGCACTCATCAAGTAAGGTACCAAGAGGGAAGCGCTCTGGGTGATCCTTTCTCCTACAGTCATTAGATTGGAATAATCACTGCAGGTGGTTTAGAGGCCAGGTCCAGTCAGCTGTAGAAAACATGCAACGCAGCTGTCTCTTGGTACTACTCATTGCTTGAGCTCTGCATTACATTATCATCACTGCAAAGCTGGCAAAGCACGTGGGTAGTGACATTTTGTTGGGCAAGGTCTTCTGTAACCTCTCCTGGCTCCAAGTGAATCCATTTTGCTGGGTTGGTGGAGAACTATTTCAATTCTGAGAAACAAAATTTTCCTTGTACTTTTTTTTTTATCTGCAATAGAAAATTATTCAACAGGACTGAATTATCTCATTTGAAATCGTCCATTGGAGAGTCTCACATTCAACATATTGCATTTGTTCTCAGCCAAAGAATGATAACAATGTATACTTTTACTTTTTAATGTCAGGAACTGATACCTAGTACACCATGAATTGATATTCCATATGTGTCTCTCTTGACATATCCTTGGATCTCTTTAATTTTGTAGGCTGATTCCGATTATTCAGCAGCCATTAATATAAAGATGCACTCAGATTTATTGATATACAATGAAGCAGTACAATGCAGAGTTTGTTGCCTATATAGTCACAACAAAGTTCATCAAATTGAAACCTGGGATGAGTTTACACAAGCTACTTAAATTAGCCATGCTACAATATTGTATTGCATGTTGACAATGGAGACTGCCAAATATATATTAAGGTTTGACAAGATTGATTCAACAAACAAATAGATGATTTAGTTTGCTAGCAATATCATTAAGTATGAACAGAAACCCTAAACTATGTGTGCTGGTGTTGTATAGTTCTGGCATTCATTTTTATTTTTTTGTCTCCTTGTACTTCCCCTCTGGCTGGTCTTGCCTTTCTCTGAGTTCATGTGAGCAGTGATGCATGGTGACCAGACGGAATAATTACCCATTTTCGGCTCCTTTGTGCAGGAGTGCACATTGCATTGCTGAAGCCATGACCACCACCACTTAGACCAATCATCTGACAGATTAGGAAAAGCACAGGGTGAGCTGTCGTAATTCATTTTAATCTTACCTGGACAGTCCTGGCTCATTGTGAGTGTGTGTGTGTGTGTGTGTGTGTGTGTGTGTGTGTGTGTGTGTGTGTGTGTGTGTGTGTGTGTGCGTCTCAACTGAAGTACTTTACAAGCACTCTGATTGACAGGTGACAATCTCTTGATGAATAGGGTAGTTCTGAGCCAGGATGTTGATGATTATAACTTAGTTTTGTCTGTGTTTGTGTGAGTGTGTGCCTGTGTGTTGAGCGAGCGTTACACTTGGGCATCAGAGAGTGATGAGCCGTAGAAGGTATAAGACATGTAATCAGTGGTGCTGTTCATCTCTCCATTTGGGTGAGTAAAATCCTTAGGGGCAAGTATGGAGTGTGGATAACCCCTGAGCGCCCAAAACACGGAGCGTCTCATGCCTTCCTCTTTAGGGCTTTGTAATGCTCACATAAGAGAGGAGCTGATGCAACAAGAAGGGCCCCTACAGAGTAGATTTTCTTTCATATCACTCTCCTTCTTTCTGCATTTGCTCTGCACTGCAAACAATCTTGCACCGTCTCTTCTACTTCGCCGCTTAGGACACACTACCTGTCCCGGCTCATCTTTTCTCACTTGCTGATACAGCCCCTCCTCTTCCTGTTGGGCCATTTCATTATTCTGTTGTTGAATATACTGCAACCAATTGTGCCAAAGGAGTTGGTTTGCCATAATATGAAAATCTGACCTCATCTTGCAGAGGTCATGGGCAATAAACACCTGACAAGAGGGTGGGCTGACGGAGCTTCAAATTCTAATCTTCTCTTAGCACCCTATTGGTTCGCGGTGTTACCAGGGTCAGCTCGCTTCCCCCTCCCAGTGGTCAGTTCTAGACAGAAGAGTTTAGAGTTTTTATTTCCATGCCTCCGCCTTCGCCCCTTCACTAGCATCAGATTTATTGATATTGACCTTTTGCTGAAATTAAGCGTGTAGATCCCTGAGCAGCGAGAGCAAAGTTTAAACCAATTAAAGAGCACTTCACCAATCAGCAAGGCAAGGCTAGAGCTGCCTCACAGGCAGGCCTGGTGAAATTAAAATCATTTGCACTGTATCAAAACCTGTTCACAGGGCAAACAGTGACTAAGTAATCTGATTACCATCTGATTGCCATCTAAAAAAAGAGCAAAGGATCTCCTTGGGCCTTGGGATATTACAATATAAATGACAATAAAGAATACTGGCACATGCAGTCACCTCCGGCGACCAGAGTTGGGGAGTAACGGAATACATGTACTGGCGTTATGTATTCAGCATACAAATTATGAGTTACTGTATTCCGTTACAGTTACAATTTAAATAGTTGGTATTTAGAATACAGTTACATCGTTAAAATCAATGGATTACATGACGATACATCTCTGCTTCACAAGTTTATTCACTCTCTGAATAAATTAAGGCAACGCAAAAATTAGCTATTCGCGTGACTGATATTTGAACGAAGACATCAGAGTAATCTTTTCAATATTATCTACATTTCTGTTCAACTGTTTAATGCACATTTTGAATTTACACATAAAACACCTGGATGGTAATGCCAGGAAACAAAACTAATGGACACAGATTTTATGAAAAAACTACCAGTGCATTTACATTCTAGAGAAACATGATTTATTTGCTTAACTGGGTTTCGAATAGAGTTTCTGATGGTAGCAGTGCCATAACTACTTGTAGCTGTATCCAAATGGAAACTATATGAACGATACTCACCAATTAAAATATTAATCCGAAATGAGTCAGTTCCCAAAGTTGTTAAAATAAGATTCCTCTGCTGTGTGTTTAAAGGACAATTCCGGCGCAAAACGAACCTAGGGGTTATTAACAGATGTGTACCCACTCTGTTGCTCTCTGGGACATGTTTTCATGCTAATCAAATTTGTTTGTAGCTTGAAAGACGCTAGCGCGGACCGCTGATTAGCTTACAACGCTAATATTCGGGGCACAGGGAACGTAAAAACAAATCACTATTTATACCACTAAAAAGGCTCAAAATATCACCACACTTCAACGGTAGCATAATGAGGGTCCCTAAATGTTAACCAAAGCATTGAGAACTTTGTAAGTATAAAGACACTCACGTTCATGTTTACATGCCGCCGCCATCTTGAAAACCAGTCATGACTTACAGCTGGCGATGCAAACTAAAATCAAAAGCAATTTGCTCAATATATCTGAAATAATTGCGCTCTGCATAACTTGTCTAGTGTACTTACTCAGCGGATAACTGTCCATCTGGTCCCTCCGATCTGGGTCGCCGTCTCCAATTTATTTTCAGTACATGGAAAAAAGTTTCAAGTACAGCCCTGTTTATCAGAGAGGGGAAATCTTCAGACTGTACAAAACACTGCATCTCTTGGGTGTCGCAACGCAACAGATCCCACTCCGTGCAACACAGACACTCCTGTTCGGTGGCCATAGCTTCACAATGTCCGCAGGTACATCACCAGTTTCCTGAAGTACGAGGCTGTGTTGCGGCGTGGACTACCGGTAGCTCTCTCTCTCGTAGCCCTTTCACGGAGCTCCCACAGCTCTTCGTTCAATAAACTGTCTGTACACTTACAATGTTCTCAATGCTTCGGTTAACATTTAGGGACCCTCATTATGCTACAGTTGAAGTTTGGTGATATTTGAGCCTTTTTAGTGGTATAAATAGCGATTTGTTTTTACTTTCCCTGTGCCCCGAATACTAGCGTTGTAAGCTAATCAGCGGTCCGCGCTAGCGTCTTTCAAGCTACAAACACATTTGATTAACATGAAAACATGTCCCAGAGAGCGACAGAGTGGGTACACATCTGTTAATAACCCATTGGTTAGTTTTGCGCCGTAATTGTCCTTTACGCACACAGGTTGAGGAGCTTCAACATCCAGGTGGAGCTCAATAGCATATTGTTGCTACTTTGCTTTGAAAGGAGGTGGTTTGGGGCCTCTTGGACAGGAGCCATCCTGTATACTGGACGCACAACTATGGTAGACAGTGTGATGTGTTAGAATCTGGGCAACCCTTTTTTCGGATTCTGCTGACTGAATTGCTTTAGGTTATTCGTCTAACCAGGAGGGAGCACACAGGGGAAGATTTGGATTAGGGTTTCCTGCCTTGCATTGAAGGTAGGACTATTCAGCGTTCAATGGCAGATCATAATAAAGGACAAGGCTCATAAAGCTGAATGACAGAATTTAGGTAAGTGGGTGCCCTGCTATAAGGTTGCCAGAAATACTATCTTGGGACTTATTTTGAAATCTGCCCACTAGTGGTCAGAATTCAGCATAAAGCAGCTTAAAAAGTAAAATTGAATACCTGTTGGTCTGACATGTCTGTGTTAGTATACATGGTGGTTCAAAATGACGTATTCAGTTCTCATGGCAGGCAGTATTTGTGGGGATGTTACAGCTCCTATGACAACATAAAAGGCTACCTCTTCAGAAGACACCAAAAGTGTGGTCCCCTCAAAACGTGATGTCTCTTCCCTAGGTGACACCCACGCCGCTCTGTGCCAGTGGCTTTTTTGGAAAAAATAAGAGGCAGTTGTAAACAACAGTGTTGTAAGCAGCAGCAGCAGCAGTCACTACCCTTCACTTTCTAATTCTGTGGTTGGAGTGCTGGCTGAGAGCCTAGCAGCCACTTTCCAAAATAATTCTGTTAGTTCCCATTTTCACTGCTATGACAGTCCTTATTGTCTTTGAAGATGAGGCCAAGCTCCCGTGTCCTTCATGCGTGTCAGTCCTTCCTCACACATCAATCTTGTCTTTTTAATGCCATTACCTCTGCTGTGTTTTAAAAGGCTCCCCCTCTGTTTTCTTAATATAGATCCCCTTTTCTAATGGATCTTGAACAGTTGGAGGAGACTGGTCATTGGTACCCTGTATGCTTTTACCACTCTTAGTAATTTGTGTATCCCTATATAGCGCTGCTTTTGTTCATCTAGTCGTACTGTAGAGCGAGTTTGAACTTTCCTATTCTGCTCTGAGGCCCAGCTGCTCCCCAGGTGGTGGCTGTGTGTGTTCTGCATACAAACAAACCTGTCAGTCCTAAAGACACAGTGTACAGTTCAACACAGCGCCCTGCTACTGTCAGAATACAGAGGCCTTTACCAGCGCAATGCAAACAGAGGAAAGAACATGAAACTGTGCCTTACGTGCATTTAGATTGCAAACAGGGTACTGGGGTTGTAGTAGAGTATTTTTTGAGGGCCAGCAGGGGATCAGCACATCAGCAGTGGGGCAAAGCAGTGTTTCCAACCACCTCTTGTCATCATACTAGCATGGCCTGGCTTATGTATGTGCATATATGCATTTATTCACAAGTTTATTTGTTCCTTTTCTTAAAATGATAAGCAGACCTTTGGTGGTGGACTTGGCTATTAATAATCCACTTGAATTGGATCTTTTTAACTCACATTTAATTTAATTTTTCATATTAATAAAAAATATAACTAACACTTTATTTTAAGGAGTGTGCATAAGACTGACATGACACTGTCATAACCATGACATGACACATGTCATGAACATGAAGGAGTCTTTATGTTTATGACTGTTGTGATTAGATGCAACGTTAGCATTGTTTAAGATGTTTGTGTTTTGACAACTTGACATTAACCAAGACAACACTCTCTGTGTTATGACAGCTTGACAGCAATACAGTATAACCTGTCAATGTCTTTGTTATGATAACTTGACATTAAACTGCCATAAGTGGTTATATTTGTTTATGAGACCATTATAATTCAAGTAACGTGATTTTTTGATTTACTTGTATACATTGTATTATAGTTAATTACCTAAGGAGTAAATCTCATTAGGGTCAGTGAGACAATAATCATGCAGCATGTTACTACCAAGATCTTATAATGTTTGGGATTGGCTGTCTACATGTACTGTTACACGTCGCAGAGACAGGCAGGAAAAACTCTGTTACACAGGGACGGGCTCATGTATTAGTAGCTGAAAAAGATGTGTAATTTTGTAATTTATTTTTCTTTTGTAAAATTGGTATCTAAAAAAGTATTAGGAACCGTTATTGATGTCACAGTATTGGTATCGATACCAGTATCGAACATTTTTGAGCGATATCCAGTCCTAGTCATAAAATATACAGTGAGGAAAATAAGTATTTGAACACCCTGCTATTTTGCAAGTTCTCCCACTTGGAAATCATGGAGGGGTCTGAAATTGTCATCGTAGGTGCATGTCCACTGTGAGAGACATAATCTAAAAACAAAAATCCAGAAATCACAATGTATGATTTTTTAACTATTTATTTGTATGATACAGCTGCAAATAAGTATTTGAACACCTGTCTATCAGCTAGAATTCTGACCCTCAAAGACCTGTTAGTCTGCCTTTAAAATGTCCACCTCCACTCCATTTATTATCCTAAATTAGATGTACTTGTTTGAGGTCGTTGGCTGCATAAAGACACCTGTCCACCCCATACAATCAGTAAGAATCCAACTACTAACATGGCCAAGACCAAAGAGCTGTCCAAAGACACTAGAGACAAAATTGTACACCTCCACAAGGCTGGAAAGGGCTACGGGGAAATTGCCAAGCAGCTTGGTGAAAAAAGGTCCACTGTTGGAGCAATCATTAGAAAATGGAAGAAGCTAAACATGACTGTCAATCTCCCTCGGACTGGGGGTCCATGCAAGATCTCACCTCGTGGGGTCTCAATGATCCTAAGAAAGGTGAGAAATCAGCCCAGGACTACACGGGAGGAGCTGGTCAATGACCTGAAAAGAGCTGGGACCACCGTTTCCAAGGTTACTGTTGGTAATACACTAAGACGTCATAGTTTGAAATCATGCATGGCACGGAAGGTTCCCTTGCTTAAACCAGCACATGTCAAGGCCCGTCTTAAGTTTGCCAATGACCATTTGGATGATCCAGAGGAGTCATGGGAGAAAGTCATGTGGTCAGATGAGACCAAAATAGAACTTTTTGGTCATAATTCCACTAACCGTGTTTGGAGGAAGAAGAATGATGAGTACCATCCCAAGAACACCATCCCTACTATGAAGCATGGGGGTGGTAGCATCATGCTTTGGGGGTGTTTTTCTTCACATGGGACAGGGTGACTGCACTGTATTAAGGAGAGGATGACCGGGGCCATGTATTGCGAGATTTTGGGGAACAACCTCCTTCCCTCAGTTAGAGCATTGAAGATGGGTCGAGCCTGGGTCTTCCAACATGACAATGACCCAAAGCACACAGCCAGGATAACCAAGGAGTGGCTCTGTAAGAAGCATGTCAAGGTTCTGGTGTGGCCTAGCCAGTCTCCAGACCTAAACCCAATAGAGAATCTTTGGAGGGAGCTCAAACTCCGTGTTTCTCAGCGACAGCCCAGAAACCTGACTGATCTAGAGAAGATCTGTGTGGAGGAGTGGGCCAAACTCCCTCCTGCAGTGTGTGCAAACCTGGTGAAAAACTACAGGAAACGTTTGACCTCTGTAATTGCAAACAAAGGCTACTGTACTAAATATTAACATTGATTTTCTCAGGTGTTCAAATACTTCTTTGCAGCTGTATCATACAAATAAATAGTTAAAAAATCATACATTGTGATTTCTGGATTTTTGTTTTTAGATTATGTCTCTCACAGTGGACATGCACCTACGATGACAATTTCAGACCCCTCCATGATTTCCAAGTGGGAGAACCTGCAAAATAGCAGGGTGTTCAAATACTTATTTTCCTCATTGTATAAGACCAGGTTGATGACAGTGAATGCAGTACCGAGATGATTTAGGAGTTTTGGACAGAGTGTGTTAGCTTTAGACTACTTGTTGCTAAAGTAACCACTCATTGTAGTTAGCTGCCGTTATGTCGTTAGCTCAGTTAGCTGTACAGCTGTCAAATTTTCTTTTCTCAAAATGGTTTGTGGGCTGATGCTTTAACTAGGCACTGGATCACCTATTGTGATCTCTTATACAGCCATGGCCATGTAATATAATGACAAGTGAAACATTACTATTTAAACTGTTACAGCTTCAGTTTACCTTCAAGGAAACACTGAGGAAAATGTTGACACAGTGTAACAACTGCAGGTGTGTGAAATCATCTGTCTGATACAGCATTTTTAAATGCGTACAATAATTTTTGCAAACGGCAGTTTTCTTTACAAATAGCATATTAGTAAAGCCACTGTAGCAAAGCGCCGTCAGAAGAGTGTGACTCACTCTGAAATGTGTTTTAAATGTTTTTGTAGTGTTCTCGGGACACAAACCAGTAAGAGCCATTAAAAATGAGTTCCACAGTTTTGCAGGTGAATGATGTAAATCCTTTGAAATAAAAGATTATGAATTATAATTGTTAATGATGGTGCTGCAGCCTCAGAATGGGATTAGTAGGCCTAGTACTTTTTCGCCCGCAGGATTGCACCTAAATAAAATAGATTCAATACCATTTCATCAGTAATATTATACTTACAATTAAATATATTAATACACTATATTGGAACTTACGCATTTACTCTTGCAGCAATTTCCTCCCACACCAATTATCTTTTGCAGCAGCAGCTGTGTTGCTTTTTTAACGAAATACATGTTCAAACTCGCTGTATGTGCACATGAGTATTTCCACCGACCAGTTTGTTTGTGGTTGTTACCATGGTGAATTGTAGCAAGCGGGTTTTCTCGCATATGACTCCTGGTGAAATGGCAGCAGTAATCCGAGCAAGAGGAAGACATAGGCCAAGGAGACGAGCTGAAAAGATTTTTGCCACAAGGATCACACTTTTTCAGTTGAGTAAACACAAAATCTTTAAGCGTTACAGATTAAGCAGCCATGCAATATAACAGTTACCGGAAGAAATCAAAGATTACACTGAATCTCTGACTCAGTATTCACATTCCATTCCGGCAGTTGTTAACATCCTCGCTACATTACAAATATTGGCATCAGGATCATTTAAAACAGTCATAGCATCAGCAGTGGGAATATCGCAGTCTGCACTGAGCCATATCATAGCACCAGTACTTAACGCTTTTCTACAGCGCACTAGTCAATGAATACATTTCCCAACCACTAATGCCGTAATAACACGCATCAAGCAGGATTTCTTTGCCATCGGCCATTCAATTGCGCTTTTAAATGCGTGCAATTTATGGTATAGTGATCGGAAAAAAGGCGGTGATTACCCGATGAACTGCAGGTTTGGTAAAAACAACATAAGCTGATGTATCACAACGTGCGCTTTCTGCGGGTTGGCCGTGGCGCTAATAACGCTACTTTTGCAAATGCCCGTACATCTGGCCCAGAGTTTGTTTAACTTCCTTCCTGAATCGCTCCCTAGATATTTTCTTTGATTTAGACCTCAGGATACTTGTGAGTACAGGAAGCTGACTCACTAGCCTAGGACCTCAAAGTTCTTTTGTACTCAACACAAAACGTCAGTAAATAAAAGTCTTGAATCCAAAGTTCTTCGTTTTACTGTTTACTTCCATCCATCTTCGTCCGCTTATCCGCCAGTCCGACGCCACTGTGGAGTTGTTTAACTACCTCAGCAACTTCCACCAGGGAAATTGACGACAATCCCCCATCATCCTCCAGCTCTGCCTCTACCATAGAGGGCGTATTACTCGGATTTAGGAGTTCCTCAAAGTGCTCCTTCCACCGCCCTATTACCTCCTCAATTGAGGTCAACAGCGTCCCATCCTTACTGTACACAGCTTGGATGGTTCCCCGCTTCCTCCTCCTGAGGTGGCGAACGGTTTTCCAGAAGCACCTTGGTGCCGACCGAAAGTCCTTCTCCATGTCTTTTCCGAACTTCTCCCACACCCGCTGCTTTGCCTCTTTCACAGCAGAGGCTGGGGCCCTTCGGTACCTTGAAAGTCCTGCGGGATAACATATCCCGGAAAGACGGCTTCCCTGACCACCGGTGTCCACCACGGTGTTTGCGGGTTACCGCCCCTTGAGGCACCTAAGACCTTAAGACCACAGCTCCTCGCTTTCTTCAGCAATGGAAACTTTGAACATTGTCCACTCAGGTTCAATGCCCCCAGCCTCCACAGAGATGCACGAAAAGCTCCACCGGAGGTGTGAGTTGAAAGTCTGTTGGACAGGGGCCTCCTCCAGACGTTCCCAATTTACCCGCACTACCCGTTTGGGCTTACCAGGTCTGACCAGAGTCTTCCCCCACCCCCTGACCCAACTCACCACCGGTTGACAGCTCCGCCCCTCTCTTCCCCCGAGTGTCCAAAACATACGGCCTCAGATCAGATGAAACGATTATAAAATTGATCATTGACCTTTGGCTTAGGGTGCTCTGATACCAAGTACACTGATGAGCATCCCTATGTTCGAACATGGTGTCCGTTATAGACAATCCATGACTAGCACAGAAGTCCAACAACAAACAACCACTCTGGTTTAGATCAGGGAGGCCGTTCCTCCCTATCACGCCTCTCCATGTGTCTCCATCATTGCCCACGTGCACGTTGAAGTCCCCCAGCAGAACTATGGAGTCCCCCACTGGAGCCCCATACAGGACTCCACTCAAGGTCTCCAAGAAGGCTGAATACTCCGAACTCTTGTTTGGTGCATATATGCACAAACAACAGTCAGAGTTTTCCTCCCCACAACCCGCAGGCGTAGGGAGGCAACCCTCTCATCCACCCGGGTAAACCCCAACGTAGCGGCTTGTGAGTATTCCCACACCCGCCCGCGCCTCACACCCTGGGCAACTCTGGAGAAGAAAAGAGTCCAACCCCTATCCAGTAGTATGGTTCCAGAACCGAGACTGTGCGTAGAGGTAAGCCCCACCAGATCTAACTGGTAGCGCTCCACCTCCCGCACCAGTTTCAGCTCCTTCCACCACAGAGAGGTGACATTCCACGTCCCCAGAGCCAGCGTCTGTTGCCCGGGTCTGGTCCGTCGAGGCCCATGACCTTTGCTGCCACCTGTGTGGCAGCGCACTCGACCCCACCGGTTCCTCCCACAGGTGGTGGGCCCATGGGATGGAGAGATGGATGCCATGTAGCTTTTTTGGGCTCCGTGGCAAACCCGGCCACCAGACGCTCGCTGACGAGCCCTCCATATGGGCCTGGCTCCAGACGGGGGCCCCGGGCTTCCTCCGGGCAGGGTCACTCCATCTCTTCCTCGGTCACTCGCACTGAAACTTGCCAAAACTTACTTATGAATTTCAAAACATAAAATATAAAAACTTAGGATCTTCACTTTTCTTACAAATTAACTGTGGTTCCATGTAGGTCAAAAGACTGTGTTGCTCCAAAGTCCAGTGGCTTCTGGCTGTTTCGCAAGGTTCAATTTCTTTTATACTAAATCTAACAGCCAATCAAATTACATTATTCTAGATCACTGGTCAACTGTTTACATTCCAATTTCTACGTTCCATTTTGCAGCACAGATTTTCTCAGGTCTTACAAAATAAACTCTAAATATTATTACTTCCATAGAAATGGCTTCAACAATACTTAAGCAACATTTCAATCTCCTGTACAGGAGGACACTGCTTTTTTGATGCCGAAGCAGGTCAAAGGGGGGGGGGGGGGGGGGGGGGGTGGAAGTCATTCTTTCAGTAGTGCACATCAAATAAAGCAGATCAAAGTGAAACATTAAGAACAGAAAATCGTCTGTAAAGTTTTCCCCGACGGTAACTGTGTGTGCATCTGGATATGCGTGTGTGTGTGTGTGTGTGTGTGTGTGTGTGTGTGTGTGTGTGTGTGTGTGTGTGTGTGTGTGTGTGTGTGTGTGTGTGTGTGTGTGTGTGTGTTTCTTTTGGTATCTAACTGACAAGGAAACATCAAACTAATTTTCTGTTGCTTGAAAATATTTTGTCTGTCACATGAAAGTGATCACATTTATTAAGAAACCACTGAATCCCACTGTATTTTTTTAAATATATATTTGATTTGATTTTTATATTTTCTGTTATCAAACCAGGTTGTCAAATTTTAAATTCACTCTTGGAACCGCTTCCATTTCATCCCAAACTCATGTGGCTTGGCGTCTATTGCAATCCAATGCAAAGCTGCAGGGTGATTCAGTCGGATGTTTACAACCTTCTCATATAACATTGATCTGCGCTGCATGGCTGCACAGGAGGCTTAGTACACACTCTGTATGCTTGGCAGTGGAGAGCTCCTGACCTTCTATTGACAGTTCTTATACAGGGTGTCACCTTGTGGATCAATTCCCCCTCCACAGTAGAAAACTGAATGCCACCCCACCTCCAGGGAGCCGGCGTACACAGCATGTCAAAATTCCATATGGATGATGGGGGGGGGGTGGAAATCTAATCATTCCCCCAATGCCCCAAATAAATCTGCCTGCAAAGCATTATTCCAATCAAAAACATAATCTCCTAAATGTTTGTATTCATCAACCCTGTCACCTCTGCTAATCCGCGCCTTTGCTCATTTCTCATTGGCATCCTGGACCTAAATGCTGCTTTCCACATAAAGTCATGAATATTTAACATCGCTGCTGAGTCATAGGAGAACGATTTTCATGCCAGCACCTAACAAAAGATTTCCATTTTTTAACATGTAAATATGGCAGAGACAATTACAAAGCAACAACAAGAGGCTTTTATTCCATCAGTGATTCACAACCCTAATCCCTCCTCTCAGGCGATTTGTCCTCCCACTGGTGGAGATTGAAAATGTGACGTGTCTCCAGCTTATGGCCCAAACTGCCATACCCTATTCATACAGTATTTGTTTATTATTCTCTCCGACCTTTATTTTTCCTTGGCCCCATGACAACTTGTGTTTAATATGAAATTTCTTGAGTGATATACAGTCCAATGTGTTTTGAATTCAGAGTGTACTAAACCTTGCCTGCTTATATATTCTTGTATAACATTTACTTTGAGGGCAAGTAAACAAAACTGCTCATTCTGGAGAAGAGGGAAACATTTCTGCTGTAAAATCAAAGGGCGATGTACCACTGCTCTTTGAGAAGTGGAGGTGAGTGAGCTATCTAAACCCATAGGAAGTGATTTTTTCAGCTAGAGGCAAAAGGTGAGAGAGTGAGGCCAGGCTGAACCATCAGGCCGTGGCCTCTGTTCATTATCCCTGAATGATACTAGGTTCACTACAGTTCCCAGATCAAGGGGACTGTGGAAGTTGGACTTGTGATTGATCGCCACAGGAAATGTTGCATGAGCTAAAATCGACAGGGACACTCAGTGGTCATCTGAAGTGTGACAATGGTCATGACGTGTCATAAAGGATCATTAGAGGAAAGAGGTTATTGTTATTGTATTCAATTAATGGAGTATGACCACTTTCATTGTGCCTGTTTGAATTTTTAATTTTGATTGCCAAGCTCACATGTCAAGTAAATCAAGACTAGCCCGTAAAATCTAAATATTGACAAGGACTCAAATTTACAGTATGAAAGTAGATGGTGTCAAATGTTGAACTACAGTTGAAGAAATTATGGTAAGAAGAGTTGTATCAAAATAAATAGGGATCAAAAAAATACATATGTGAAGCTATCAATCGGCCTGAATGTCTGTTATGAGGATATTTCTTTTGTTTTCACGCTGTTTATTTTAATTAAACAATCAATCTCAGTTTGATTAGAGCACTAACTAAATTTATAAGGCAAATGGTGTAGTGAAATGCAGGCTATCCCATTGCATTTGTCTGTGAGAAATGTTCCTTGTTTTATCCCTAATGAGACAATTGATTTTATTTGACACATATTGACTTCTGTTTCTTTATTTTGCTCCAGCAAACTACCAACGGCTAGGCATTAGCTAGAAAAAAAGACAGTGCCTTAAGATGTGGTTTGCCAGCTGTGTAGGATGCTGCATTCTCATGCTTTAGCGTATACATTATGCAACGTATTGTCCCGCAGTGATTGAATAATATTAGAACCACACTGTGTCACGGCTACAGTGTTGTTACTGCTTCAGGCACTGGAGAACTACTCACTCCTTGTAATATACCTGGCTTTGTTTTGTTTAAAATGACCTTGGTGTACATGAAATATAAACTGTATTCTAGTTTTTAAAACCAAAAGTAGGTGTCATGAATCATTCTATGCTTTAGTGGGATTCACTGACTGACAGATATGTTCAAGCGCAAATAGAAACAAGGTAATGAAACATGCATAATATCACATCTCCACTGCACATTGACACCCATTGGTACAGTACAATGGCCAGTAGCCATTGCTAATCAATTAACTACTCAAAAGCATGAATAATCTTACAGCAGAGGGTGAGCAAGAGGCATTTTGTAAGTTACCACCACTCAAATAACCCTGTCCACTAATAACAGAATCCAATTAATTTGCATTGCTCAGCCCTCCTCCATGGGCTATGTTTCATAATAAAACAACATTATAAAACTACATCAGTATTACAGTCATGAAGACTAGAATCCTTTGCCCCCTGGACAGTCCAGTATGTCCTATCTGGAATAGTGCATTGGGAGCCAAGGTGGATTGTCTTCCTTTTATATTATTAATGATACTGTGGTCTAGTCCCTGTCAGAGCAGGATGAACTGGTCTGCAATGAACCCTGCAAACGAGTCAATGACTTTGCATCAATCCATATGAAGTGAACTTCAACCACTAAAGATATATCAACCCAAGGTGAGGAGAAAAGAGATAAGATCTGAATCACTGAATACTGTAGTGGGAACCTTTTTCTGCATTGGGTACAAAATGGCCAGGAGTTACACTTCAAATTATCATAAGAGAGTAATTACATCTAAAAAGATGCTTCCCCTTCATTCACCTTTGGTGAATGTAGCCTTGGCCAGGAGGAGTTGATGTCGTCAGACGGTGTCCAACGTTCATTGGATGTTTCGACCCTGAACTGTAACACCCTCCTGTTGTCGGGTCAGCAGTGGTGGCTAAATCACTGCCCAGCTCCTCCTCCTGGCATCCAGCTTGGTTCCTCTCTCCTGTTCCATAACCAGCAAGAGGCTCTTTCTGCTGCCTCTCCCATCCTGCAAGCTGCTGACTTCCTCTCACTTTCTGTCATTCCAATGTCTGTGAGCATTCTCCATACTGACTGGGCAGGCAATCCTCTACAGCCAACCTCGACTACATGTGTAGTTGTCCCTCATCTCGCTCCTTGTCTCTGTCCCACTCGTCTTTATTCAACTAAAAAACGTGCAGCTGTGGTTCACATGCTCGTCCTCCTAAAGGGTGCCTTGGCTTATTCATTAAGACGCAAAGCTTGCCGTTTTCTCCAACTAACGTGATTGACAGAACGCCTCTTCTCTGACTGCTCTCTTTCCTCTCTCACCTGTCACAGCTCTGTTCATCCCACTGACATCCCACCAACTCTCTCTCCCTGGATCAAAGGATTAAGCCTGGGAGGACAGCAATTGCTCTGCTTTACCTGGAAGCAAAATGTAAATTACAAAGCAGATATATTAAATCCTGATCATCGTAATAAGGAGATATTTTTTCAGCAAATATGCAGCAATTATAGTGCATGGATTTGAATGTCTGGAGTGTATTCATACAGTATTTATAGAACATTTAGAGCAGTGTCATTGGGGGCTTATAGTGTGACAGTGCTCTCTGAAATTCCATCATCAAGCCATCATGAAGATAGTCACATTTGCTAAAACAAATGCACAAGTTCTTCAGGTGCTATTTGAGTAAAAATATGGGGGCTTTAAACCATCTGCTTACACCAGTGTGCATACACACCTCATTCACAGCTGGTCATTATATACTGTAATGTAATGTCTAAAATATTTGAAAACTTCTGTGATAGCCAAAAAATAAAAAAATAATAAAAAAAACTGTAAATGCATGAACACGTGACTTTTGGAAGAAATAAACCTAAATTTCTAATTTGGAGTAACCCAGAAATATTTAAAAAGTATTTACATGACTGTGCACTTAAAACAAGTAACAGTATGTAACTTGTGCTGAGCAGCAGCAACGAAAGCCTCTGCTGCCACAAGTGGTAATTGCAGAGCGCTGGTATATTTAATTCTACTGATATATAAGATAAGATGAGATAAGATAAGAAAAACTTTGTCTGTTATGAGTGACAGAAATTTGTCTTTGACAGGGCAGGCTCAACTGACATAAAATACATATGAACCGTGAAGGGTATGCACCGTTCTAACCGGTAGAAAACAGATATTGTACATTATTTCCATTGCTTAGAAAGCTACTTAAAATAAATGTATTTAATTTATGTAGTGTCATTTTAAACAAATTGTTGTAACCCAACACATGCTTGTGAATTTTTGAGCCATTTAGTGAATCTTATATTGGCTTTACGGGGCTGATCTGCTCTGAGAACCTCTGTACTGTAGACAGAGCTTCAAAGATGCTGTAGCTACTACATGCAGTAATATGTGACATATATGAATGAGATTTTTTTATTAAACTGAATTACTTATACATCATTGGTGTGATAAAAACCACTATCACTAACACATTAGGTGGTGTATATTGAAATACGGTATACATGAAGTATTGGTTTTTCATTATAATATTGCCCTGGATGCTACAATAGCAGGGTCCTTCTAGTTCAATCTGGCCATTTTCCACCCTGAATACCATTAATTATGTTTCCACTGTTGCAGCACTGTGCACACATTTCATCATGCATACATTTCATTTCATTCTCATGAGCTTACTAGGAAAAAATCTCTGCCTAGCAGGGAATGATATTTGCATATCACTGAATGGTATCGTCAAAAAAAATTCCATAGCTCTTGATCTTCAAGATCTTTGTTAGTCACCAATTTTTTACAAGATCTGAGGCTTGCCGTGTTCTCAACCACATGAAAACGGACCACTGGGAACACCAGCATGTACTGAGATGAAGCCTGTATACAGAACATGGTGCAATTATTCAGAGACCTTTCATGGGACTGTTCAACCTCTCCTACAATGACAATTTTGTTTGTAGCCTAGTAGACAAAAGACTTTGAATGTTTAATCTTCTGGGCTCATTTGGGACTTCTGAATAACAGCTTGTGAGCACAGACAGCATTAACTGCGTTAATGTTTGGTTTTAAAGCATGACTCCGAAGCCAGGCGAGTCAGCTTCGGTGTAGCTAAGATGTGGGAATGTATTTTGAGAGGCATGGGGTCTGGACAAACACATTAGCAAATATTTGGTTTTATGTGTTTGTTTGGCTGTGGCTAACCTTTCAGTTTATGGTTGTTATGTTTGTTTGTTTTTTGGCACAAGAGCCAGAGGCTATAGTTTCAGACATTAGGCAACAATTCACATTTTTCCTTGTTTTCTGCCCCACTTGTGACATTTTCCAGTGAAAAATAGCTAAAATGTCCTTAAAAAGCATAGTGGACAAATAATGTAATCATTTACATATAAAATGTGTTACCTGAAAGGAATGTTCCTGGAAACTACCCTAAAAGTAAGTGTGTGTGTGTGTGTGTGTGTGTGTGTGTGTGTGTGTGTGTGTGTGTGTGTGTGTGTGTGTGTGTGTGTGTGTCTGTGTGTGTCTGTCTGTCTCTGTCTCTGTGTGTCTGTGTGTCTTTGTCTCTGTATGTCTATGTCTGTGTGTGCGTGCATCGTTTCATTGGTGTGCACTGTGCATTATTGCTCTTTCAGCTGTTGAGTGTCTGCTCCTTACAGTAATCCCAATGAAGGTAAAAAGCAAATCAAAAAAGCAAAAGGTCAGCTTTTTTATTTTCACTCAGAAACACCTCTTCATTTCGTCTGCAGATGCCTACATTTGTGTGGAGTGATGAGATTGATTGTGTGAATAGTGAGTGCTCAGCAAAGTCTTGATGGACGTGGAAAAGGGAAATTTCCAGTGACACAGTACAGTAGATTAAAGATTAAGTGATGGAGGTCTGAATGGAGAGCTTGGACTTCTTGCTGCATTGCAAAAGCTTTAAATAGTGTCTGATATTTGAAATGGACTCTTTTGTTCATGCAGGAGCAAGAACTCCTACAGCAATTCATTATGATAGACTCTACAGAGAGAGAAGGCCTTGACAGCACTGCTCACTAGTATTATAATATGCAAGTACTGCATATTAAAGCCCATTTTTGTATTGCTGCTGAATTCAAACAGAAAAAATCTAAATTATTCCACTTTTTCAGCAAAAGTGCTGAGAACTGTCAACATGTGAACAAAATTCACATGTTGACAGTTCTTTGAGCTTACTTTCATACATCTAAATATACCGTTTACCTGTAGTGTATACTATATAATGAAAAAGTTTCTGAATATATCTTCTACTCTAAATACTTGCTGTAGGTTCATAAATAAGATGAGTTTTATCAACTGAATAATGGTAATTTACTAATGCAGTTTTTTATTTATTGAAGTTAAAGGAGGAAAAATAAAATTTGTGATCAGCAATTATCAGTCAATAGTGAACTATTCTTTTTGAATGTTTTAATTCTGCTTTGTTTTTTTAAGATTTTCCCATTCATTCTATTCCAATTTGGGATGTCCAATTCAATCCCTACTCACTGCAGTCTTTGTCACTGTTAACTCTGCTGTTGGTGGCATGCAGACACACATATGCTTCTACCACCTGACCCTACGCTGAGCCACTACCCAAAAAATTAAATGTCACACTACAGCTTGGCAACTGTAAGGCACCGCAGGTCTGTCAGACTAATGTTTGAAGAGCCTGACAGCCTACAGTGTTCCAAGCATGAGCGATCTGGGAGATGGTTCCCAGTTGCTTTTATAGGGTAGTGGCTTTGACCTGTCCTTTATTGGAGTTTATGTGAGATATATTGGCCAAAGACATTTGTTTCTCATTCTTGACAACATTTACTCATGTAAAATTAAGAGTAAGAGTAAGAATCTGAACAAATCCTGTCCTTTATTTCCATATCTTCTACTTTAATCATCATTTGGTAAGGATGCTGATGCTTTTTGCTCCTTGTTGCATGCCACTACTTCGCAACATCCTGATTTTCACATAAGTCAGCCAGAAACATGAAAAAGTTAGATATAGACATACAGAATTAGCCGCAGCTGATTCCTGAGGCAAATTCCAAAAAATTATAAAATCTTTCAGTGACAAGTTCCCATTTCAGCCAGCAAACCCACGGTCACTGGCATAAAGTTAGAAGCTTGCTTTTGTGTACTTTTGTCTGAAGTCAAGGCCCAGGCAACTCTTTTAATTCTGACCCGATGCAGACTACTTTCATGGGTGGCAGGAGACCGCTAGTTAAAGAATGGAAATAACCCCTTTCCTTACGGGATTGGTACTAGCTGTTTTGTTGAGTGGTCACTCTCATTTATAATGAGGCATTAATCATTATGGATTATTTGATAGCCTACTCTTTTTTGTAATTGAAGTGAATGTTCTTCTGGGCCGACAAGCCTACACTGCTCAGATGTGTCCCTCAGTCCCTGGTTGACCATCTATGGAGGGGAGATTGAGAACAGCTATTGAATACCATGGGCAAGTGGAGAAATGGCTTCCACATGACAAACACCAATGTGAAAATGTTTGTTTTTTGAAATCTAAGGGCCAGTAGTGTCAAAGTATTTTTGGAAAAGAAGAAAAGAGCAGAATACTACTGATTACTGATTTGACTGGTTTAAAAAAATAAGTCTGACTATCTGTAAGCCTCAAGCTATGTCTGCTGCTAAGGCCTCTGGTTTCCAGATGGTGTCTGACAGACCTCACAGAATTCAAGATCTATACAGTCCCATCCCGTGTATTGAACTGTGATGAATCTGGAGTGCCGGAGTGTTTTGTTGGTAAGGACTTGTTTGTAGAGAAGATAGGGACCTGCAGTAACAAGAGAAAAAAACATTGACCATGTAGTAGCTGGATTTAAGTTGTTGGGATATTTACACTTCTGGGAGCAGTTTTAAGGGGAAATTGTGTGGTGGTAGATCAACAGGGCTATTGCCATGAAAACAATGTATCAAATAATGTGAAAGAAAAATAAACTGCAGCTCCCTTTGGCTA
Organism: Zingel zingel; assembly: GCA_023566125.1. Classification (NCBI taxonomy): domain Eukaryota; kingdom Metazoa; phylum Chordata; class Actinopteri; order Perciformes; family Percidae; genus Zingel; species Zingel zingel. Next base: position 11,586,171 of record CM042315.1, read on the forward strand.
TGTGGAGCTTTATAGTGAGATTCAGCTCATTGTTTAACTGTCCAACCAACAACTTTACTGTTTGGTTCACTCTCACCACTCTCAGTAGTTAGTAGTAGTTAGGTCCACAGTAGAGAGACACAATTAGTAACTAGCTGGTAAACATTGTGGGATATTTAGTAGCTGAAGAGCCAGATATTTCCCTCAGGAGTTAATAGAAACCAAATCCAGCAAAGAGTGGAGTTACATTCATCAGGTGGCCAGACACATGAATCCAAATTAACAATGATGTTGCTATTACTGCTGAATGTGTAAATAATAACAAACTAGATAGCAAACATTAGTTATCTAGCTCTTAGACGGACATGTTCAATATGGCTAGTTAATGTCGTAGCCTGTTTGTATTGTTATGATAAACGGCTAGTTAATAATACATTGCCTTCTAATTTATGCTGAATGATCAAAGCCAGTAAGTCCCTGGAGTCTGCTCCACTGCAGTTTGGTGGTTTGCATGTTGAACATCAAACAGTAAATTCTTATTGTGACGAAGCTGACAAGTGACAACCATTGTTTCCTTATTACAGTCCCACTGTATGTAGGTTAACATTCAACATATACTGTATGTAATTATGGATTTAAAAAGTGGAAAGAGGTGAATTTCTCTGTGGATAATTGAAAAGAGCATGTAGTCAAAATATTTGCAACGTATTACTTTGTCCAATAAATATGATGGAAATAGAAAAGTGCTAATGGTTATAATGGGCAGCCAAGGTTTAACGAGTCAAATTATTATTATTATTATTATTATTATTATTATTATTATTATTATTATTGTTATTATTACTACTACTACTAAGGGTGACTGGCCTTTAGAGTATTTCTGATTATCACTGGATGAATGTAAAACTCTTGGTTTAAAAATCAAGTTAGTTTAAGAGTCCCAATGTGCATTAGGGCAAGAAACATTCAGATTACTTGTGCTATACCATCTGATTTGCACCTTTTGGCTATTGTCTTCTTCATAGCCAGCAGTGAGTCTTATGGGTATTTACTGCTACTCGACATCCCAAACTAATGGCAATAATGTGAGTTCTCAGTAACAAAATATAAAAAAATGTAACTGTTGGCAATAACAAACCCTGTAGTTTGTGTTAAGGATGATGAGGATATGTTTAAAAGTAAACTTTGAAATGTACATTGACATTTGAAAACATACTCCCGGAACTCACAAGCCACTGAGTGGTCATTGCACTGCAATGATTCACAATCCGCTTTAATGCCAAATAAGTGGAGACACATACAAGGAATTTGACTCCGGCTTTGTGTTGCTCTCACAGTAAATACACAGAAATAGACATATGGCTAAAAACAAGGACAACAAAGCTGAACAAGGTGAACAAACTGTTTACATTATTGCATTTATTAATGCAATAATGTCAATAATCAAGAATGTTACAAAATAATGCTGTTATGCTGTAAAGAAAAAAATAAGAGATCTGGAGTGAAATTCTGTCCCTTTTCCTTTAGTCAGCCTTTCTCTCTTCCCTCTTTCACTATAGTAACAGAGATGCTGAAACAAAATGTTCTTAGAAACCTTTAATATAAGTTTTTCCATTGCAAATAAGGAGGTTATCCAAATATGGATGAATGTCTGGTGAAAACTGTGGCTCCATGCAGCGATAGGGACATGTGACCTCTCTGCTGTTCTCAGGATAGCTTAAAGGCCCCACACAGTGGTGGTTTTACTGAGCTCCCCCACCCAGTGTAAATGTATAATGCATATTGAATGCATAATATGTTTGTGTTCTGCCTTGGGAGGCATTATGTCAAAGGGTGGAAGGTTTTTTAGCCGTACTAGCGGCATGGCTCTTTGAATAGCATTGTCAGTCTGTCTCTCTGCTGGTCAGTCCACCACATATCTCAACAACTATGGATTAAAATGAAAATATTGTACACATGCATGAACCCCAGAGGATTCCGCCTAATGACTTGTGAGTTGTCACTGTGGAAGCTCATGAAGCTGCATTACTTTGTATAAAAAAGACGCACATTGAGAAGTAAAGCATATATGAAATGGGAGGTAAAAAAAATTCCATTGGCAAAGGCTGTGTTTTCCAATATGGTGATTTCTTCCCCTGGAAAACATGAGTAATGTTTTTTGAAGGAAATAGAGATCTTTTTTGTAACACTGGAAATAATGAGCCAGCACACCAAGCTGACTTTTTTTTTCAACCAGATAGAATTGATGCTAAGCTAATTCTGTGACTACTGCTGAGGAACAAGCATTGGTGTTATTGTGACCATATTTTGGATTACTGTTTGTTTCATCGCTACATTGCCTTGGCTGCCCTGGGCTGCAGTTGTACACATGGGAGAGTGAGCAGTTTCGCTTTGGATGCTGTGATGCTGTGTTGAAACTTAGCAGGCTGCATTGCCTCAGGTAAGGAAACATGGTGGTGCATTGCATTTCCTTTATATCCTTCTTGGCATAACTATCCAACAATCTGTGAAAGGTGTAGAATGACTATTTGAATGACTGCTCAGACAGCTAAAACCTCACTTAAACTGCAATCTTTGTAAGGAGAGGATTCTCAAATCAGGTGCAGTATTTCATATTTTCAACAAAGCTATTGCAAGTGTGTTGTCATAATATTGTGACCTATTTCTCTTATCAACACACTGTACTAATATACTTTTGGCATGATGGATCATGGGATGAAAAGGCTGACAGTTGACTGAAGATCTAGTCTTTTTCCATGTATTATGGGATGTCCCAACAGAGCTCAGACATGGTTACTTTCTGTTAAGTGGCATAAGAACACTTTGATACTTTAAATTCTGATGTGCTTGCACGTTTTCCTAAAAACAATCCATCAATTGATTTTATGGTTTCTCTGCATCAGAGCCTCGATGACTATTATAAAAGCAATTTCACCTCCCGTGTCTAAAAACCCTCCAAAGGAGTAATTACTCAGAGACCCTCCCCACCACCACCCAATTATCTCATCAATTAACTTTCTAAAAGCAAGTGAGGACTTAATTAGGGAAGTGTCTATATCGGTAAGATGTTTTAACCCTAAACTGTCACCCCACAAGTGATGATGCAGTCCAGTGGGCTCCTCACCACTTGCCCCATTTTGCGGCTTTGGTGTGTGAAAAACTAAAAGGAGAATCTGTTCTAAACGTTAAACGTACAATATGTAACGTTCTGCCGCTAGGGGTCTCTCAACCAAAACAATGGATTGTAAACACAGATGTTTGATGACGTAGGGAAGTTGCATGGAATTATGGGAGTTTTTATTGCTAAACACTACCGTTGATTAGAATACATCTGTTCACGGACAAGTTTACCCATTCAAGTTTGTTCACGTTACGTTTAGTAACGTTTATTCATGTCATGCTAATAAAATAGCTGCAGTTTCCCCAACATAATTAAGTTTTTCTTGATTCAATCTGTATTGGTAGCTGGCTGACCAGTTAGCTAGTGAGCCAGCAAGCTAACATTAGCGGCTAACATTAGCAGGTTTTTGTCGGGCGGACAGGGTTTGTTGTAACGCTAGCTAGCTACTCAACGAGGCTGAGAGACGTGTGTGGGTGGGGATTGCAGGGGGACTCTCCGCGGCGGCGATGATGTTTGATGCCTGTTGTGCAGCAGCAGAACATCTCCCAGTTGCCAGATCTCCCCCTTTCACTTTTCTGTTATCTTAACTATTCGTTTTGGTGCTTAACCCACCTGTTGCCGGGTTAATTTAACTAGCTAACTGTAAAGACAGCTAAACGCGAAGGGGGGAGAAATTCGGCAGGGAGGAGATTTTTGGAACAAATACCGTTAGCGTTTACGGAGACGTAGCTAACTAGCTAACATTATGGATGGCTGATGTTGTGACTAGGATGCCTGGGTCTGATATTCTCTGACGCTTCATTAAACTGCCGTTAGCGTTGAAGGCACCCGGCACCGGCTGGGGCTAACGGTAACTAGCTATTGCTACATGTCCCGGCTGTGTTGTCAGCTATCATCCCGAATGATGTCTCTTTGTGCCGGGCGAGTGAGGCAGGCCGACCAGAGTGTGCTAGCTGGCTAAATTAGCATTAGATCAATCGTTGATGTAGCTATACAACTAACGTTAATGTTAATAGGGAACTTATTCGTGGCTTAGCGCAGTGCTGCTTTTATCCATGGTCAAAACAATCATACTACTAATAACTTTATGAGCGTGATGAACGATGTTGTAACCCTATGATGTTATCCACCAAACATTAGCTAACATGAATGTTAGCTACTTGTCAACCAGCACATACATTCTAGTAACATTAAGCTGGATTGATATTGATATAAATAAGGTTTCTGCTGTGTTTCTGTGTTGCAAAGTGGCATGTAATTGATCACAAAATGATGCATTTTGGCAGAAAAAGCAGTGTTTCCAGTATTTTTTTCTTTGACATTGTATGATTTACAATTACTCTCGAACGTAGCATCTGGGTGCCCATGTTTTGACTGAAGTAACGAGTAACTAGATGGTGAAAGGTTATATGACGCCACTGACGGGCGACTGAATGAAACGTGACGTGTCCGAAAATAAAATAACAGATTTCTCTGGGTTTGCCATTTGATGGAAACATTTGGGATAGTGTAACTACACTTTGTGTTTGGTTGTTTTTAGACATTTTAATGCAGAAAAGTTACATATTGTACCTTTAATTCATGATTTAATTATTTTCGAGGGAAAGGGGTAGTGGAACAATAAAAAAAAAAAAAAGTTCATGGGTTCATGGATGGAGAAAACTTTGTGTCTTCTCTCTTGGTTCTAAAAACTAAAGCACAGGTGATTGGACCACCATCTCGTCTATCTCGTCCTAATGAAATTCCTCTCTAGATCCACTGCTGTCCTGTCTGCTGCTGAAGTAAGCCTCAATACCTCACTACTAATACCAGTGATGCACTGGAGATCTCTCCAACTTCCAACAAGGCTTTTGTTTTTGAATATCGGGTCCAGAAGTCTATCTGATTCAACACTGTAAGGTAGTGTGCAGAATCAGATGGGCCTAAACAAATCAAAAGTAATTAGCTGCAATGAGAGGCGTGCATACAGTTATACTGTATGTTACATATGTTATAGTCACGTATAATCAGTATGAGCACATGAAATTGGATTTGCCCAGAACTTGCACTCATGAAGAAGTACTGTGGTGTATTCATAATCTAAATGCATAGCCATATTTATTGATTTTCACAATGCACTCTGATTGACCTTTAAGCAGTGTAAGCTTTACCTGACTCAATTCTCAGCTGATACACTACGCATGTTTGAATTTTGGCATGATTTGAATGGTGAGTCCAAGGCTGGATGAATCAGTTCTGCATAAATCAGGACTTTATTTTAGTCTTGAATCAGTGTATTGCCAGCTAAATAAACAGCTGTGCTTTAAGTGAAAAATGTTGAGAGGTTTGGAGATAAGACACAATTGTCATACTGTTTTGACCTTTTGATAGTAAGGACAGAACTCTGTAGGATTGAAGGACACAGAAATACTTTTCTGTTCATTTTACATGGATGTATAAAGCTCTAAGAAAAGTGTGATGCATATATTGCATATGCAAAAAAATGTTTCAAGCATGTTTTTAGGCTCAAAGCCTATCAAATGAGCGGAATTGCTAAAGCAGGTAGCAAAGGTTATGTTACCATTCATGTTTGACTCAGGATGTATCACTTTTGTGTATTCAGCAGATTTTCTGAGTGATATGCTTACACAATTTCATGCAAAAATGATCAGTTGGACCTAATAAAACAATAGGATCAACAACTAAAACCATTTTTTTTAAACTCTATGAACATTGAGTTAGGGTTTCCACTGGTTTAATTAGAAGTTACCTATTTATGTATCTACTGTTTTCTAAAAAAAACATGCCTATGGCTTGTAGTCATCAAAGACACAATAGGGTGGATATTCCTTCACCGCAGTACATCAGTAAGCAGACTAGAATGTCAACAGACCTGTGCAGGCCCATCAAAGTGCTACACATTTTTTCATTTATAACAGACAGGGAATAAAAAAAAACACCCTTCAAACTTAGAGCCAGTTACACAATGTCTTCTTCTGCCCCCACTTCACTATCTGCGTGCCTTTCATCCCATCCTCTTGGAGAGGGACAGTGGAGTCTCTTTCTTCTGCTCCTCGGCCTTTCTGTTTGATCTCTGTAATTCAGCTAATGAGGCTGGGCCTCTGGCAAGCAGCTGGCACACACACTAAAGGCAGCCACACTGAAATGTGCCCCTAGATCTCAGTTAGCAGCATAGCGCCACCCCATCTGACTCAGCAGCCAACTCTAAAACATCCAGGGCCCCGTTGAACAAGGTGGAAGAATCACACTTAATTACCTGCCGCTGGAAAATCAGCAGAATTTAGAAATAATGGTATCTAGGTCAGCTTGATCTCAACAGTAAAACTCCAGAGAGCTGTGGATTGAACCTGTCAAGGTGGTGCCAGCAAATTCAATTCACTCTTAATTTTTTACATGTTTACAGAACATAGTGATTAATCTTATTTTGCCAATGAAATAGGTGACTGGGCAATGTGTTCTACATCATGAAGTAGTGCTGAAATGTTCTCCTGTAAAGAATGATTACACTGGAATTTTCAGTGCACAGTCAATCGTTCCATCGGTCACGCCCCCATTATCAAATAGGTGGTGTCCCCATCAATTCAACTTTGGCACATGTCAGCAGCAACCTAAATTCTCTGAAAAAAATATGTTATTTGTAGTGTGGAATATGAAATGTGCCAGACAGATTTGTCTCTGGAGTGCTGTGGAGGGCTGGGGAACATCTGAGTCAGCGGTCTTAGAGGCAAATGCAAACCTCTCAAAAATGCTAATCTTTGATTTCTTCCAGATTAGTGGGACTAAAGCTGAGCTATAGATGCAGAAACAGAAGTAGCTGGCGGCCATCCTGCTTCTGTCTCCTAAGCATCTGATTACTGTAAACGGAAACCTGATGCTGTATCCTCTTATCGTCGGTTTTGAGAAAAGGACAGTCCTTGCTGATGTTACGAAAGATTATTTTCTCAGCTTGTTTTATCACCAATGTTTTGATGACGAGTATATCTAATTGTAAAAATTCTGCATCACTTTTGGGTAGAAGTTGATAGTGTCAGATGGTGGCACACATGCCATCTGCACTGTGATTTAACAATGTCTTAAACAGTATTCAAAGATATCTTGTTGGCACTTTGTCTGCATAGTTGGTATCGGCCTCCCCTCACAGTGACTCCCTTACAAATAACTGCAATGGTGTTGCTCAAGGCGATGAAAATAAAAAGCGTATCCGTTGTTGGGGAGAGGATGACATGCTCATTGTTGCTATTAATTCCATGTCTGTTTGCTGTGGTAGCCATCTGACCTTAGGTTTGTTCACTCAAAGTGAAAGCCTCCAGCCTCTTTGAAGCGAGGGTATAGGAGCCATGTCTGCTCTGTGCCCTGCTTGAATGCCATGTCCTGGAGCCAGGCGCAGATGGCATGAAAGAAACCCTGAACTGCAGAGAAAAAAACTAAGGCATCCACCTGGGGCTTCACAGGGTGGCATCATAGTGGAACAAACTCAATGTTCACACCACCAGCATCCAGCTCTGCAAAAACTTGGGGCTTTTTGAGGTCTCGGAAATATTAGCACTCTCTGCTTTACTTTCTCTGCTGCAAATATTTAGACCACAGAAAATAGGGAATATGATAGACATGAGTCAGCATATGTGAAATACTCAACATAGCATTCTCAGGTGCAGCGATCATGTACAACCGACCTTCAATTAGATTCACCATATTCTCACATAAATTAATCAAAAGTATACAAAGTTGGTTAAAAAAAAAGGTTTTAATCAATGGAGTCATTCATTTGTTTAATCAGACTGAGAAACATTATGTCAGAGCCCTCAGCACAAATGTCATCAAAAGTGGAAATTTGAAATTCCAATTCTCTGCATTAGAGACATCACCAAAGGGAGTAAAATGGGAGCGAGGAGCAACAAGTAGATTATCTGGCAAAGCATTTACCCAGATACTCGGAGCAAGTCTCAGGTGACATATCAATCTTGTTAGGTGGAGACTTCTCCCATGTGTGTGATTGTGTAAATGTTCCCTGAACTACACAACAGACAGAAAATATGGAGTGTTTTAATGACAAAGAGGAGTACAGCTTAAGCGTCAGTCATGCTCATTCGTACTATCATACAGCACTATGTAGCATACACCATTAATTGTTTCATTTTACTATAGTTTATTATGTATATGTGCTAGGAGGATGTTCCAATATCTGCTGCACTCTTTAAAGAACTTTGATAAAATGTATGTATGTGGAGATGACTAGGCCTGGTTGCAGCGTGACAGGGCCAAAGGTTTTTTTGTGCTGTCACTCTGACATATTGCAGTGTTTTACTGTTTAACATTGACATTTCAACTGACTATCAAAGGTCACTTCATCATCTGGTCTTAATCTCTAAATTACAAGACACTTTTGTAACATGCTAGACGGTGCAATTTTGCATAGTGGTGACCATAAAGAAGGGGTTTTGTTGTTAAGCTTTAGCCTGTACAAAGCAACCTGCTGTCATCTCAAGTCCTGCTGGGGATTTGTGAGTGTCCTCACATTGTACCAGTGCTTCTTGCCCGGGACAACTCTGGGGAAGGAGATAGTTAAGCTACTATATCCAATGCTAGTGCACAGAGGTGCCCTGGGCTATCCAGTTGGTACCATTGAACCTCGTGCACAAGCTATGAGGTAACACAGCCAAGCCCAACAGTTTAGGTCTGGCCACACTTCCAGATAAGAGGAAGCTGCAGCTCCCTCAATCCAACAAAGTGAACTTATATAGGCTAGGTTTCACAGAGAAAGAGTTTGTTGCAGGGCTGTTGTACTGGATTGCAGTATATTATACAAGTTTACCTTAACTTGAAACCCTGTCTATGTTGTCCTTTGCCCAAACATTTCCATCATCATTCTAGATGTACTTTGTATTTAGCACCAGCAAATGTTAGCACGCTAACACACTGTTCAAATTATGGAGGGTATTTGGGGGGTCCGACCGAAAATAATAGTTTGGGCGAAAATGAAAAAAATTTAATAAAATATGTTAGCGCATCCAAAATTGTATGTATTTAAATGCAGTATTACCATCACATACCAACAATTCAGGAAATAATCTAATGAAATACGATTTTCAAACCCTCACTCCCCATTGGGCTGTACCATTTCTCTGGTACGTTCAGACCAATATTTGTATTCTGCATAAATCTCTGCACACCCATTACTCTCTGTGAAATATCTCACAAACTCTTCACTCAACACATGCATCGGTACAACAAGCAGTTCCTGGGTAATCCGGTTTTGAAATTGCAACAAAATTTCTACCTGGTCTCCAACTTTGGGCCAAAATTATGATGTATTCTCATGTAAACTATGTCAGCACCGACATTTTTGTAAAATGCTTAGCCAGTGTATCCCACCATAATGGTTATTATATTGCCAGATTCCAGACAATCCCACTTACAAATATGAATATATATTTCTACTGGTATGCTTTCTAATGACATTAATGCAAAAATATTAAGAAAAAAACTATTCCACCTGTGTGTGCATGGTTATAATTCTGAAGTGCAAAATAGTTAAGGCTACAGCACAAATATTTCCATCCATAAATGAGAATAATCAAGTCTAACCTCTGAATTTCTTTTCAAAGTGCACAAGATTGATGCATTTAACGTTAAAATAGACAACATTTTCTTACAGGGGAGCATGCCCATGGACCCTGCCTAGGGGGGCTTGTACCCCAGTGCAGCTCTAGGTCTAGTGACGTCTCTGGGGCAGTGTCCCCGTCTTTTTTTACAAAGATAAAAACATGGAGGTATTTACGCTTCTGAGCTGAAAATGTCCCTGGATTTTGTCTCAGAAATCTGGTCACCTTAAGCTAGGCTAGCTAGTCTATCTGTATTTAGGCACGAGATAGGTCTTCACTCCCGTCCCGAACAACATACAGATCGCTATGGTTTAACCGGAGGTCTCCCTTCCACTCAGCGGCCATGACGATCGCTGCTGCTTAGCTTAAAAACATTAGGCCTACAATCACACGCTGTAGCAGGAGTTCCATAGATATACTGACACGAGGAGAGGATTAATGAGGCATTTTGTGCAATTTCATTCTTAATGTCTTAACAAGAGGGAATCTGCACTAATATTCAGGGAATTTTGCATATAGATTAGTGGTTCTTATGTGTGTAAGCCTAGATAAAATGAAGAGTGACGTCACCAGTCGAAAAAGCTGTACCCCTCGAAGCTCACGGTATAATTCGAACACTGCGCTAACGCACTAAACTAAGATGGTGAACACAACATACCTTAACAACTAAGATGGTGAACACAACATACCTTAACACCAGCATGTTGTTGTTAGTATACTGATATTAGCATTTAGCTTAAAGCAAAGTATAGCCCCACACAGCTGCAAGCATGGCTGTAGGTTCTATAGCTGGAATTCCACTCTAGGGGCACATGTGCCGCTTTCCGGCTGCGCTGTGGTTCTGACTGTGGCTTTGTTCCGCCCTTGACCATGTGTCATCAATCCACACCAGGAGTTTTTCAGAAGGGAAGTACTTTACCTGCCCAACTTGCAGATTTTGTTGATTTACTATTTTTTTCGTGGATATGTGCAAATCTTTGCCTGTTTCTTGTGCAACGACCTGCAGCTGTGTCAAAAATAGACCTAGTGCATATTTTAAGCAGAGCAGAGAGCCGCTTCTGAAACGTGCGATGTCACGTCTGGTGGAATCAAGCATTGTCTTGAGTGGCCATGATCAGTCTGCGGCCATGGTGCAGCCGGATATCAGGGCAGACGCACCCGGTGGAATTTAGGGGTTAGCTATGCGTTACGTCAGTGTTTTGAAGTTATACATCACATTTTTTTTATTTTAATCATGTTGTGCGCTCTCACTTTGTCCTTGTACTCCTGCATCAGTTTGTCTCTGCAAAAATGTCTCTCAAAGGTTCAGTATTTCTGTACATTTATCATGCTCAGTGGTGACAGTCTCTTTAATGCAAACTCTGAAATTTGATTACATTATACTGATGGAGTTTGGGGTGGCAGCAGAGGCAGCGGTTATGGGTGTGTAGGCGTGAAGACCCAACCACACATGGCTCCAGAATAATGAGTCTGAGCAGGCCATCAGTGGGTGTGGTGTGAAAGTGCTGAGCAGGGAAAGTGAAGGTGAGCCCCACATGACTCATTTGAGAGTAACATGGTGCTGAGAGCAGCTCTGAAGCCACAAAAAAAAAAATCACAATTGCACGTAATTACAGCTTCAAAACTGTGGGCAAAGGGGCTCTTTATCTGCCCGTATTGGCTCAGCACTCCACTGTGCCTCTAATTGCTACTTTCCTTCTTGTGCATATCACTTCCTGTGCCAGTTGCCATATATTGTTGAGGCGTGCACAAGGCATACCTTCAGCATACTCTACTGCTTTAAAAACTGAACAGCTTTAGAACTGAAAAGCTTTGAAAATTGTTTTATTTGCCCACAACTGATGCTTGTGGGTTTTTCCACATCTGTCCTATTTGTATAAGGGGCATGTACAGTGCAGTACCCACCTGCAACATTCTAGATAGACTTAGCATTGGCTTGTATTGAAAGCTGCTTCATTTTGTTCACATATAATATATCAGTGTGTGCTTACACAGCCATTGCAAGGGCTTTGATTCCCACTGCAAGCATTCATGCTAAAAATGTCACTTTAGACAAAGATGTCCACCACATGTGTAGACATGTTAAGCTCTGGGGGAAAAAATCCATATACAGTGTGTGTGGTCATTATATGTGTGTTGGTTTCGGTGAGTGTGTGAAATGACAGGAACCCCTGGGTTCTATACAATACAGTTGTTACAAACACAGAGACACACACACACACACACACACACACAAACTGATGTGATTTTTTTACATCTTTTTATCTACATTTACATCTTGTTCCTTGTAAAGTACACTGAGAAAAAACTTGTTAAATGGGGTTTATAAATAAATGTGAGCTGACTACAGTATCTCAATGGTGTTCATTATGCAAAGTGGTGATCAGCTGTGCGGCGACTGTGGCAATTATCTAGATATTTTGTAGCTACTCTTTGAATGAAGAAGACAGAAGAATGAATTTAGTCATAAAAGTCATAATTATGCATGTCATTTTATCAAAAATCTTACAGTAACTTATGAAGGTAAAATCTAGAAGGGAGACAACTTACTTATTTATCAAGGTTAACTATTGAAAAAGTCAATGTTGACATAAAGCTAGAGACAGGACCCTTTGACTTTTTAAATATTTAACCAAAACTGCTATATTTTCCTCATCTTATCTAGGGGCTTTAGCAGCCTAAAGGGGATGCATGATGGAAACTCCAGTCACCACTGTTAAAGTCCTGCACTTTGAGCATCCATACATCTACCTCAACCTTCTCCTTAAACTTCTGCATTAGACATTTTTCCTGGATTAGAAAAAAAATTCTTAACTTAACTTCTTTCTAATTTAAAAAAATATATAAAATATGGCTTCTCCTTACTTGTTTCATCTGTTTTACATTTGCTGCCTGACAAATTCTTCTAGCTACAGCACGTCATGTGTGCTGGTGTTCTTTTTACCACACCAGATTCCTAATTAGTTTAGTTTCATCCTTCAGCATGACATAATGCTATCAGCAAACTATCACTAACACTACGGCAATACAGTTCTCAGTTTTTATATAAGTGACAGCTTATATAAAAACTACAATGCATAGTTATAGTAAAAGATTTATCCAAGCCCATTTAATGTGGTTACTTGATACACTGTGTGTGCGCTTATGTTACTATTGATGTACTTTCTTTATCCACTCTATTGATATCTGACTTATTACTTTTCTTATTTATCAGATTTGTTTTTTTCCGCTTGTGGTCTCACTTTGTCATTGTTTTCCCTGTGTCTAATGTTACCCTGACCCATTTGCTCCCTTCGCAGCAAAATCCAATATTTGCAGATACGCTCCCTGCCTCAGCCTCTGTAAATATGTTTTCAAAAACCCACTGATGTTTTTTTTTTCTCTGTGTGCAAATGGAAGGCTTGTAATTAGACTGATTATTTTAATACATCTAGACAGAATTAAACCCGGCTGCAAAAGAAACTCAACTTTAGAAGTCATGAGCTATGGTAAAGAGTTTCCTATTTCAGTGCCATGGATGCAGACCTCAGACACAATATGTATATCGAATATATACTTAATATTATGCATGCAGCAGTGTTGAATGAATAATGTGCGTGCCTTTGGCCTCCATTCCTCGTCTGATCTGAAGCGTTAGTGACATAAATCCATCTGTCGCTTGATGGAAGAAAATGTAAATCTTGGACCCCTTTGCATATCATGTCTAACTGGCTTTAGTCTTCAAACAGCTCTGCCTTTTAGATGAATATTTATCAGATGGCTAGTCTGGCCCTTTATTGTTTAATAAACCTCTGTCAGATGGACAGTATGATCTCACCACACATCCCTAAAAAATTTATGAACAATGAAGTGCTGTCCACTGGACCCAAACACCATATCCGCATACATCATAACATTGTCTCAACATGAAACTCAAGAGTAGTCAAATGAATCAAAGATTAACTTGTATTACTTTTATGTATCTGCAGGTACATTTCTGCAAACTGCAAATTTAATGAAAAAATATTGATCAAAAATGTCAAGACATTTCAAGATGACAATGACAGTTTTAATGTTGTGACCATTGCTTTTCAGAGGTGAAAATAAATTAAATCGTATTGCAATAAATGGTGCCATATTCACCTATACCCAGAGAATGATGAATGCTTTCAAATGCTCCTCTCTGTCTACTAATATTGTGGCAATCATTTTTTGGACTGACAGAATATGTATGTTAAAACAGGCATAACTAATAGACTTAAATTTGTTACGTTTTTGTCTGCTGATTTCAGAAACTAGGACTTGAAGTTCTGCAGAGTGAAAGTCTTCTTTTTACTCTTTGGTGACATTCTTGAGAAAGAAACTTGCCCACACATGAGTTGAACAGCCTTAGTTGTCTAGACTTAACCAAACCTCGACCATACAGATTACAGTCATTTGTGTTCATTGTGTGTCATTTTGGAAGGCACAAGGTCTTGTTTACAAAAAGGTGTGCTGCAAACCCCTTTGGCCAATGTGTAATTTTAAAAGTTTCTGAACTGAGAAATAAAAAAAACTTGGTTCCACAATGTTTCTCAAAATACTATAAAAAAATACTCAATCAGTAACCTCTGAGATGTTGTGCATGACACACAGGCAGGAGCCAATCATAGCCCCTAATTTCATTTTTAAGATTGTGGAATTTGAGAATAACTAAATGTAAATTTTAACGTCAGTGATAATTGTAATCATTCCGGTCTAGGTCCTTAGACCAGGCTGGGTACATACTGTTCTTGATCCGAGGTCTCCTGTAGGGAGTTTCCCATCTCCTTATCACTTTTACAGTGCTCAAGCTGGGGGAGCTGGGAAATCTAATATTCTGCTTCATGGTTATGGAACAGACTAGGCCACTGCTCATGGTTTAGCAGTCTTTAATTGCATCAGGGAAAACCATGCAATGTACATTTTGCTCCCTAACTCCAATTTATCGAGCGTAATGTATATATTAGTGTAGGCAGGTAGGGGAGTCAGTGCAGCTACAGCTGTCAGCATTACAGCAAGTTATGAGAGATTGGAGCAAGGGATTCCCACAGGTATAGAGTTCTCATCTACAGGGCTGTATGCTTTATTGCACAGCCTCTCCACATTTGCACATGATACCTTAGTTTGCTTTAGTCAACAGTAAATAACATGCAGTGGTTTTATAAACTTTGTACAAACAAGAGAAATAATTAGATAATAAGTGGCATTATCAGTTACCGCTTGAATTGAATAAATGAACAAAAAAATAAAGCACTCAAGTGTTAAAGCACTACTGGTTCCGCTCTGTGTGAGCCTGCATGCCCTTAACAGTGTTCATGTTTTTCAGCATATTCCATTGACTAACAGCTGTGCTCTCCTCACCATTTTAAATAATGTACAGTTAAAGCTGAACTAATGTGCACCCACACATCTTGAAACTGCATTATGGCCCTTGTGAGGTTACAGGCCTGCCTTGGTCAAGTGTTGCTTTAAATTTATTTTTAACCTCTTTATATTCACCTGGGTCTAGTGCACATTTAGAAAGGCCAGGGGACACAATAAAGCAATACACTGTGATTCTAACCCTAGTTAAAGAGGGTTTGGTGAGTGAGGTTCTAGAGTAGACAGCCCGAAAGCCGAGGTCTTCATCTTTTAGACTTCTCCTTCCCTACTTGTGTCATGAAGTGTGAACAAATTGGTTAAGCACCTGGTGCTCCTGGTGCTCTTAAAGTGTGTGCCACACAAGTGTGAAACACCAACAACCACAGTAAAGACCCTTTCCCACTGGACAAAAAACCCCACTAACACCCACTAACATCTGGCTGTTGTCTTTAACGGTTACATTCCCAGGACAAATTCCTCTGCATTAGTCACAGGTATTAATTGGCTCCAGCTCCGATCAGCAATGATGGAAACATGACACCTGAGTGAACACGCTAATTTTCAGCCCTTTTCCAGCATGATGCTATGATGCGTTTTTGTCACCTAAACCACAAATTCCGTCCATCTCTGTGCAAAAAGCGCTTGAACATCGTTTTAAATTAGTCAGCACCGAGTTTGAAAGAGAGACTGAATAAGTAATAGATACCAAAAAGAAGTAACCATCGTAACATTTTCAATGGCCTCCATGCTGCTTTTTAGTGTTTACTAACCATGTTTTCTAGCGTGTTCAGAAAAAACAACTGTAAAGGCAAACTTGTATGGCAATGGGAAAGGAGTCTGTTGTCTATCTTTTGCGGCGTTTCCCGTGTTTAAAAACCTGCACATATTGAAAAGGGTATAGGATGGTAGATGTGGATGGGACATACCATGTAGAGACAGTTCTCTCAAGATGAACCGCATCAGTTGTTTCAGCATGTGCCCCGTCATCATATGTTTACGTTTATTTAAGAACACAATCTAGCATCCATAGTAATTATGATGGGAGCAAAGGATGAAATCAAGTGATGGTAAGTCTGTGTATGAAAGAGGTCAGGGTGGATGGATGGTCAAAGCTCCCCTAACATTAGCGAAGAAGCAATTTTAACCCACACCACGATAAGCTCACTGTCAATAACTGACTGCACTCTGCATCACATTCAATCACTTAGTCCTAAACATGGTCAGAGAGGGTGTTTACGAGAAATGCTGGATTTAGCTGCAGGATCTACAGCTGAAAAGCTTGATGGAAGGTTGAGAGCCTGCAATTCCCCGACATTCTTGGCATACGTTTTTGCATAATTTAACCAGTTTTCCCCTGATTTAATGTACAGGGGCCGTATTACAGAAACTTCCTATGTTCTAAGTTTTATATTGAGATAGGAAGAGTCTAAAATAGGATTTTTCCCAATTTGGTATTAAAGAATCAAATCCTAACTAACTTTAGGAATCCTATCTTATCTTACTTCATCCGATCTTATCTCAGGTTAGGAAATCCTAAATACAACATATGGTATGAACTTTTATGTCCATAACCTAGCAACCAAAGCTACTTTTTTTATCTGGCCAACTAAACAACTTTGTAACCATTATTTTTCTCATTGAAAGTAGGGATGCAAGCAGGCAACTGAGTCCCAGTTCACTCTAGCTTTGGACTTGCATGCATTGTCGGGGACACATACAGCCACTTTCCCCAAATGGAACTGCTTGCCCGACCGCAAGACAGTCCTCATTGATATAGAGGCATGTGTCAAGTAGCTGGCCGTTGTGAGTGCCGTCCAGCTGTCGGTTGTGAGAGCCACGAACTTAGCAGAATAAAAAAGAGTTTAAAAGTTAGTTAGGTATTCTAAAGTTAGGATAGGAGGTTTATTTAAGATTTTGGTTAGTGTGGCAAGTTAGGATGCTTGTGTTATACACTTTTAACTCTTAAGTTAGGATAGGAACATTGACTTAGGAACTGTTCATCTGAAATTGAATTACATGAAAAATGAGGTCCTAACCCAAATTATCACGATTACCAAACACTTTAGATACAGTAGGAACTGCAAGTTAATTCTGTAATATGGCCTGAGGTCCCTATGTACTCTTTATCACTGTTTACTCCACAGTTGGCCTGAATAGGGTGTAGACAGCCATCTGCTACATCTGTCACACATGGTGTCCCCACCTGCTTCTTTTAACCTACTAGCAAACAACATTAGTGAGCAATGAGGAGAACCCTCACCTGCTTTCCCACTTGTGAACACGACAATTGTTGGATGGAGGTCTGGTACCAGGAATCTGCGTTGGTGGACGGAACTTGCTTTGTCTTCTTTTACTGCATTTCTGGACCATTTTGTTGAGGAGAGGTATTGGAAATAAAATAGTGTTGCACAAGATGGGCAGTCCTCAGGTCCAAAACACTGAGTATACCTGCAGCTTATACTGATGCTGATGCCGATGCCTGAGCTTGCTTGTGCCCCCCAGCCTGTTAGGGAGGCATTTTTAGCCACAATGGGGATGTACAGAGACTAGTTCAAAGTCCCCAAATCATCTATCTTGAATGTATTTGAATTATAAGACAGACAGAAAATGCTGGGGCCAGTTATAAAACTTCTCATTGCTAAGAGATGACAGTCCTGACCTCTGAGCCACTATGTACCCATTTATGGCAGTTTTTTTATAATAATAACATCTTATTTTGTGTACGTTTTTTCCACCCAATGTCCCACAATTTAGTGCAGTAATAACTTAAATGTTTCTCTGAATATGGGTTGGTAACCGACTACAAGTTTTGTCCCTGGAGTTTTAAATTACACAGGTAAAAGATAATTTAAATAACCAGATTGTTTTATTAATTCATCAAATTAGGTTGGGAGGTTGCATTAAATGTGATGTGTATGGTCTAGTTCCCACTGAGGTAGTTTGGAGCTATCAGATTGTTTCTGCCACATATATGATCTAGAGGATATAGATGTGGCTTTTTGACAGGCAGGGTTATTATTCACCATAACATGGAAAAATCTGGATTGGAAAAATGCTGTCACCTTAAACACAAATGAGGGACTCCTGACTCTCTCAGACTTCATGTGGCCAGAAGTAGACTTTGGGTGTTGTGGGCAGCTCCCAGCTATATACGTTGTTGACAGTATAAATATGAAACAGGGTTATGCTTAAAAATAGTAAGCATACTCAGCAAAATGTCACTGAATCCTGTATATAAAATCACTGCATTCAGGTCCTACTGTGTGCACTGGCTCTTTTATTTGTGTATGACTACATATTAAATTTGGTGCTCAAATTTAATAAAATGGAACACAGAGTCATAGAGTAAAGTGCATTTTTTTCATGTGCATATTAAAACATGTATGTTACTAGTTATTCCAATCAAGCCAATAGAAAAAGGCTACAAGAAGATCTGAAACGACAGTAGAATTTCTTACCCATAGAATAACATGCTGTAAAACAAAAAAGTTTGATATAGATCTGTTTTTCACATGCAAGATAAATGATACAACAGACTATAGACAGTGCTTTGTCTTTACTCTCATCTTGCTTTCTGCCTGTGTGTGCATGCATTCTACTGTTTGACATGTATTAGTGCCACTCCTTTGGACAGAGAATCAGAAAAGAGCAGATGTGCTGTATGTAGTTTTATATTTCAATTTGGCAAATACTATTCCTATCCTGTCTGGAGAGGATGTAGTTTTATCATCCAATTTGCAGCATTCTAAATTGACATCCCTTCAATAAATAGGCTATTGTTTATGAAATTGATGTGATTTATGAGCATGTCAACATTAAGATGCAATGCATTTTGGTCTATGTGTCCAGTAGCACGATAACTGTTGATCTCCAATAGGTGTGTCCCCATGCATGTGCATATTTGTGTGTAAGCTAACATTCACATTGTATATTTCACACACTTGCATTGGTTGTACATGACCCAGAGCTCCTCCAGGGACCTGAATTTTTCATTGTTTCATATGGTCTAAACTGGGGAAATGCAGGCAAATGGGAGGAGACTAGTAAGTGCTTTTCACTCCATCTAGTTACTTCCCTTCTGAGTGAAAGCATTGGGACCTACTTGGGGCTTCTCTAAGAGTAATCAGCAATTTAGAGAAGCGCTGTGTTTAGATGGGCCCTATACTAGTGACAATCCTATTAAAAAAACACTGAGTGCTGTTAGTGTGATGCAAACTGTCTACAAGTATTCTGGCTGCTCTCCCGGCATGACTCAAGGTGACGGCAGCAACACAAAGGCACAAAGTTACTGTCCAGATCAATACAGGCATATTGAAACCACAGGGCAATTAGCCACTTGTTTAATGTGATACTCTGTAAAAGAACTAAATAGAAGGAATAGTTACAGTAGGAGAAACCAGACCAACAGTTTATGATATTTGTATGCTGCTCAGTCAAGAACAAAAGAGGCAGATTACAATCACGTCTGTTCCCATCCTTTAGCCAGACATGAGATACTCAGCAGACATAATCACTTATCAGATATGTCATGAGAGAAGAGCTCAGTGGGCAACAATAATACACTGAAACACACACGGTGGCACACACAAACTTGCTCCCTTTCTGAAGAACTGCAGAATAGAGATCACAGATATACTTATATGCAGTGTGTTAAGAGGTGACAATGACTGAATAGACATACTGTATTTGAAATTACAGGGAGTTTTGATGCATTTCCTGTGCTCTGTGGCAGTCATGGAGCCAACAGAGGTACAAAAAAAAAAAAAAAAAACAGATGCCACAACAGATAGAGAAAGAGTGCACGGAGAAGAATGGCATCGCAGGTCAATGCTTGCATCATGAAAATAATTATAGTTCATATCTCTGGAGCTAGGCTTGTGTTTCCTTTTGTATTCAATTCAGGTTCCCTTTCTTTTATCTTTTAATGCAACCATTCGTCTCATTGTCTAACACTGTGGCAGAAAAAAATAATAAGACAGCATCCCATTTCCTTGCAAGGGTGAATACATCAGATTCAACTCAGAATCCTTCAACATGCCTTTGTCTAATCCATTCTAAATCCATGTGTTAAATCAGTGATCAGGAAAACTTTATCGTTTTGTCCTTAAGTAAAACTAATATACAAGTTTGGCAAACTTATGTACGTAAGTAATCTGAAGACATTTCACCTTATTATAGTCATAATTTTATTCTGACAACAAAGGCCTTTTCTCAGCAGCACATGATTGATATGTTGGTTACTTGCTGTGAACTTAACTGCCAACGTGGGATGAGAGGCACAGTACAGGGCATGTCACTAGCAATCAAGCAGTACAATGTGATTTTAGTGTTGAGGTTTTCCTCACTTTGCACTTAAATGACCTGCCATTTTCAGGCCAGGTTGAAAGTGTAATGGCCAAAACATGTCTAAAGTCGTCAGTTTGACCTTCCTCACACGGAAAAACACACACTCTTTTTACTTCAATATAGATTAAACTAGAGCTTAAAGTGCTCATATTATGCTTTTGGGCTTTTTCCCTTTCCTTTATTGTGTCGTATATCTTTTTTGTGCATGTTATAGGTTTACAAAGTGAAAAAGCCCAAAGTCCACCCCAAAGGCACTTACCATCTCCAACAGAAAACACTTTTCACAAACTGCTCCAAACAGCTCTATTGTAGTCCAGCCTTTACTTCTGTGACGAACGTGTGTCACTTTGTAACACATGTTATAATGTTCGCCTAGCTGCTAGCGTGGCACGCCCTCATGCTCTGCTTCTGACTGGCTGGTTGTCCTTACCTAGCTTCTGCGCATGTGCGACTCCCAACAAAGATGGAACAGAAGTGAGATGTCTCACTCTGTAGCTAAAACAGAGAGCTCAACACACAGGGTGAAAAGAGGAGCTGCAGCAATGGGCAGTACAACAGAAATATGGTGTTTTTTGTAAATTAAACCATGTAAACCTATTCTGGTATAACCTCTAAATACAATTATGAACCTGAAAATGAGCACAATGTGAGCACTTTAAACAATTACTTGATCGACAAAAAATGACTCTCCAACACTAGTGATAATTAAAAACATCTGTATATTTATAGTGTTGTATTGTTACTTTTACTTAAGTAAATAATTTGAATATGTTTCCACTACCCCAGTATTAGCTGTTTGTACTTATTTTGCTAAATCATTTATCATCATTTATTTATTTATCATAATCGTTTATTATTGTTAGCCTTGCTAACACTGAATGTCATTACAGAATGTCAATGCTTCCAGTATCAGACAGTTGTATAAAGAAAGAAAAAACATTTGAGCATGCATCATGGAGTTCAAATTACTTTCAGTAATAAAGCTCTTTGTGAAGACATGAGTAGAACACATTATTCATCTGTCTCATTTCTGTCACTGGACACACTAATTATAATCAGGCCAAACTTTCTTTGCTAATGTAAAATACATTTTAAAGAATGCTCTTTTGGCATCACAAGGTCAAATTATTTTATGAGTAGGCCTCCATTATTTGTATTAAATGCAGGGCATGCAGTTGTGTGCATTGCAAGCATTGGCCATTCACATCTACTAAGATTGGGTGCCTCCCTTGTCCCTCTCCCCCCTCTGTGGTCCATTTCGCCCTCAAAAGTGGTTTTGTGTTTGTTTGTTTTTGGCATTTTCTAGAGAATCCGCATGACTTGTCTTAGTAAAACCTAGGTCTATAGAGCAAATTAATCATTGTTCTGACAGAGCATCGAAGTTGAAGATCAGATTCAGCCGACTCTTAGAATTCACCAAGTGTCACCAATCATACCCAATCATTGAGGTCATCTTTAGAACTTGACAAGCTTCTTACTGTGGATTTCCACTGGATGCGGAACGTCTGCAGACCGGCTCCGCTATGAAACGGCTGCCTGCTCCGCTGTCCGTCAATACCCACTAGGTACGGATTTGTTGCGGCACGGCTGCGGCCATGATTGACAGCACTAGTCACGAGGTCCCACGAGATCTCGCGAATTCACGTAGAATAGAACCACAAAACCAACAACAGTTTGTTTCCATCCCGAGGAGTAGAGGGAAAACAACTCTGTGCTGTGTTTTCAAGGTGTAGTGCAGGGAAATATGATCCGCCGTGAGCATGGTGTATTTTACTTTGAAAATTAACCGGATTTTAATTTTGTTTCTGTGCTCGACTTCCTGTCCCGCACTATCTGCCGTGTGCTGAATTGCTGTGGAGCTCTCCGGCGTCTGGCAGAAATAGAAGCTCTGCGTATCTGCTACGGAGGGCTGCGGACCACCAGAGCTGGGACGGAGTAGGGACGCAGACGTTCCGCAGTCAGTGGAAATACACACATTGACTTTAATGAAAACCCATTCTGGAACCGTTATGCATCCAGTGGAAATTGCCGGTTACACCTGTGCCACCTCTGCTGATTGTGCTTTGTTTTAACAGCATGGTCCTCACTGCCGTGTACTGGCTCAGGTGATATACTTTTGCCACCACTACCCCTGCTTAACCTGTTCTAACTTGTTATTATCACTCTGTAATGGTATATCTTCCCTTGTGCATTTTGTATACTCCAACATAAGTGTTTCTAGCATGAACAGTTAATTTTGAAATGGCTTGTAGGGGGAATTTAAGAGAACGTAAAGGCAGCAGTGCATTTTTTTATTTGTGATGTAAGCAAAAAGCTACTTAATGGCTTTGTGATATGGAGAGAGAGAGAGCTCAAAACATGTATTAATGAACAGTATAGCACTATTGAAAACAAAAAGATTTGAAAACCCCAGTAGCCATACATTTTAATGAGGGATCATTTGTCTCTGACTTTCACTTCACTTGCCATTGATCACATCAGTTATGAATGAGTAATATTGCCTTAAGCAGATATTGAAGGAGATAAGAATCAAATAAAAAATAATTAAAGAGATAACTTTTAGCGTTGCTATTAATACAGTATCCTTACATTAATAAATTCACAAAAATATAAATGAACATAAATGTGGATACATGTAAACCATGTCTTACTGATATTGAAGCTTAATATGTTAAGGATGGAGTGCCTACTAAAATAAAAAATATATAATTCAATGAAAAGTAGAAGTATGGTACATTCAAGGCATCAAAGCAATTTTATTCGTAAATAAAAAAAAATTTTTTCTTTTACTTCCTTGGGCCACAGCAATATATAAGAGTTATAAGTGTTCTCCGCTCCCTGGTGAGCACATCCATGGACCCACTTCAGTTTGCCTATCAACCTGTAACTGGGGTAGATGTTGGGTCAGTGTAACGCTTATCAGTCCAATTTTCAGTCCAGACAAATGGACATTTGGAAAAACAGAAAAATGCGTTCAAATATCCAATTTTTCATTTTTTTCCACCTTGACAAATTAAAAAATTGGATCTTTAAACAGTTTTTCCAATTTTCTGTTTTTTATTCAAAGGATCAGAAATTGAGAAAATTACAAAATTGCATCTGGGCTCCAATTATTCAATACTATTATTCAATTTCTTTATTACCCTTACTCCCGGCCTCCCTCTGACTCTCTGTCTCTACCCGCCGGAGACAACTTCGCCCCAAGAGAGTCGAACCAACTGAGGAAATAGACTTTCTGTTCACGGCTGTAACGTTACTGTTACGCCACCATTACCAATCCCAGCAAACGTTCTGTTGCTTGCTGATCTGGCAGAGAGTCACCGGGGGTTCGGGATCAGATCATGGGGATCAGACCTCCGGTGCTGGGTCTAATATTCTGATATTAGCTGCTGCAGCTAGCTAGCAGCTAGCCACCAGCCAGGTGACCTCGGTCCCCGCAATTCGCTCCCCGGTGCTGACTGACTCTGACTCTGGTCTGTCTGCAGAGCTGGCGTTACCCGCTCTAGCTGAGCTGGGAATCTGCCGCGCTCGTGTATTAGTCATATATTTTATTTTCTTTGCAGATAGTGATATGCTATGATGCACTGATGCCAGGCAGGCTTGCTAGTTGCTTTTACTCGAAGTCTGTGAGATAACAAAACTTCCTTTGAATATAACGTGCATATAGACGGAATAAATAAAAGTCCCCTGAAATAAATAAAAGTAAAACATATAGATATGTTTTACTTAGGCTATTGAACTAGAATGACTAATGCATATGTTCATATGTATTGCCTTATTTATGTATTTCATGATCTATTTCATAGCCATATTTATGTATATTTATGTAAAGGGGGGCAAAAAATGGATGATCAGTCGCTCAGGAAGTTATGCTGCAGTTTCCCTCAACTGCAGCCGGGACATTCTAAAACGCTTAACATGAAAAAGCTTAACAAGGTTTAATCTACCTAAACAATGATCAGTCAGATATCAGTCAGTTATCAGTCAGATAACGTCCATAATAATTGGACTTTGGGTTAGATTTTTTGACAGTTTTCAGTGGTTATGAGGAGCAATATGAGATAGACATTTGGTAATCAGTGATCATTGTGGTACATTAAAGCACGTTAAGCTTCTTCCTCACCATAGGCGCCAATGAAGAAGAAAAGGTTAACGTGAGAGAACTTCTATAATCGTTGAATTTTGGTTTAGTTTTTTGGACAAGTGTTCATGACAAGATATGGCCATGAGATATATGGTGATGGTTAAGTGTTTTTTTTTTTTTTTTCACGTTAAGCGTTTTAGAATGTCCCCTGCAACCTGAGTTATTTTATTTTATATTTTAGAGTTATGCTTTAGCAAATATGGTAGTGTATGTTTTGGTCATTCGATTTTCATTTCATGAATTACATAAATGAGGCAATACATATAAACACATGCATTAGGGTTTCCAAAGTAATTTTAGCCTG
This sequence comes from Zingel zingel, assembly GCA_023566125.1. NCBI lineage: Eukaryota > Metazoa > Chordata > Actinopteri > Perciformes > Percidae > Zingel > Zingel zingel. The sequence goes on from CM042315.1 coordinate 11,611,028, forward strand.
GGCTGAAAGCACCACAGGTAGGCTACACTGGCGCTGTTGCCTTGGAAATGACAACATCCGGTCTCTGAATATGAAAAAACAAGCCTTTTTTCGTTTCTATTTTCGAGTGATTTTATTTTTTGTTATATGAAATAGAAAATGAAAATCAAAGTATATTTTAAATTTCTCCCATCCCCTTTTGACCATGAAAAGGAAAAAATGCCTTGTATTTCAATTTCAAATTTTGTATTTTAAAACGAAAATCAAATAACCATTCGTTTTTTGTTTTTTAATACTGTTTATGAAATGAAAATCGAATGAACGAAAAAGTACACGGACCCGCAATTTTGTAATTTTCTAAATTTCTGATCCTCTGAATAAAAATAGAAAATTGGAAAAACAGATTAAAGATCCAATTTTTTAATTTGTCAAGGAGGAAAAAAATGAAAACTTGGATATTTGAACCCATTTTTCTTTTTTTCCAAATGTCCGTTTGTGCTTAGAAAATTGAACTGATAAGCGTTACACTGACCATGATGCTATCATATACCTTCTCCACAAATCTCTCTCCCAAAAAGCTGGAAGCACTGTGAGAATCATGTTATATGATTTCTCCAGCGCTTTCAACACCATCCAGCCAACGCTTCAGAGGGAAAAGTTGGAGCGGACGGGGGCGGACCTCCATCTCACTGGATGGATATTGGACTACCTCACCAACCATCCTCAGTTTGTAAGGACAGAGGGCTGTGTGTCTGACACAGTTGTCTGCAGCACAGGGGCCCCACAAGGAACTGTTCTGGCCCCATTCCTGTTCACCCTCTACACTGCAGACTTCACCTACCACTCAGGAAACTGCCACCTACGAAAATTCTCTGATGACTCCGCTGTTGTTGGCCGTATCACAGATGGGGAGTACAGAGAACTTAACCAAGACTTTGTGGACTGGTGCCAGCGGAACCACCTCCAGATCAATGCTGGTAAAAACAAGGAGTTGGTGGTGGATTTCCACAGGAGCAAGCACTCTCCACCTCTGCCGGTGAACATCCTGGGTATGGACATCGATATGGTTAAATCATACCTGGGTGTTCACCTAAACAATAAACTGGACTGGACTGACAACACCACAGCACTTTAAAAAAAAAGGCCAGAGCAGACTGTATCTGCTGAGGAGACTCAGGTCTTTTGGGGTGCAGGGGGCACTCCTGAGGACTTTTTATGACTCGGTTGTGGCATCAGCCATTCACTATGGAGTGGTCTGCTGGGGCAGTGGCATTGCAGTGGCAGACAGAAAAAGACAGGCTGACTAAGAAGGCAAGCTCTGTTCTTAGTTGCCCCCTTGATGCCGTGGAGGTGGTGGAAGAAAGGAGGATAGTGGCTAAATTATCCTCCATGATGGATGACTCCTCCCACCCCATGCAGGACACTTTGTCAGCACTGCACAGCTCCTTCAGTGACAGGCTGCTGCACGCGCTCTGCGTCACGGAGAGATACCACAGGTCTTTCCTGCCTGCTACTGTCAGACTCTACAATCAGCACTGCTCTCAGTAGACCACATGGACAAATTACACACACCAGGACTGATACAACATAAGACATACAATAAAACATGTGACTTTGAAGTTACTGTAAATACATTTTACTTTTACTTTTTACTATTTACTGTGCAATTACTGTAAATACATTTTACTATTTTAATATTTACTCTATTTAATATTTATTATTGTTGTGTGTTAACATGTGTCCTCTACTTTCCTCTTATCCCTTGCTGCTGCAACAGTGTGAATTTCCCCATTGTGGGATTAATAAAGGATTTTGAATCTTGAATCTTGAAAAAATACATGTGAGGGCATTCCTTAAATAGAAATAAAATATAAGCTAATTTACAAAGTACTTAAATGTTAAGTTACTAGCCATTAAACTTGAGCTTATGGTACTTTTTATAGCATTGTCAACATTAGCAAATTGTTCAAGGTAAAACAAATTAGAGTCTTACAGTATTTGTGTGAGCAGAAGCTATACTTAATTTCTTTGCTGAAAATGAAATTTACCTCAAATGTGCCCTGAGCCAAATTACAGGCTTTTGTACAAACTCATTATTGTAATCTGTCGTCTTGTTATAATCAGCTATCATTACAGTAGATGATATCAATAATTCCCTTAAAGTTAAAGCTCTTATAATCAACATTTTTATGATAGATCACATGATTGCTTGTGAAAGGTGTTGCTTGTAATGAGCTAGAGAATTATGACTCGGCGATTCCCCTCAGCTCTATGGAGCTTTATAGCATATTCCAATTATTGTTTTGGATTTCCTGCATGCAAAGTTAAGAGTTGTGGTTAATTATCATGCCTCTCATAGCATTGTTTTAACAAACAACAATTAAACAACATTAGCAAGCTAGTGAACACAGTAGAGCAATCAGCAATTAAAGAGCCTAATATTTCCTTCAGGAGTTGGTGGAGACTGTAACGGAGCTAAAAGGCGAGTGAATGTCGGACTTATTAGGTGGCCAGAAAACGCAACTACAAATTAATGCTAATCTTGCTACGAATCTGGTGCATGCATTGCTAAGAAGTTCTCGCTTTCAACTTAAAGAAGCAGTGTGTTGGATCTGTAGTGGCATTAACAAAAAAGCATGAATTTTATATTCCAATTCTGCCAATTGATCCACCTAAATCCTACACACTGCTCCCTTAAATGCAGTAATATCTCAGTGTTGTGTTCACAGCTTATTTCCGCTGCCCCTACCGTAAGTGGCCAAAAAAATGGTTATTGCAGGATTAAAGAGACAAGCAAATAACAAAAATCACCAGAAGAGTGCATTTTAATGCCACAATGAATCATGCAGCCTACAATATTTGGCAATACCAGGAAAGGAAGATGTTTGAAGTCCGCCACCATTCTCATCTAACACTAGAATGATTGTGGTAGCTTTTTTAAATTTTGAATTAAGCAGCTTCTTCTTTCAGGCCTGTTTGGTTGAGTGGGCTGTCATTGAATGAGTAATCACTTTCCTTAACATTTTCGTTATTGACCTGGCGAATGCAAAAAGGGGGATTCTGTTTTTGTGTGTGTAATCTGAAATGAATAGGCTGACTGTATTGGCATTACTCATTGTCATGCATACTATTAAAAACAGATGTCGTCTTGATGTCAAGCTATGTATCAAAAGAATGCTTTCAAGCACAAACATTATTAAGGGGAAAAGGATACATGCCAATAATGGGGAAACAAAAAAGGCAGAGATCCTCAGACCTGGATATCCAATGGTTAAAATCCAGTGGTTAGTTAAAACTCAGGGGCAATTCGGGGCAAGGTTTCTGCTGAGTTCAGTGCCTTTCCTAACGGACAGTAAGGACAGAGATTACAGTGGGAAGAACTAAGGTGGCAGGGTACGATGAAGTAAAGGGAAGAAAAGAGGAGCTCAGAAGACACCTGGGTAAACTGCTTGGACATAGCTGGTTTACTTCTTGAACTATGATCATACATGTATTTATTTTGTCTGTGCTATACTGTGTTTTGGTTTTGATGGCTGCTGTTTATTACCTTGGTAGAAAAACTTGGTATTTGTTGAATTACAAATAATTCACACACAATTAGCTGGAACTCGAAAATTTGACCATATTACACCCATCCTCCAATCCCTCCACTGGCTCCCTGTGCACTTTCGCACTGATTTTATAATTCTTCTATTTGTTTTTAAATGTCTGCATGGCCTGGCCCCCCAGTACCTGTCTAATTTGCTCGTGCCCTACATCCCCTCTCGTTCGCTCCGGTCGGCTGACCAGGCACTACTGGTCGTCCCCAAGACCAAACATAAATCCAGAGGTGACCGTGCGTTTGCCGTGGCAGCTCCGAGACTCTGGAATGAGCTGGCTTTGCACATCAGAGTGACGGAGTCCCTTCCTGTTTTTAAATCTCGTCTTAAAACTCATTTATTTTCTTTGGCTTTTAACTCAGTTTGAGGGTTGACTTTGAGTTTTGTGTTATTTTCTTTTACTGTTTTGTTATTTCATGTTGTGCCTGTGTTGTATGTTATTGTTTATGTATAGACTGTGTTCAGCACTTTGGTCAACAGTGTTGTTTTTAAGGTGCTTTATAAATCAAGTTGGATTGGATTGGATTGAATTCCGTAGGTTTAGGATCTGGAACAGGAGATCCCTCCTTATCTAACACATGAGGGTATGTCACACTCTACTACATAATGTTTGCTAATTCAGTTACAATATCTGATACATATGGTAATAACAATAATTAGTTTAGTAATGCCATTCTGTGGCCAAATAAATAAAATTTTGGCTATTTCTTTTTACACATTTTTCTGATGGTTGTACTTATTCTAAATATTTTACCATTTATTTAGCCCCTTCTACATTACAGTTAAAGGGAATCAGTGTTTTTGGAAGCAGTCCATAAGGCCATTTTTGGTTTTGTCCAATCCAAGAGGAATATGAAATCAATAATATCCAGTCTAGTATAGAGGACTAATTAATCAAAGCAATGTCATTATTACAATCATTGCGGTGATATGGGCTAAATACCCCTTCTGGATGCAGGAATTTGTCCAATTGAGTGGATGCTGACAGAGCCACGCACTTTCCAGACTTCTAAATTCTTGGTGCCATGTGTGTACATCATTTGTCTTAGAAGGGAATGGAAGGCTTTCATTAAGTCATCCAATAATGAGTTTGTCAAGTACAAATGCCAGGGTGCTGTGGGAGGTCATTGAAGGGCCCATTTCCCATGCAGTGTCAATATGCTGCTCTGTTCAGCCAATACTAAAAAAAAAAAGAAAAATCTAATATCTGTCTCCCTGTAGAATATTACCTGAAATTAAGAATTTGGCATTATATGTGCGTGTGACTATAGTTGAAATTCTGTTTCTGCAATGTAACAATGCAGACACTTCCCAGTGTTTGTACTTTTAATCTTTTTCCTTTTCCTCTTCTTGCTGCTGATGTGTATTTTTCTCATCCAAGTTAGTTACACTGTATACATTTTTAATTGACCCCCGAGGTCTACTCACATGTAAACAGTCAATTCGCACTGTGATGGGGTTCTACCCCATCTGATCAATACACCAATCCCAGCAGGGTCTCTAACACTGTCTGCCAGCAGGTCATCTTGTAGCAGTGATAACACAGCTCTGATTTTCTCTCTGTGTAATGGAAAGGCCACATGTCAAAGAAGTAATTAGCCTGTTGGATGGTTAAATTTCTGCTAGAGAAGGTGTTTAAGACAAGACAAGACAGATAGAGGTTTTGTAACAGTGCAAACTCCTGCTGCATGAAGACAAAAAAGAGTGGAGTCAGTCATTAAGAAAATGCTCGAAGTCCTTTCCCACGAACTTTAATTAACAGAACAGTCCACTCTCTACCTTTACATTAAGTATTGAATTCTGTTAACAGCCGTTCTTTAAATCACATCACTGTCCTTATCATTTGCTGCTTTTCCATAAGTTAGAATAATATAGTAGTGTAGTGAGACTGGTGTACAACAGTATAGTAGTTTTCCCACCATCACCCAAACCACACCCTTGGGCAGGTGGCTGACATATTGCATACAGTATGTGCAACAGTCTCCACTGCATCATAGGCCAATGTAATATATTGCGCCTCTGAAACACAAGGGAGACAGCCAGCACAGACGTGATGTGCATGCAGCGGGAGTTTTTCCTGCATTATTTAATACCAAACAAGGCCTGGGTAAGCGCTGAGGATAACAGTTCATTTAGGTAATGCATGGTGAAAGCACTGTCAAATTTCCCCCCAGATACATTCTAAACACATCCTAAAGAATATAAAGCCGTATTGTCTACTCTTGCAAAATATTGCCAAAGTCATTCATCCTAAAGGTTCTTGAAAGTAGCCTAGTTTAAGAACAATTAGGTGTTTATTTAAATGTAGCAATATCAGATCTCAAACATTTGTATGTATTAGTGTGGTTTTAACATAAACAGCTTCATCATGATTTACAAGATTTACAAGAATGTGTATTCAACTTTGACTTTCTGGGTGGAAGAAAGGGCCATTTGTGGCAAGGTCTACCTAGCATACAGCCTTAGGTGGAGTACAGGATCCCTGACGTGTGTGACTGAATGAAAAAGCTATTGAGTACCATTCCTGTGCCATATATGTCCAGCAGGGCATCCCTAACTAAAATAAATGATATTTTATGTCTGGGGCTATGCTTGCTCTGCTAGCCATGCTTTGCACTGTAAACAAGCCACCAGGCGCAATAAATCCAAGACTAAGACGTATTTCCTGCACAGACAGCACAATCCTAATCTACCCTAATACGCGGGATATCAGCTCTGTGCAGTTCCTGGTTAATCACCACACTGTACAGTATGAAATAAAGAGATGCAGTCTGACTGAAATACAGTAGATTAGTGTGTGTATGTGTGCATATCTGCATCAGCGGTGTCCCTGTTGGTTTTTGAGTGACAGTGGGCGCTGTTGCCCAGCGGAGTTGAGTTTGCTTTAGATACTTTTTGCATCTCGGCCTTTCATGTTGAAGTGCAGCATACCCAATGTGTGCACAGTGTTGTCTCTGCTTAATGTTTGCTCCCAGTGTAACCACATCTTCCAACGCCTGCTGTAAAACACCAGGGGCTCTGCAAAGTCATTTTCCAATGCTTTTGGTACAAATTTGAGCATATAGTCTTGCTTCATAAGACAGCAGTCAACCCGCATTTTCCAAGTGTCAGTAAAATAATTCAACTCATTAGGCTTCCAAGTCTTATCAGTTGTTTATGGGATCACAAGCACCAGAATTTTATTGGTGGGTGATTCCCTCAGGCACTCCCTGCCTTTTATCGGGGCCCGTATCTCTGTATCTTGTGTTAAGCTTACTCTTATGAAGGAGCCCTTTCTCATCTCCATCCACAGTAGTTATCACTGTCCCTATTAACACAGAGCACCAGTGAAAAAAGCCAGCAGCTTCCAACTGATCTTATCAAGGTCATCCCCAGGATAGTGCAGAGGAAAATAAAACAGATAAGATATCTTCCATAACTTAATTAGCTTTTTATCACACAATGCAATTACAAAATTGTCAAACTGTTGGTGTAAGAGGCCAGGAACACTTTGAAGGAACTAACAATAACAAAGTGGTCAATACCACTAGGAGAGCGATGGCCCTTTTCTTCTCTTCAACTAAGGGCTGGACATCAGTACTGAGGGTAAATCAGAGGGAGCAATGTGGTTTATTTAGCATCCATTGAGTAATGGTAGCCCAATGCCGAACATACCATTCTGGGGCCAGAGCACCCACTGAGATGCTGATAAGAGAGATTAATGGTGTTGTCTGAGAGGCTGGCAAACGATCAGTGCTTGAGCAACCCAAATGTGTCTGCTATCTAAAGCATCTGTACCCCTGCGAAGCACTGAGCTGGATGAGGCAAAAGGACAAGATGTCACATGAATAAATAAAGCGACAAGAACAGAAAGGTAACGCAGCCCCGTGCCCGTACATTCTGGTCAATGCACAAAACCTGCATTAAGCCAACACATGAGGAAGAGACAGAAAGATGGAGCGAAAGGGGGAAAGAAAAAAGTATAAATGTATAAATAAATCAAAAGGTTAAGCAGAGTAAACAGAAGGTTTGAGTCAAAATCACACTGAATATGGAAATCTTTTTGTAAGTGTGCTCAAAATTTGCATGGAAATTGCATTTTGGTCCCACGCTCTATTGTGTGAATGTGGCAGGTAGGGGGGGTCTATTATCACCTTTGTAATCTCACCACTGCAGAGAATCATGCTCTGGGTTGTGGATGTGTTCTGCTTTTACTCACATGGAGCATTCAAGTTTTACCAAGTGCGCCAGCTTGTTTCATTGGCAAAAACAGCACCAAGCAATCACTGTTGAAATGCTGTCATTTGCAGCTGAAATCAGAATTTGCATGGTCTTTCTTGTTGTTGTGTTATACTATTTCAGCAATAGGTGAATGTTAGAGAATGAATATAATTCAAATGGAACAACTGTAAGTCAAATATATCATGATATGGGTTCCTCATAAGGCAGGTTCTCCTTTGACCAGTCACTATTGCAAAATGTGTTATGTGTGATAAATTATCCAGTTTTAGTGGCTCAATTGAAAAAAAAAAATCTAGAAAAAGAAACACACATTGTTTAGTAACTTAAGAGAGAGAGAGCGAAAAACATCATGTTTGTTGGTCTCAGTATCTGCCTGAGTTTCCTTAGTGACTAAAAAGTCCAGTCAAACATAATAATTCCTCACATTTAGTGCAACACTGAGCGCCTATGATTTCCTCAGGGTTAGAAGCAAACAATGACTGCTCAAAAGAGTGGCCAGCTCAACAACATCTGGGCTGGCTTGAGAGCCATGACCATTCCCCCACAACATTGAAAATGTCAGCAGAGTCAACTGAACTCGTCTCAGTCAGACTTTTTGGACTGACACCACTACATTGTCCAGACTCAACATCCCACAGTAATTTGTTTGTATCTCTGTTATAATTAGAGATGCACCGATTATAACTTTTTAGGCCGATTCCGATTTTCTTTGAGTTAGGCCAGCCGATACCGATTTTAGCCGATTCCGATTTAATTTTTTCTAACCACTTTACAGCACACACAAATATTTATTTTCTATCTTTTCTTTAATAGAACATTTTGCACAGAACATAGAAACATTTTTGAACAGATAATGGATCACTATAAAATAGAACTATATAAATTACTCCTGGTGTGGGAAATTCACACACATCTAAAGTGCAATGTTAGAACCATTTCCTTCCTTTCACATCCAATATCCAACTAAAAAAATGTGATTTTGGTTTTTGGTGTTGTCCCTCCACACCCTACTCTTTCCTTGGTGTTGCATATTGCAAACTTGTTATCTTCTGCACACACGCTGAAGAATTTCCAAACAGCTGACATGTTGTAAGTTAATTCACGAGGTTCCCTACATGTGCGAAAATAGCGCGGACACGCGCGACACACGGCGGAAAAGTTGAGAGAAAGGAAAAAGAGACTGTGCTGTCGCGTCCGTGTGTGCGTGCGTCCTTGAGAACTGTAACTCGTATATGTTGTCAGTTAATTGTAGCATTGACCGGCATGAAATCAGCATATGTCAGACTGACCTGCCGGTCGCCGGTCATGGCCGAGCATGTGAAAACCGGCCAATTCCGGTCACCGGCCGGTCTATCGGTGCATCTCTAGTTATAATTATACAGGTGAAACAGGCCCATAAATCCTGTAGCCAGATCATCAAGGGCGTAGTTTGATTAATTCACTAAAAGACCATATAAGTCTGTCCTCTTATTTTCCAACCGCCCAAATCCAGATGGAAAAGCTTTGAGTGATCAAAATGTTATAATTCTCATCTACAGTTATTCGTGTCTTTCAGGAAACATAAAAGATGCCCTACCTTCCTGGTGGAGGTTGTTAGGGCTGTATGAAGACTGCAGACATTCACTGCTGAAAAAATTCCCCAAACTCCTTTGCATAATGGGTAAAATTCTTTTTATTTCCAGATAATTTTTCTAAAAGGCACTAGAACTCATCTTTATGATGAGTTCTAGTGCCTTTTAGGAAAATTATTATTATTATTACAAAGATAATGTTGTAAAAGACAGTGCTCTTTGTGGTAAAGTTGAAATTAAACATTATTGATTGAGTTTAAATGTTCATTGGTGTTATTGGAAATGGCAGTTGGAATTTTTATATAACATAACAATATTTATCGAAAAGTATCAGGTCTGTATCAAGCTGATTCTAAGTAATGGTTGGGTTAGTGCATTATATTGTAACAATTTATGGAAAGCATAATAACCAAATCAATTATTAGTTAAATATTTTCTAGTGTATATACTAGCCCTGCACCACTAATTGCAAGCAGGCTAAAAAGGCAGGCTAGCCTGTTACACACACTGCTAACATCTTATTAATACAATGGGAAACCCATAGAAGAAGAAATGTTAGCATGATACTAAAAAAACACTGACTATGCCAATAGAACGGTTCTTCTGAATGAATGAATGTGATCAAACAGCTTCTCACAACTGCAACAGGAACAACTGAATAACATCACGAGGGAGCATTAAATTGGACATGGCGATGAGAGAATCCAACCACTCTTTGCTGTTGTTTTGTAAGGGCTACCAGCCCGTTGCTATGGTGTGTCAATTTTTGACACAAGCCCCCCCAACCCAAAAGGAAGTAATGTCCGTAGCCATGGAGACAAGACTGCCACAGCTTGTAAACAAGATGTAAGCTCCCTGCACCCAACTGAGGGTGCACTATTTGGCAGGGGATTGAGCTATTGTGTGTTACTACTCAACCATCAAATATGAATGATGACAATGTTAAGAAAAAAGGCAATATAAAAACATGGAATTGTCATTTACTTTTATCTCAAATTGAAATTGTTCTTTTAAAAAAAAAAAAAAGCTTTTTTGACTGATGCAAAAAGTTCTGAATCTGTCTTATACTAAGTATATGATGACAATGAAATATAACACATATCTGTTTTAAAGTCACAATAAAGCCTACAGTTTACACTCAACCCCCCTTTTAGTAACAATCTGAGCCTATCAGTAGCAAAATAAATCACTTTTAGTGGACAATGATGCACAATTGCCCTATTAGGTTACATTGCAGCTCGGTTCATGCCAGCTCATCACTGCAATCTCGCTCAATACTGGACCAATTTCAAAGATTTTGGTCACATCAGTCTATTAGACACAAATGCATGCGGTTGAAAAAAACAACGGTAGTTACCCTTTAAGCAGCGGGGAAGATGCCCATCCATTCAATTCCGAGTGTACAGTTATGGCTCCAGAGCCAGTTCATTTGATGGACAGCATGTATCAGTGGCTTTTTTTTACTAAGAGAACCTGAGAGACACACAGTTTTGCCATGTTAAAGCCCTTTCTTGTTTCTGCCATTATCTTGGATCTTAACATTGCTACTGTTATAATTGAAGTGCTAGTTGCACTGATAATAGACTGTCCCACTGCCACAAACAGGAGGAAAGGCTTTGTCTCTAATTGATCTTCACAGTATGGAGACCTCGAACGTGACATTGGCACCCCTTGAATGCTCCTGATTGATCAATCCCCAATGATAACAATACATTCCCTTTAGCACTGTAACTTCCAGTAGTCATGGTGTAGATTTAGTTAGATTTAGTGTAGATTAAACACGATATGCTATTGATCTGAAGGAAGTCTGTAAGTGTCCTCATCAATATGAGTTGTGCTGCATTCAGGATGGTTTACAATGGTGTTTAGATTATGTTTTAAGCATACAATGTGCGGTAGCCAAATCGGTGCCATATTTATCAATCCCTTTCATGCTCTGTGCATCCATTGAGAGCCCCTGATTACCCTGATGCATTATTCATAGTCAGTGGGTCTTGGTTGACTTTGTGAAGAAACAGGGTGTAATTTAAAGGGCGGGGAATAAAGGCTTGGCCTCTCTTGGAGTTCAGCCTGAGCAATACTGAAATGAAACCACCCTTTTTGTGATCTGCCTGGCATTTATCAGCAGGATTGCTATAATGGGGATATCATTGGAGGAAGACAGGAACCGTCTTACAGAGCTTCAGAAGAGGCACCATGATAGAGATGAAGAGCCGTGTGAAGATTAGCCATATCTCCAAATGAGACCTCCAGTCATATTAGAAGAGGGAAATTGTGTTTCTTAATCTGTGTCCTATTTATCATATTACACTAATGGTTGTATCCAGGCCATACAGATTCGTGGCTCGTTGGCCTCACTTAGTAACTGATGCAGGATCAGTCATCCTGAGTGTCCAGTGACTCACTTTAGGATCACAGCTGATAGATTGCAGGGTGATGATGATGACAAATTGATTTGTGATGGTGGTACACTCACAGCTCACTGACTGATTGGTTATAAAGAACAGTGTGGCCATTTATGCTTCACGGAACGTTCGTGCTGCCATACAGTGACCTCTTAAAGCGGTTTTGCTATTTATTGCCATCTTGGAACAAGAAAATACGATTTTGGTCAAAAAGAGACCCCTAGGTGGAGCTCAGTAGGGTCACATAAGGGACATCCACCTCGGCTGACAGTGATAGACAGAGACATCTGTCAAACAAGCACAGATGAGCCATAGCTCAGATTGCTTGCAATTTTTCATTTACAAGTGGTGTGAATTCATACCACGTTAACGGAAAGATGCAAATCACCCTTTGTCACAGCAGAAATTTAAATAACATTAACAATGGCTCTGTTCTACTCAAGTGTCCCAAAAAGCCACGTGTTATTAATTTCATTATTTACACCTTTGCTTTTCCTGCATCCCTTGTCAAATTGTCCTCGGTGAAAAGGGCCTTTTGCTGCAAACAGGCACTAGATTGTATGAGATACATAAAAAAAAAGTATAAAAAGTACAATGAAAAATTACTTGTTATCTAGAAAACACGGCAGCTAAATTCACATGAATGAATCAAGGAAAACCTTCTCTTTGCGTTCAGCCTGAATACACCTCTAGGATCTAAAGCAGGGATCTTCAACAGGGGTTCCGGGACCCCTAGGGGGTCCTCAGAGTCACTGCAGGGGGGCCTCCAAATTATTGTTAAAACATTATTAAGTTAAAAAAAAATGAAATGTCTTAACATGAATCCTATAGGTAAGGTAGTCATTAAGATAGCCATCCACAGATACAGTATACCCTAAGGATTCACTGTGCCACATGTGTGTAACATTAAATAATCATTTATAAAATCATGCCAATAATTATTATTTTAATAGCTTGGTATTCTATGACCCAGTAAAGGAAAATAGGTGGAAGAAGATTCTATGCAATTAAAAAGGTAAGTAAAGGCTTTAGGCCACCCTACACTTTATTGTAGGCCAACAGATTCTCACTCTTATCTCGTAAAATACGGACGCTTGGTCAGGTGCCTTTGTCGTTGTTAATGACGCTAAAAGTCTCCTTTAGCGCCCTATAACACACTTTATCTAAACGTGCTTGGTCGGGACTATTGGCATCCCTTTCGACGCAGTTATGTTTAAGAAAAGGTCGTGGGTGGGCTTTCGTTTCTGCGACACGCAGGAATAACGAGCCGGTTGGGTTTAGGAAAAGGTCGTGGGTGGGCTTACGTTTCTGTGACACGCGGGAATAACAGGGCCGTTGGGTTTAGGAAAAGAAGAAAGCGACTTTAGGAAATTTCACACGCGGGACACAAACCCCGGTCTCCTGGGTGAAAGTCCTGTGTTTGACCCATCTACCACCCCAACAAACCTCCTTATGTGGAATTTTGGCAGAAAAAAAGTTGTATTTTGTAAAAGAATTGCGGTTTGTATCGGATCGTGGGTCAAAAATCACGATACGAACCGAATCATGGGTTTGGTGTGTCGTTACAGCCCTATAGGGCAATGATGTAAAATGCATACTGTACTGTGTTTTTCATTGAGGTATTTTTCCCCAACTGTTTCTAGTGTTTTTACCAAAATACAGCAATCTCATGTGAATGCCCTGTAAAGACAACGTACAAACCGTGTCACCCTGTTGTACAGCAGCAACTCTACTCATTAGACAGAACTACTACTTATTTTTCATATCTGTACTTAGACTTTAAACTATGTAGGTGTTTTTAAACTGAAATACAGACTAGCATGGTGTTATTAATACAGCAACTGATATAAAGACTGGCTACTCAGGCTGTAACAAATACAGTCAGTTCATTAATTGAGGTCACGATGCGATACACTCAAAATACGTTTAGCAAAGTCTGACTGAAAATAATCACACAGTAGAAAATTCATTCTTATTCCTCTTACATACTGTTTGTGCACAATAGTGTTTTCTCTTTTAAAATTCATTGTTTGTATACATATTCATGTTTTTTTCTAGATTTCAGGGCATACTGCAAATAATAGACTCTTAAATATATATATATATATATATATATATATATATATATATATATATATATATATATATATAAAGAAATAATAGAAACAGAGCTATAAAACTAATCTGAGTAAAAACAAAACAATGCCTAACTAAGAATGGTTTCATGAAGATAAAGAACATATGAACTTGTATACACTAACATTGCATTCTACAAAGGTATAATAAGGTAAATGCCGCTATTCAGTTGCACTTTACAACATGAAGCTATATTTGGAGGTGGAATGCAAAATGAACAAAAGCAGATTTGTGTGCACCAGAAAATAAGGTGGAAGACTCGTCCGCCACAGTTGAAAAGGTTTTAATTTGAATGAAATTTTAGTTATCTGTTGCTCCATGACTCCATGAATGTACAGAGATAGAGGAAAAAAGGAAAGAGTCTGGAAAGAGAGCCAGCTTTTTTGGCAGGTTTGTAAATCAGACACACTTGTTGTCACAGCATACATCAGTCTATGAACTTGCCCACTGAGTACTTATGGTTAACACAATAAAAACCCAGCGTAAAAATGCTGAAAATATACATCACGGTGTATCTAATTGCAAATTGCTATTTCTCTTAAGTGACAGAAACCCAAATCTTTGACTCCATGGTAAAATAAGTACTTAGTTAGCAATAGGGACACCTCATGTTGTGGGTTAAAATGACTAATTATTAAAGCATGTAAACATGTGCTAGTAGAAACACAAAATAGAAGTATGAACCTGAAAATGAGCATAATATGGGCAGACGCACCTGACACACGTGTGTCAACGTCAACACGAGCATACTGCGCAGGCGTCAACACTTGGGTTTCAACACCAGTCAACAGACGTTACTGCAGTGTTTATATTTTACATAGTATATTGGTTGCCGATGTTGTTAATAATTTCTCCCCAATTTCGGATCAAACTCTTGTTGGGACATGTTCAATTGTGTAGTTTTTTTTATTTTAGAAGCCTTTATTGGTGATTTCTCATAGTAGAAAGAGCCGCTGTGCTACGTTACGGTCAGTCTTCGGCTGCAATGATGGACGTGAAGTGTATTGATACGTGTATCAGGTGTGATCTAGCATCTACCCATAATATTGGACATTTAAGGTTAAGGTACCATAACCTCTGTTGTCATAGTTACAATAACAACCAAATAGTTAAGGTAAGAGAACGATTATTGGTAAAACCCACCAAAGCAGACTGTCATTTGGAAACAAGAAACAAACAGCGATGCTATACACCCCGACCCCTTCCCTTTGAGCTGCGCCAACGAGACGCAAAGTCTCTTTCCTCACTCTGAGAACTATGAATAGAGAAAGTTTAAGGCAGCTGTGGAAGAGTGGCTTAACAGTAATTATCTGCTGACAATAATAACATACTGATCTGTTTTAATTTGACACAGGTTGGTAATGTCACCATCTTTAGTTCTCCTTACAAATGCTCTGACTGACTTGAACTCCCCAAGTCAGTCAATTAAAAAAAAGAAATGTTACTCAGTGGCCAGGCTAGTAAAATGACACACTGTATGGAAATCAGTTATACCTATGTCATAAAAGTAAAAATAGATTCTGGTGAAGCACATAAAAATGAAAATATTCTGTGGTGTGTTTTTAAATAATTAGGAATGGTGCATTGTTGATGCAGTCAAGGGCAATCTTGTGTAACCAACAGACGGCTCAGGACCTGGCAAGGGGCAGGTGACAAGACTCTCTACATTGTCGGCTTGCTGCTGAGTCGTGAGCGGGATAAGCCAGGCTGACAGAGAGAATTAAAAAAAATCACTTAAAGCAGTAGTCTGGATAGAACAGCAGACAGGCTCTTACTGAGAGGTGCTTCAGCACTGGTGGATACTCTATGCATACACTTGTTGTCTTTTGCTTTATACTCCCACTTTCATTGTCCTTGATATGGTCAGTCAATGGGATTGGGACTATTATGGTAAATAATAAAGACTAATACTCCTAATTTTTAGTTTAAAATGAATAAGTTCTTTGAAGTTTGTTAAGTTATTCTTTATTTTTTATTTTTAACTTCCATCCTCCATTAGAAGTTACAGTAGGCTAATTCTTCATAATTCTAATGCTAAATAATATTAAGAATGTTTAATGCCGCTAAAAAAATACACTATCAAAATGCAATTGTAGTCCCTTTATGCTACCCTATAAAAAATAAATAAATAACAGTAGTGCATTCCTGTGGTGCATTTTTTAATTAGCATCAGGAGGAATGTAAATACAAAAACTTTCTCTGGGCAGATAAAATGGCCAATATCTAAAGCTAAATGATGATGCACTGCTGTCATATTTGTTTAATATCTGTTTAATGTTTCTTGCACTATTTCATTTGCACAAACTGTATGCAGATTTTGTCTACACTTTGTTTATATTTAACTCTGTGTTGACTCTTTCTTGTATTTTGTATGTTTTATTGCAAATGATGAGGCAAATTTGTTCTCAATCAGCTTACCTGGTTAAATAAAGGTTAAATAAAAAAAAAAAAATTATGTAAATTCTGTAATTGATGTTACAAAATCTCAGAGAAGACTTCTATTTTCTGACAGCTGCCAAAAAGTTGTTCATATCAAGATGGAAGATTCCCCATAAACTTCAGATTTCCCAACGGATTCTCCCATTACTAGACATCATCTCTCTTGAACTTTCTATAGTTGTAGAACCAATGGTGCAAAGGAAATGGAATTACAATAGACATTTTATCAAGAGTTGTATTGAAACTCAGATATATGATATTGCGAGAAGAAAATGAAGCAAGACTAATTCAATCAGGAGAGACTTCGTTGCAGATATGCAATGATTTATTGTACATATGCGTGATTAGAAATGTACAGTCTTTGGAGATTAGACTCCATCGTTATATATATAAAAATGTATATAATAATTGATATAAAGGGGTAGAAAGCCGAAGATTATCCCCCGATGGAGTCTAGACACTGATGGTGGCGTGAGGAGCCTGGAACCTAAAATGAAACGCTGTCGGTAGTAGCCTGCCGGATGAGGACCCAGGAGCCGTCTTTGATGAAACCCGGAGGAGCAAGGGGAGGAGGAGGGTTGCGCTCTTATCCTGAAATGACAACTGAGCAGCAGAGAGAGACAGGTTTAAGACAGGGATGACATGCCGTGATTGGCTCGTGATTTTTCCATGGCTGCCTCTGATTGGTTTAAGACAAAGAGAACGCCTTTACGCTCATCCATTTAGAAGAGTGAGAGGTGTTTATGTTTTAGAAGTCTTCCTGAAAGAATTTGCGCTGAGCTCCATTATGCCAGTTTATTGTAAGACATACCGTATATTGTACCAAATTCGGTACATACTGTAAATAATACATAATAAACGTATATTTAACTTTTTCATGCAGAGATCGGACTTTACAAACCTGGACTATTTTGCATGAATGTCACAGGATACTTCTGTTGTGATAGAAGGTCTCATCTAACTCTTTGCTACTGTACCAGTCACAATTTCTGGGTAAACGCTTCCTTTAAACATTTCAAAACAAAGTAAAGCTTTTGAGTGTAGTCTCTAATTGCATTCCTTGCCATGCCATAACATTTGCTTTCTCCATGTGTGCTTCTATGAATTGGTATATGATATCTCTGAGACTTAGTGAAGCACACCACTGCTGTCCTGCTTCTGACCCCCAGTCACCATCTGTCACAGCATCCCACCTATTCATTCTCTCCTCTGTTCTCCCTGGCATTTTGGAGCATAGCCAGCAGGCTCTGTGGTGACTGTCCCATAAGTAAATTATGGTACATCAAGAAAAGGATGACCTGCTCTGCTCCAAAGGCTCACGCCCTGGGCTGACCTAGTTGAGGATGAAATAGGCAAATGTCATTTACATACACTTATTGGGCTGTAACACATAGGTGATGATAGCTAACGATAATGTGAAACCTGCTTGAATAACTGTGAACACTGTGTTTCACAAGTTCAGTTTCGAAAACTAGAGGTTTGGGGTTGGAATAAGCATTGTAGTTCAGTCTTTTTTTTCTATATCATGATGCAAACATGTATAGCAACGCACATGCAGGCTTCCCAAACACACATTGTTTCTGAAGTGCTGCATATTTAACCCAGCATTGAGTCTCACCTATGGGTCGGATATAGGTTACTTGTAGGGCTGGGCACCGAACGTTGATACTTTTATGGCAACAAAAGAAATACTCCGATCCTATGAGTATCAAAAAATTATTTATCTTTCGGTGCCAAATTTCGGTTCCAGAAGTATCTAAGCACGTAAGCGAAAGCTTAACTGTCCTCTCTGTATATTTACAGAGAGCAGAGCTCCTACACACACGCGCGCAGAGGTGCGGATGAAGTAAACTCGAGCAAACTGCAGTTTTGTTGAAGTCACAGTGAGTCACGGCAATGCCGATAAAGTGGTTTCAAGTGTGGTTATAGTTTTTCAAAACTTCACGCAGACAGCGTTTGCTGCAATATGATATTTATGGAGAGGCAAAAGCTGTCGCGGTGCCTTTGACGTTACACTTCCTCTGAGACAAGCAGGCACAACAGTAGTTTCTATGCCCTGGTGACTGACTGACAGGCTGAGGTTGTAAGGCAAGGTAACTTTATTTCTACAGCACCTTTCAGCAACAAGGCAATTCAGTTACATTCCTTTGCACTTAAGTTAGTTCTCCATTAGCTCAATGTTGACAACAGGGCAGTCACCAAGTTTATTGTTAAAGGTTTGTGTCATTATGCAGTTTGCACTAAAAAGTCTTTGTTGTTTACATTCCTTTGCATTTTAGTTAGTTCAATATTAGCCTGTACACAATGACATTTGTTTATTTATATATTATTTATAATATGTTCATGTTGTGTCAAAAAGGTTTCTCTTTTTTTGTTAATTTTGGCCAAGTTCGGATTGATACCAATCCTACGTGTCTGACTGGCGCACCCCTATCCAAAACACAACCAGTTTTATTAATGTTACTGAGTGAGCAGTGTTACCAGAATCTTTTAATTTTCATAACTGTTTTGATTCACAATTACGGTGGAAAATAAAAGTTTTGTATTTAATGTATTTTTGTTGATGTTGAAATGGATTTTCAAACATATGGTATCGAAAAAAGTATCGTTAAGGAACCGGCATCGAAACTGAGGTATCGAAATTGGCACCGGATCGAAAGATTTTGAATGATGCCCAGCCCTAGTTACTTGAGTAACTTGTTTTACCGTCTTTTGTGGTGCTATAAATGAAATGTTTGGCCATAGTATCTGATAAAGAATGAGCAGTCAAAGGTCATTGGTTGACATCCCACTCCTTATACAGTCAAGCCTTTCAGTAACGGAATAGATCAATCAAAATGTATTAAATTTATTTTTTTTTCAACTTTACTTTTTTAAGCTGCTCTGTATGTGGGCTGCTTAAAGTGCTCATATTATGGTCATTTTTGGGTTCATAATTGTATTTAGAGGTTGTACCTGAATAGGTTTATATGGTTTAATTTTCAAAAAACACCATATTTTTGTTGTACTGCACATTGCTGCAGCTCCTCTTTCCCCCTGTGTGTTGAGCTCTCTGTTTTAGCTACAGAGTGAGGCATCTCACTTCTGTTCCATCTTTGTTGGGAGTTGCACATGCACAGTAGCTAGGTAAGGACTACTATCCAGTCAGAAGCAGAGTATGAAGGCATGCCACACTAGCAGCTAGGCGAGCATTATAACGTGTGTTACAAAATGACGCACATTTGTCACGGAAGTAAAGGCTGAACTACAATAGAGCTGTTTGGAGCAGTTTGTGAACAGTGTTTTCTGTTGGAGATGGTAAGTCTCTTTGGGGTGGACTTTGGGATTTTTCACTTTGTAAACCTATGACATGCACAAAAAAGATATATAGCACAATAAAAGAAAGGGAAAAAGGCTAAAAGCATAATATGAGCAATTTAATCTTTTTTTGTGTTCTAAAAACTTGGCTAACAGTAAAACTGATTTGCAGTGCAAATCACTATGAGATAGTGATGGATTATGAAATGATGCCGCAGTCCAGAGCCTGACAATTGCTTCTCAGGTCAGCAAGCCTGACCCCAGAAGCAACTCCTTAACCACTCATCACTGCCAAGCAAGACTCATGGGCTACAAGCACATGAAGCGTAGAAAATAGCATCTTAACAAAGTTGCTTGGCAGAGTGATGGAAACTCTTTCTCATTTCACAAAAACCAACAGCTGTTTGCTAAATCATCTGTTAAAGAAACCAGAGTGCCAAAATTTAGCGAGTGCCAGTTTAAATACCACAAGTTAATGCCTCTCATATTTAATCGCTCACTGAACAGATGCTGGCTTCTTTTAATTAAGCAACCTCTGAGTTTTCTTACTACTAGGGCTAATGCAATCTGCTTCACAAACCTGTAACTACAAACGCTGAACATCCCATTTTCCACGTTGCTGAACTGGTTCTAATGATCAGTCGATAATGGCCTATAACCATATAATTAAGTCCTGAGGGGGTGAAGCCAGCAGTCAACAGGTTTAATTCAAGTTGTACTGACAAACTTTAGTGTTAAAAAGTTATAATGATAAAGTATCCAGTAAATTAATTATCCAGTGTTATGCTGCTGCTATGATACATAAGGGAAATACTTTTGAATTAGTTTGATCTCTATTGCATTACATTTTACTTTTACAAATGTATGATACTAAATGAATACAAAGTACCTAATTAGTTGCCAATACATAGTGCTGATTGTCTGCTCAAGGATCATAGCCAGAAGCAATGGGAGTTCCTCTGAGATTTCTTTTTCTTCGTAAAGTAACTTGAGGTAATGGCATTTCTCTCACATTTTGAATTTTGGCAAGGAAGCAGTGCCAGCCCCTGTGGTCCGTGACATTGTTTGCAAGGTTTAATTAAGTCACAGCCCTTCTTGATGGAGTTAGTTAAAGTCATGAGCCCCTGTTGACTTTGGAATGGCTGAGTGTAGCACACTCATTTTGTTGCTTTGATTATTTTTAGTCATTAAAGAATCAGGACACTGAAGAAGTTAAGGAAAGCGTACAGCCAATTCCACAGCATCCTGAAAAGAAAAGTTATCCATGGAGGGCTAAGTGAAACCACTGGATTACTGGAAGCCAGGTCCTAGACCACTCTTTAGGCCCTGACTTAACAGGCGGGTAGACCACTTGTGTCTCAGTTTCCTGGCCTCAGGTCAGATCCTCCTGCACAGCTCCTTAGCTCCGCAAGAAAGCTACCACACTTACCCATGCAAATGTGCCTAGATAATGGTATTAATGGCTGCACCTCCAGGCACGGCAGTTCCTATATTACTTTGATAACCCTGAAAACTCTGTACATCGTCATAGGGGGAGTGAGGAGATCTTTACTAAAATGTTTAAGATGAACATGTTCATACAGAGGTTGGAATGTATTTGTGAAGGAAGCGATCAGGTGGTCATAAGTCTGTGTGTGTTAATACAAGAATTGAAAGTCCTACAGTGGTGATAACGAGCATCATATTCTGCCTCTCTCATGCTCTCTCAATCTTTCTCTGTCTATATGCTCTGGTAAAGCTGAAGGCCAGTTTGGCTTCATTTGCAGCACAAGTCTCTTAATCCCTGGAGTGTCCAGTGTAGAAAGGGACATGAGGAGTAAATAGAGGGCCTCTGATCCTTGTTAGTACATGACACACACACACACACACACACACACACACACACACACACACACACACACACACACACACACACACTTACAGCTGGAATAATTCAGGTAATTTTAGAAAGCTGAACTTTTTTTTAAGCCTTTCTGGTTTTATCATTATTTCTCCTCACATCATGACCCATGAAGCTTCCTTTCCTTCTTTGTAAAAATCTTCCTTCAGTGAACAATTTGTTCAGATTTTAACAAGAGGGTTAAAGAGGAGATTATATATATATATATATATATATATATATATATATATATATATATATATATATATATATATATATATATATATATATATATATATATTTACCTCACATTTTTCCTAATATTTACAGTTAAGATTTAACTCATTTGTTCAGAGAATTTTCCTGTGTATGTGATCCCTTCTGTAATAATGCCCTACTTTATGCTCACTGCTCATTCATGTGTTAGATCTGCCCACTAAGACCACAGTCTTCAACTGCAGGTCTCTAAATAGCTCCATTTAAGCTGTTGGGGTTAGGAGGAAGGGATTATTCATTCACTTTCAAAGCCAAGATTTTAGTGCTGGTGAAGATTTTTGACCCAGCAACCTTCTAGTCACACATTTATTGCCATCCGTTTTGGTCCATAATTTGACTTCCTCTGGCATATCATGACCTAGCTGTAAAAACCTGAAACAAGAGACCATCCAGCTTAGTGAAGCGTTGTCACAAATCACTCCATCGTCTGGAATAAATCCTTCCACTCTGTCTGAGTGGATGGGATTCAGCAGCCCAAACACTCTCTGTACTGGCAACGTCACATATTTAGCTATTAACATTTGTACCAAGAGTGGTTCAACCTTAACTTCCCCCCGCCGCTCAAAACAATGAACCATGATTTACCATGCTGGATTTATACACCTCTACTAATCACAGACTGAAAATCTACAATAAGACTAAAAATAATAGCTGTTTGCAATGATCCCAACTAAAACCACTCCTACTTTATTCAAATCCCTAAATGCCAACATCTCAGAGTTTTATAGTAAAAACAAGTAAATTATCCATTCTTCAACAATTCAAAAGACTTTGAAGTCTTTAAGTCCCAGATGTATTTCCAATACATCATTAAGTGGATCCATCCAAATGAGTCAGACATCTTCTGTATAGAAGAATGGTAGACCCATCATTCATGAAACAAGCACACCTGCGGACAGATTTTCCTTGACTTAATAGTGTTGCACTCAGCTGTACATACAGAAATACAAAAAATAACTACACACACTTGGCCAGTTGTAAAGTGGGAACAGTTGTTGGATTGCCAGTCCCAAAAAGTTACCGAACAGTAAAAACACTTGTATACATAAAGTACTGTGTACACAGTGTGTGCAGCCATCCTTGCACTTAGTTGGGCTCGAAAGTCAGCAACACTAACTGTCCAGTCTGTCATGAGTGCCTACAGCACAAACGTTTTTGCCAATAATACAGGGCTGAAAATGTCACAGATTGCTTTAACAAAGTGGATTTGTTACACAGCTAGAAAAAGGAAGGGAGAGCAAGGGCAAAGCCCTTCATCCTGCATCCTCATGCATATCACTCTTACCCTAACACCCCTCTGCCACAGTCTCTAATCTACAGCTTTATTTATGTTTTTTCTGTATTTTTTATTTTTTTATTTATCATGAATAAGATCTTGTCTCATGCATTCATAATTTCTGCGCTCTCAGAACTTCCTAACGGGGGCAATGTATTTATTTTTTTCTGTGGTTTGATCATTTGCATAACTAATGTGGTATTTACATTCATCAATTGCTTCATTAATTAGGTCAGTGATCAAAGCAGGATTTCTCTATCACTCTGGAGGGGAGGAAAAATACATTTGGTGGCTCTCTGCTTTGCGCAGTAACAAAGAGAAATAAAGCAGGGAGTTTGGGTTGAGATCTTACGCATCATTTCTTATGGAGAGCCTGCTGAAAGATACTGCACTCTTATGTAACTCAGCAACATCCTTATAAAGACAGTCAGAGATGGCAAAGGGCCTCCATCTTTAGCCACTACCCCTGGCAGAACAGTCAGATCGCCCACGCCATCTACTGGTGGATAGGTAGAGGGATTCTAACCACCTCTAATGACCACCCAGGGGAATGGGCTGAGGAAAACTAAAAGTCCCTACAGGGATTCCAGACTTTTTAACACTAATGACATGTATGATCCACCATCGGCCGGTATCATTAGTCATGTGAGACAAATCCATGCTCGGAGACTCGCAGGGCTGTTCTCCTGCTTTCCTGCTCCTTTGTTAGTGGTGATGTGTAATTTGTCTACCTTCCACATCCATCTGACCTTCCTCTTGACAAGGCATCGTCTAAAAGACATGTTTGTGTGTGCTGGGCATTTGTGGTATCTTGCTGACACATGCAATGTAACCATCGAGCAGTGCTAAGGTCCCTGTTCCACTTCTCCAATCTCTCATCTGCTGGCAGCACTACATCATAATCTGGAAATGCCAAGTATTAAACAGGAAAGGTACACAAATAGAAACTGCTGACCCAACTGTTTTATATGTGTGTAAAAAGACTTATATTTTGAAATGTGTTCAAAATAGAAAAGGGCATGATGAATTTGATAGGCATGACTGGATTGAAAAATGAGTGTTGCCTTGCTTTAATTGCACATATTGAAGTTTGCGCGCCTCGCTGAGTTAAGCATTCTATTATTTCATGAGTACACTCATTCTGTACGACCTTCTTAAAATAAACCTTCTGCAAAGAGAGAGACTGAATTATTGTGTTTAGGATTGTATAAGTAAATGAGTGCAGTAACCATTATTCATATGTTGCTTTATTTACTGTTATCAACAAAACCAGTAAATTAGCAGCGCACAAATAGGTATCGTTTTAGTTTTCTTACTCTCATCAATTTGATTTAAACTATACTGCAATGACCCGGAACACATAAATCATCAATGTTTGTTTTACAGTAATTTCTCACACAGCTTTGTGCACAACCATTACCTAATTTTTTCTTACTTATCAGAAACAACAAAACTCCCTAAAGGAAACTGTTTCAGTAATTACAGTGCCCCACCACCCCATCCACACATACACACACACACACACACACACACACACACACGCACACAGTACACACACACATACACACACACACACACACACACACACACACACACACACACAGACACGCACACACACGCACACACACAGACACACACACACACACACACACACACACACACACACACATACACACACACACACACACACACACACACACATACACACACACACACACATACACACACACACACACACACACACACGCACACACACAGACACACACACACATACACACACACCCCTTATTCCCTCCTGCCCCTTCACTTTCACCCCACCCTTCAAGGTATGTGGACTCAAGATACTAATGCAAGTTTTTCAGCAGGCTGCCAATTAATCCATGTTGACCCTATAGAGTTGCACAGGTCTGCTGCTGCTCTTCAAATACCCAAGAGGCATCAGCTGCTTCTTGAGGTCTTAACCTTCATAGAACAGAACCATTTCTGACCACAGATGAATGCACATACACGTATTTTTGGTTTGATGGTCAACTTCCTGTCAGGAATGGGTTACTGACCTGTTTTCCAATATAACATCAAAATAGGCTTTGAATAAAACTTTGCAGCAAAATGTGGGTTACAATTCCACATATATGAAGAGTGAAAGTTGCCATGGATATAGGTTTTATAGCTAAGCTTTTATTGTACCCATTGTGTAAAATGGAACAGAAAGGGACATATTTTTTGTGTGTTATTTACTACGTGCTAAATCACAAATATACATGTATAAAAATGGTATGTTCTGTTCACTCAGTATTGCGGCATCTTTTAGCAACAACAGCCATGACTAATCCAAGATTAAATGAGCTGGAGGGAGGGCATAAGGGCTATAGTCACTTCAAATGGAGAGGGAACATGGTGTTCATACATATACACACAAACACAAATATTCACTTGCGTTTACACAAGTCCCTCTGTGAGGCTTAGTGTGGAAGATTAAATTCCATTAAATTGAAAAGTGTGCTGATTGCACTTCCAGATGTATCTAGGCATATATCTAGGCATATATATGTGGAATATTTTAATGAAATAAATTGAAGATATAGTAGAAAGTTAGAAATGATAGCATAGAAAGTATGCCCCTAGACTTGAGTAGTGGGGTTGCTATGGTGTTTTGGAAACACTGGAGAAAACCAGACCTGTATTTTGAGTTGGGAAAATTTGAAGGTAATAGCAAAAAACAGCAAATCACAGATCAGGCAGAATTGTGTCACCAAAGATTTAGTGATGGCTCTGTCCCAACCACAGGTTAGAGCCTCCAATTCTCTGGTGAGCTGCTGAACTGTAATTGCCTGCTGTTGCTCTTATCAAACTACTGCCACTTTCATGTCGCCCTTCCTATCGCTGCCCTACATTAACCCCTGGGAACCTCTTTAGAGTAAACAGAAATGAACAATGCAGTTTTTTTGTCTTTTCTTACCATGGCAAAGAATTTGCGAAGCACCACTGGTGCTACTTTTACAAACCCAGAAACGCAGCCTTGTGCAAACATGTCTCTCTTAGTATTGACCACTGACCACCTTTGGTGATGCAAGAGGAAGGTAGATGCCTTGCTTAAAGGAAAGGGCATAAGTTACTATTTTACATAATTCAGTGTGATACACCAGTGCAGTTAGACTGAGAGACTGAGGAAACTGTTTTTGCAACTGATGTTATGCGAGTCTTTTTGATATTCAATGACATCCCCTCTAACTAGCATTGATCTGTGAAACAAAGTGATGTTTCAATAGATTTTGCTCTTTTGTAAATGTGGCTTTGTGCTTATTACTTCCAATTTAGTTGTGTGTTCCTCTGACATGGCTTCTTTCTCCAGATAAAGCTTGCCTTATTCTATCTCTATAGTAAATTGGTTTTGGTATCTGGTGCCAATTTGTTAAGACACTTACACAGCGACTGCACCGTTTTTAATGGCAGCAAATTGTCGTTGGGGTATTGTAGGTATAGGCTTTGCATTTTAGTGGCTGGTGTTTGAAAGTATTTGCTAGATAAGACTTTTTCAAACAGAATATTGTGCTGTGTGTGATTTCAAACAAATGCTTGGGATTATATGTATGTAAGGATTGATACACACCTACCTTTTGCAATGACTAAGAGAGACACAAAGAGAGGAAAGGTGAGGTAGAAGAAGGGGAGAGCAATATAGCAGAAATGGAAGTGTGTTTAGAGGATGTGCAGAGGGCCAGGGGAGTAAATAAGAGTGTGGATGACAGCGATGCACCTCACTGTAATAAGTAAACACATCACAACCCCATGTGATTTATTGCAGGGCCAGGATGACATTTTCAGCTGCAGGACAAGGAGCCAGGGTCCTGTTTTTCGTCGTTGTTGTTTTTTACGTAGAGGACAAATCCTGCATTGTTATTCTTGCATTTCCCCAGTGAAGAAAGGGCAGTCTGCTTATCTGGCAAGAAGAGGAGAATCCAGACGCTTGGGCTGAATAGGGTGAGAGGTATGGTATTGGAAAATAGGGGTGGGAGGTTGCAGCTTGATAAAGACCCGAGAAGTGCACCATGACAAGAATATTGAGTCGTTCCTGTCATTGATTCCTTTGTATGTATATTTATTATTTGGTTAAAGCTTCCCACCACCTGCAAAGGGCACACTGAATATGCAACAAGAATTCTGATTTTGCAAAAAACACTTGCAGTTGGTCGTATTTACTTGAAATGTTCAAGTTTTAATATATTTTTCTCTTTTAGAAACTGAAATCATGGACCATAAAGTCCATAGTTCTTGTATATCATTAAACCATTAGGCCTTGTCTAGCTGTCCTTGAGCTCAAAAATTGCACAATTACCAAAATAATGTATCCTGATATGAATCATATGAGCTGTTCTTGTTACTTTGATCAAGCTGGCCTAACTTTAAAAAAATAGTACTGAAACTGCTTTTTAATTCAGTCCTGGACTCAACATAGTTAACAAGAGAAGAAAGGTCTGGCAAAGCAGATCCCAAGTCAGCATTCCAGGGCTATTATGCCTGCCAAAGGAAGCTCATACACAATAAAACTAGAAATAGAAGGGTGTTGACAAGTGCTAAAGTAGACGACCGTCCCCATGCTGAAGTGTTTACATACAGTAATATACTGTAAACTACATTTAGGCGCTATCATAAAATCAGAGGGTGCAGTGACACTAAAAGTGTACAGTCAACCTTACCCTCAAAAGAGCCAGAGTAGGCAGCATGCTATCACCTTATCATAGCTATGTGCTTATCTTTCACCAAGAAAAGCAAAATGTGGGCTTATTGTCCTCATACATACGGAGCAATTTGTTATATCAAGCGACAGATAAGACTTTGAGTTATCGGGAATTCAAAGTGAGAATAATGCTAGTTATTCTATCGCTTATTTGAGATTAAACAAAGAGGATTTTCCTATCCATGACTACAGTTGACACAAACAAGATAAATAAATGTGTGAAAGGATTATGAGGGGATGTGTGTTGACAGGTCTAAGCTAACAATTCTGGGTACCAATAAAAGCTGCTAGATGCCATTCTGCTCTGTGAAAATGGTTGAAATCATTGTTATTCAGACAACTTTGCTGTTTCAAACATTTATGAAAGACTTGAAGACATTAATATGTCCATAAATAGACCCACAAGGGGGCAGTAATTTGTTGATGTCCTTGTCAGTTTAGATGTGGCTGCAAGGCTAAGTTGAGGTGCATTCCACTGCACGAGTAATAGGTTGAAACAAGAAACCATGTAAGGCCATTAAACACTGACCATTAGGCCAAGCATGTTATTGACATCCTCTTTCTCCATCATTTTTTTCTAAAGCTATACATACATGCATGCATACAGGAGGTTTTGGCAAGTTATTTAACATTTAACATTATAATGTCATACTTCACTGTGATTCACAACTTCTCTGACACTGTTTAGACTACCCCACCTATCTAATTCTGTAAGCTTTTTTTTTTTTTACTGAAAATCCATTGATCTAGTTTTAATTTCAGTTAGAGACAATTAATAGATGGGAGTCTTCCTTGAGATCCTACACAGTGGAAGACAAGGGAGGGAAGAGAGAGCATGGCATCTCTATCAGATCATGTGGATAGGTTTGTTTGCCAATATGTATCTGCCTACAGTGTGATCATCAGGAAATGCCTGGGAAGTGTTTTAACCTGCCCATTCAAAATGCCAGAACACTAAATCAGGCAGCCCAGAGCAAATATTCCAGTTGTTTTTTGGCTTGGCATCTGCAGTGCACAGCACTCTCACGCTTTCTTTTCTCTGAAGCACTTTGGCATTGACCCCACGTAGCAGCATACATTACAGAAATACTCTGCCATTCCACTGGGCTAAGGTAGCGTAATTATTTGAAATATTTATTACATACCTTGGTTCAACTATTGTGCTCTGGAGCAAGGCACCAGACACTTCAGTGTAGCTGCACAGGGGCTAACAGTAGAAGACTGTGTTTGGACTGTGCAGCTTTTCAGTATGACTGCATGTGACTGTGAAGTAGGGCGTTATTGCAACAGAGCACATGTTCTCAGCACAGCCTTCCCAGGATAAATCAAGGTTTAAAAAGCACACACACTTAAGCATTTGCCTCTGACTGCAGTATATGTAAGAGGAATATTCTGTGATTCTGTTGGTACTGTCCAGTTGGTTTAAGATTGATTCCACATGTTCTTGTTTTGGGTCTTAAATCAATGTGAAATTGGATTTTTCTATTATGCAGCAATTTCACTGCACATAGTAGATAATCTCAGTAGTGTCTCGTATTCGTGGCAAACTTTCTCTGTGCCGTAATTATTTTGAATAATAAACATAAGACGACTTCAACCCCTCTGGGGAATGGCAGGATAATGATCTGTGTTCTTCCCAAAGGGTGTGAGGGTGTGATGAAGCTTTAAAATTTCCACACTTACAGT
Organism: Zingel zingel; assembly: GCA_023566125.1. Taxonomy (NCBI): domain Eukaryota; kingdom Metazoa; phylum Chordata; class Actinopteri; order Perciformes; family Percidae; genus Zingel; species Zingel zingel. Next base: position 11,640,530 of record CM042315.1, read on the forward strand.
CTTAACCCCTATCTTCAAACAAGACAAGGAGTGGAATTTCAGGAAGAAGCTCCACATTCAACACCTAACCGAAATGGTTAAGATGCTTCACATTTCTGAGGAAATTCTGTCCTAACTTGGTTTCATGTGATATTTAGGATTTTTTTCCTTCAGGAAAAAAAGAGACCGATAGTCTTACTGCTGACCGTTGGTGTGAAATCTCAGAGCCTATAAAATGTAATAAGTACTGAAGGCCTCGGATAAAAATGAATGATTATATCTGGCCGGGGAGGCCAGTTCTCCTTTAAGGAAACACAGCTTTTGGAGGAGATAAGAGGAAAGAAAATAGTTGTTTCGCTCTTCTCTTATCAGTGAGAACTGCATAATGTAATCTGACTCAATGGCATATCAGATCAATCACTCTGTCAGGGAGAGGAGGCAGGGGGAGAGAGAGAAAGGAGGTCAAGAGACTTAACAGATGTAGGAAAAACTAAACTCCAATAAAAAGGTACTTAGGCAGAAAAGAATAATCTGTGATTTTTTTAGATAAAGATACATTTGCCTGCTCCTTGTTGCTATTTTATATAACACAATAAATTCATTTACACGTAAGTAGTGAAATCTTTTATACATACATGTACACAGTACACAGGATTTTGAATGGAATACAATGAATGGATGTTAGCATGACCAATGATAACCATTATTATACGGAAACCTAATAACTGTTATCAACAGGATATTTGAGGAATGTAGGTGTAAGTGCACCAACTACACAATAACCCCACAACTTATTTATGCAAACAGTTTAAATAGTTTAAATGAATGTTTGCTAAGCAATGATGGTTAAACCTAGTAGATGCGCTTGTTAGCATATCCGCCTAACTGTTACCTATATTAGTAACCAAGCGTTACTTCCGAGGGGGTAAGCGAGCGTCCACAAACCGTACCACCTATGGAGCCATTTTGTTGCTAACAAGCCATCATCCGCCGTTAGCATTCCATTGACTGCCATTAATTTTGGCGCCACTTTGACAGCGAATAACATTACATCTGAAGCGTTTAAAGACTCTATTTGTCCATTGTTTATTTCTAAAGAAACACAACAATGTATAAAAGGCTCCATTACCTTGTATCTCATGTTATGGCTCCATAGCAGGCTTTTTGTAAAAATAGGTTTGATTGTGTCATAACCACGCGACTTTCTGTCGCATAATAGACAAATTACCGTACAGTACAGGAAAAGCTCGCTGGCAGTTTCGACTTGCATTAGCTATTTTAGTTTAATTACTAATGTTAACTAGCATTTTATTTAGCAATAATTAGCCTGTGCCTATGTTATCTCGTTACATATACCTATACTCTCCGTCTCTGCAAGATTGAGATTTCTCTTGGCACAGCTACCAGAAGACTTACAACTTTCAGACAGGTTGCTCACATCACATCTATGTTGTCAAGCTCAGTTGGAGGCTGCGCAGGAACGCTCAGCCATCACCGGAAAAGTACCTCTAATAGACTTCACTGGTCTCCGTTGCAACTCTACGGCGTCGCTTTGTCCATTAATGTCTGTGGTTAGTGCCAATGCCAAAAGTTAGCATGTCATTAGTTAACAGCATCAGTTTGTGGGGTTACAGGGTACTGTGTAGTATTTCCCCACTGTGTGGAAGCTGATACTGGATGATATGAGAGTTTAGGCTAACATTAGCAGCTCTGTCCTGATCTTATTGGATTTGGGGACGTTTACACTATAGCAACCCAAGCTAATGTTACCTGAGATAGATTGACGTTTGTCAAACAAAATGATTTGTCCATAAAAAGCCCTTTCTCTTGTAACGTTGAAAGTCAAAACAAGTTTACATTAAAATTAAAATAAGTCAGCTAGAAATATTAAAAAGTCAGCAGGACTCAATGTTTTTACCATGGAGCAAATTATTGCTTTGTTAACTAGCTAGCTACAGCTGAACAAATTGGAACTAGTTGTCATTTAAGTCAGTGATATCAAATGGTCGCAGGCCAGAAATGAGAAGCTTGTGTTTGTCGACCTCTGTCTGAAATCAAGCACCCATTGTTTAAAAAAGATTTTTCACTGGTTAATCTTCTGCTCTCAGCACAAGTATTGCATCATACTAATGACATGGTAACATTACACTGCCCTCTAAGAGATAATTCACTTCACACCTTCACAAATCCACTGAAAGCAGGCCTTACCATTATTTTTGTCGACAATATTCTGAATGTGGGTGTGTTTGAGTGTACCTGCCTTTGTGTCTGTACCGAGGAGGGCCTTTGATGACTCTTTCTCCTTGAACAATATCAAGCGGAGGTGTGAGATGATTTCAGATTCAGCTTGTTGTCTGTCTCTATGCTGTGTATCCCGGCTCAGCCAGCATCTGATTACCAGGACCTTGTTGTGTTGTCTAGAGAATGTAACAAAGAGGGGATGAGAGAGTTCAGAAAAAAGAGAGAGAGAGAGAGAGAGAGAGAACAGAGGAAGGGTAGTTATCTGGGATGGGGAGACAACGGCATACAACACATCTGTGGAGATGACTCTCTGGGGACCAGCTGTGGATATCTGGGGCTAATTGAATAGGCTGCACTAACAAATATACAGGAGCCTCTTTCTTTGTAACACATGACAATGGAATTCTCCCTCTTGCATCACTTGCCTCCGCCCACACCACCTTACCCATCTTGACTTTGTTTTCCCTAGTTTCCTTTTTGCTTTCCCTGCATTCATCGTGGTGCATAGCATATACTAGAGGTGCCCACAGACAAGTGTTAGGCACTTACTATGCCAGTCACTTCCCTCCATCTCAATGTCCCTGAGAGATCTAATTGATATTCCAAAGCAGAGTTGAAGCTGCATCTCAGGCTCACCTTAGTCATTAGTGAGCCCCACAGGGCTGTTTGCATTATAATCTCTGATTTAGATTGTGTTGCCTCCGTGTCCTTCCCTCGAGGTTGAGCTGTGAGTGCAAAAGGCCACCGTCATAGGGGATCCAAACTCAAATTAGCCCCTGTCTCTGAAGTTTGCAACTGAGGAGAGGGTTACAGGTCGTGAACTCACACTTTAACAGACAGATCAGATGAACAGATTAATTCTCCCCCCCGAGTTATGTCACAATGTGTGAGGAGTGAACACCACCATCTAAAGGTCCATCTGGACATTTGTATGTAAAGAGGGAAGTAAAAGTGCTCATAACTCATCAAATCGGGCATATTTATGGAGGGAGCATGAGCGGAATGAAAAAGCCTTGGGATCTTCAAATGCACACTTTCAACTGTAGTATCTGTGTATGGATGCATGAGACCGCTATATGTGCGTGGGAAGGCACATTTGGTGGATTTTTTCTTGAGTGTAACAAACCCATCGGCATCAAACAAGCACATATATTCCCCACAGCTCCTAGTTCCGAGAATGTGTGTGTTGTTTTGGAGGGATGGGAGGGTGTCAGTCAATTGTGGGTGGGTGAGTGTGTGTGGGGGAGAAAAAAGAGAGAGTGAAATGTATGAAGGGGATGGGGGGTGTTTGTTACATATTTTACATATTTTATTAATTATTTATCTTTTTAAAAGCAATGTTCTGGAGCGGCACCTTGAATTTCGTTGTTTTAATAAACTGTATTCATGCAATGACAAATAAAGCTTGATTTGATTTGATTTGAAGGTTTTGTGAACTTGATACTTTAATTGCAGATGGAGTAAGTTAATACAGTATGTCTGTCTTTAAGCAAATACTGTATGTAGTCTATTTAAAGGAATATGCCAACTTATTGGGACTTTAGCTTATTCACCGTAACCCCCAGAGTTAGATAAGTCCATACATACCCTTCTCATCTCCGTGCGTGTTGTAACTCTTTCCGACGGCTCCACCGGTAGCTTAGCCTAGCACAGATCCTGAAGGTAATCGGTTCCAACTAGCCTACTGCTCCGAATAAGTGACAAAATAACGCCAACATGTTCCTATTTACATGTTGTGATTTGTATAGTCACAGCTTGTACAAATAACAAGGTCACATGAGACACAGCCATCTTCTAACTGTATACAAACTGGGAACTATATTCTCTGAAAGGCTACTAATGTTCATGTGTTGTTGCTCCTACATTCACTCCTCCTTGATGATCCAATTGATTACCAGAACAATCTAAATGATGAAAGCAGCACTACTGTGTCCAAAATGATCCCACTGGGAACAATCAAGACAATCTTGGCACTCACAACTTAACATAAATACGAAAGGAGGGAGTTACTGTAAAGGCCCAATTTAATTGACTTAAACATAAGAATATCAAATAAAACATTAGGGGATTTCAGCTTGGCACAAGCAAATGTTGCTGTAATGTGTACTATGAAGCAAGTGGTATTGTCGAACAAGATCCTAATCTCCTCAGCTGCAGGTGTATTAGCTTTTACTGTAGATCGTTATATTGAACTTTACATTACACATTATCACAGCAAGCATTTAGGAACTCATAATTGAGTTTATAGCTGACATTACAAAAATGCTCCAAGATAAAAATTCCAGGAACAATTTGACTTTGCCGCAGTTCACTTAAGGTGAAACAAATAATCCTTTCTTTAGGGACTGTTTGTTATTTATTTCAGGAGCCACCAGAGGAGTTTTGGGATCTTTAGTCAAAATAGATCTGACCCTCCCTTCACCAGCAATACATTTTGGATGACCCTCCAAAATGATATGGAAAAAAGGGATGACCTTCACCAGCAATTTACTGATGCATTCTGTACTGGTTTGCACTTGGCACAGACTTACAGATAGCCATTGTTTTTTTTTTTTTACAGCTATGACATATGTGACTAAACCTCTGCATTCTCATCTTATGCATCACACTCCTCTGTTATGGTGTGGTGGCCATTTCAGTAGATTTACTCACTAACATTGTTGTGGAAACACAATAAGCATGGAAACTAAATGCACACTTCCTGCATTACTGCATTACTTCAAATACTAAGTTACTCATCTAGTAAACTAGTATTCATATGAAATAAAACAATCAAATATTGAGACCATTCAGCAAAGCACACTGGGTAATAACAAATTCAACACCGGTTGCTATGGACTCGTCACTAGGCTTCCTCAGTCATTGTATATTTTAGCATATAGGTAAAGCTGCCAAAGCTGAACTTTATCCAAAACTCCATTTCTCAGACGAGCGTCAATTTGGGAGCTTGTATGCTACCACTCCTTCCTTCTCAAATGCCTTGAAAAGGCTGTCGTTTATATATATATATATATATATATATATATATATATATATATATATATCACCAGGACCGAAAATATATTTGAGTCGGGTATGGCTGCAGCCTGGAGACCTCCTGTCTCATGCCCTCCTGGCTTGGTGCAGTCCGCAAGCTTTGACTTTTCAAAATAAAAGCTTGCGTCTGGTCCGTTATGTTTTCGTACGGTGTTTTGGATGTTTTTGATCTAAACAGTACGGCAATCATGCTAATGAATATAATTATTTTTTCATCAGATGTCTTAGTTACAACACAATAGAGCTAGCAAAGCAGTTTGGTGTTTGTATGTGCGAACAGGATTTATTCAGTTTGGGAAATCCCACGATCTCTAAAGCTACACTTCAAATTATCTGGCTGACTAAATAGGGAGAGACCCATCTGCTAGCGATAGGGGCCGAGACTGAGAGAGCTACATGGAGCTACATGGATAAATATGCACCAAACAAGCCACTTTGAAATGTTGCTGTTCTCATGAATACAAAAGTTGGGTGACCCCCCCCCCCCCCTAGACTAAAAAAAATGTAATGACCCTCCCCTAACAAAGAATAAAAAGACATGACCCTCCCCTACTTTCCTCCAGTGGTCCATTCCATTAAAAGAAGGTCACAAGGTTCACTCCGATGTTGTGCTGAGAAGGAAACAAATATTTAAATTATTCTATGATTGAAGGCATTTTTATGGTCTCTATCTTGTGGTATCTGAAACTGAGCCAAGAACAGAGTGCAGGTGTCTGATGACTCTCCTTGAATGAAAATGAAATTAATGGAAAGCAGGTGGGTACTTTAAAGGCTGACTGCTCCAACGGTATGACCAAATGTGCTTGTAACCGGCGCCAACCTCAGCTGTTGTCTCTGCCATGGTGAAGAGGAAGTTAGGATTGTAAATGGAAGTAATATGTTAATATTAGCTACAGTGTAGAGTAAAGCAGATGAAAGACAAGAGATCTGAGGTGTTCCTCTGGAGTCAACAGTTAGAACATGGCCGGATACAGTTTGTGGTTCAGTGTTGCCACCAGTTTCTCACCAGTTACAATCAGGGTTTAAAATTAACTTTTTCGTCCACCAGTCAAATGGCTAGTGAATGTTAAAATTTTACCAGCCACTCAATAGATTACAATTGTTTTTTTGGCTGGTAAGTGAAGCAAATCTACCAGCCACTTGCATATTTTACCTGCATTTGGCTGGTAAATGCTGCTAATTTTGAACCCTGGTTACAATTACAAAGGGCCTACTAGCTTGGGCTCTGTTTTGTTTTTTTCATGCCCATGTTTATCTTTTATAACTTAGCTATACTGCTATGAGTCAGTGAGCTATATGTCTGCTGTATTGTTACACTTACTGCTTTCACTGCACTAATAAACTCATTTTCTGCAGCCATGTCTGGATAGTTTAACTGACCTATTTTAATACTTACATGACCAATCAAATCAATGCTCCGAAACAACAAAGGCACATTCCTTAATGTTTGGATTAAATAATAAAAATAAATTAATCCCCACCATGACCCAAAACATTCTTTGCAAAATAGCTGGAAATATTCCACAGAAAATGCAACCACAGCAATCTTTTAATGTTTCTTCAGCAGATTACAGATGGGAAGGAAAGCTGTCGAACACAAAATGCTGAATGTGTCAAATTCCTAACCGACTTCAGGAAGTGGTTTATCATCATGTCTGACATTAGTAACAAACTTAGCCATCACAGAAATCTCAGTTTTTAACAGCAGGTTTGCTGAACCGTGACTCGTTTGTTTCATTCTGAATCCACAAACACAAACGGATGATTGGCCATGGATGCAGGATATGAGGATGCAGGGTATAAGCAGGATAGGAGATGTTCTACAGGGGAAGCCAATATCACTTTTGCAGCTTCTCTGTGTGTTCTTCATCTATCTTTCATTTTGTATATTAGACAATTTCCTTTTGGAATAAGGAAGGCTCAAATACGTAACTCTTGCAATATCTGAAAGCTGCAAAGTTGAAAGATTTATTTTCTTATAAGAAAAATTGACTTTTTTCAGTAATTATGAGATCTCTTCTCTTTATTTAATGTTGTCAGCTGTAAAAAAATTAGCATGAAATCAGCATCTCATAAAACCTGATTCCATGGAGAACAGACAGACAGGAAGAAAGTGGTATCTGGCCTTATTAAAACATTTATCAGTTTAAAACATTTGTCCGTTTGATCTCAAGACTGTTTGGTCCCTGTTTTCAGGCAGGACACAGAACCAGAACACAGTTTACTTTATACATATTGTATTAGTTTGTTAGCTTTTATTGTATTACATCATTGTCCAAAATACTGTATTCAATAGAATTCTGGACTAAAACACTGATAAGTTTGTTGGAACATTACATATGAGAACGTTGTTCTACTATCTTGACTCAGAGGATGAATGTAGTCTAGTACAGTATATAAGAGCATCTCTAGCTCTGATTCTGTACAACTTAAGGTTGCTCTCAATAGGATGCCTACTCCCTGGGCTTTCCTCCCGTGCTGTATAGTCACTCAGATCAATGTGTTCCTACACTGAACTTCACAAAGTACATGGTGTTTCCAGCAGACAGGAGACACAGCAGTCACACAAAAACAACCAACCTTGCCTTACAATGTAGACTAATCTCTGTGGAATGTTTTAGTGACAGGATTTTAGTGCATTCAGAGGCTCTTGGTTGGTGTGCCTCTTTAAAGCAGCGATTTCTGGAAATCGCCTGGGATCAATCTGTAATTAAGATTAAAAACCCTTGAGTTTAATATAATGAAAAAAAGTTGAAGGGGATGTTATACAAATGCAGGAGTAAGAGCTGAAAACAAGACTGATCCAAAAGATAGAAAGAATCTTGGCTTTAAAAGGCACTAAACAATGTGGGACAGTGTGAGCCAGGAAGAATCTGACACTATCCTTCCTCAAGGAATTTCTCCATTTTGTGTCACTTTCAAGTAAAAATCCCCTCTCAAGGTATCACAGCAAAAAAATCTGCAGACACTGGAAAGGGGGTAGTGAAAAATAAATTAAGAAAAAAAGAAGATATAGCCAACTATAAACTATATATATTCACTGTCCTGTGACTTGGCAGTAGAATATATGCCTGTGGTAGTGTACTGATGGTAAAATATGATGCTGCATATAAAGTACAAGCATAAAAATGGCCTTGTTGACCTCTCAGAAATTCTTATTGGTATTTTATCTAATAATTATCCTTCAGCAAAGTGGTGTTTTATCTAGTACATTCAGTAAGTGCGATGCATTTCATAAATAGGCTGACATTTTTTACATATACTTTTGTCAAAATAGCAGAAAAATGTAACGTTAAAAACGTTTGATCTTCAGTTATGAAGTCAGCCTTTTATAAATGTGTTTTGAGTCATTTCACGGCAATACGAGAAAACAGCTATAGACCCATATGTGATAAATATACAGTGTATATTTAGTAATGATATATCCACATTGATGCACTCTGCTACACTCTCCATGGCCAACTATTTTCCCTGAAGACTTCTCACTACATTCCATTGTACAGGAATGATCATGGTGGAGCTTCTCTTGCGCGAGAGGACGTAAATTGAAATCAACATGTGTGCATCAGGTTGTTTTTCTGGATCCTGTTTCAGAGAGGCAATGTTAATGTTCACTGCTACAGCCCTAGAGGAATGTTATCATTTATTTGGTCTGTGGCACATTGTGGGCATTGCCCATGCAAGCCATGCCAAGGAAAATACCTTGCAAACTGATGACTTTGATAATGGGAAAAATCTGATTCTGTTTGCATGCGCTCACTCTATCAAGGCAAGCAGTAACCAAGTTTGGTGCCAAGTTCTGTTTCAAATCCCACATGAATGTGTTGACTAATGACTTGTCTCTCAGAACATTTGTGTAAATGGGGTTCTCTGAGTGCAAATGTTAAGTATTAACAGTGCTAGTATTTGCAGATAACAGCACACACAGTGTTGTCTGCATGTATGCATGTCTTTTGTGCATTCAGAATGCTACTGCTTTGGTGGGGGGAGGGTTTTGAACACTTTCCTAATTGACCTCAGTTTGATATTTCTTAGTGTGGAGGATACAGACCACATTTTCTAACATATCCACCACATAAATAGAGGATTGTGTTGTAAAGACTAATGTATTCATATAAAGTCATATTACAAATTACCAGACAGTATATCCTTATGAATTGCTTGTGCAAATGTTGCCTCACTGTACATCAGCATCCAAGTTTCTTGGATCAAATAGATCAAATTTAAAATAACCTGTTGTCTATTATTTCATGTGGTTCTCTGTGACAAACTGCCCATTTTACAATTAAGTTATTTCCAATCTACACATGGTTATTGTAATTTTGAAAGGTTTAAAGTCAAAGCAAAAACAGAACAAGCCTTTGAAACATCTGTGGAAAAATCAAGGTCATGTTGTACAGGATGAGAAGAGAAAGCAAAGCCCTTAAAAGTGAGATGTGTTATATGTCTGAATGCCTTTGCAGATGGTAATGTTGACTCTGGAAGCCTCATGGAGCCCTGGCTGCTGCAGGCCAGGAAACATCACTAGCACTAGGGCCATGTGGGACCTCTCCTTAAAAAAAGTTTGAGATTTTTTCACAGCCCATTGTAAGCAATCATGCAAATAGAAACTTGCAGTTGTGCAGTGCACAGGCACTTCTTTCCAGAAGGCAGAGAGCAATGCTCAGTCTACTGACAGTCGAGCCAGCAGAGAAGTCAGGACATATTCTCATAGCACTAACAGACGATACCACCACCAGTGGGTCTTCTGAAGCCCACTTTCACTCTCCTGGGTGTGATTGCTCCTGAATGCACATTCAACCTCCTCTACTGCTGGCAGTGAAGACCTGCAGATGCACTCAACCACAGGCTTTCTTTTCAACACTGCATCTGTCTCAACACTCACACCAAAGCTGTACCCGCGGGAAGAGGTAACACATGTTTTATTGACAGATCTACAGGTGGTTTGAGTTTGAGCTGCTGGTGGACTGGAGGAGTTTTTTTTCCTGTGGTGAGCAGTGGCATCTTTGGAGCCAGTATGGTGCCTATTGTTGTGGCATGTTTGGTATTCATCCTGCTGGGCTTGGGGCAAGCTCAAGTTGCCACACAGATTCAGGAGCAGAGCCAGAGTCGGGGCCAGGGGCAGGACAGCTCTGCCACCCCTTGGAGGCAGGTGATTCAATGGGAGAACAATGGCCGGCTGTTTAGCCTGCTGAACAGTGGAGCTGAATATGTTCCTGCCAGGGCGGGGACCCAGGACAGAGGTCCCAGCGTGGTTGTGGCAAACACTAGTCCACGCTCTTCGCGTAGACCTCCGGGAGGCAATGTCCGCCGCCAGGCTCCATCAAGAGGATCCTCTGAGACTGTCCGTGGGCAGGCAAGGCATCCTTTTGGCTTTGGGCAAGTGCCTGATAACTGGAGACAAACTACAGGCAGCACAGGTGGTAGCCAGTTCCAAGGATCCTCTAGCACTCGCTTCAGGCCATCCACAGGCTCTTCGTCTTCATCGTCATCATCATCCTTTTCTTCATCTTCTTATAGTATACCATCCTACCCACAGAACCCATTTCCTCAACAGCCTCCCTTTCAACCAGGACCTTACGACTCTAGTGTTGTAGAGGGACCAGTCAGGAGCTACGAGCCACCTTTTCAGCCTGTTGCCGGTGGAGGATTTGGCGTTGGAGGGTATGGCGGTGGAGGGTATGGTGCTGGACAGGGGTATGCTGGAGCAGGGTTTGGAGGTGGTCTGGCCCCAGTGCTCCCAGGCTCTCCCTCTGATTTTACTGACGATGGCTACCGTTACTACCAGTCTTATGGCTATGGGCCCAATCCTGTGGTGCCTGCACGTGCTGCCCAACCACCATTTGCAGATGGTCTGGACCGCAGATACACCCACAGTATCTATAACGGGGAGACTGCTCCTGCCATCCCTGCTGTCCCTGCCCCTGATGCCAACCAGGCAGCTCCCGTAATAGTGGACAGGACAGGACCAGCCGGTCAACCACAAGTCAGGAGCCCTCAGTATGAGCAGTTTCCTCCATATGGAAGACCCCAGCCTCCTTTCCTGCAGCCCATTCCTCCAGGCAGATATTCTCCCAATTCCGGCCTTGAGACCCCCGGCATGAATGTTGGGAGTGTGTACCGACCAGAACAGAGAGGTACGGTAAGCTTTTTGTTTTGTGAACACAATGTATCCTTTATTTAAATCTGTATAATATTAGGAGAGACTTTGACACATGGGTGGGATGGCAGATTTGTAGCAATATGTTTGGTTTTCAAGAAAATTCAAGGGCACGCAAATATTTCACATTTTCAGTGGAAACAGGAAGCATGTTCACGTTTAGGCCTTCACCCAAAGGTACTTTTGTCTTTGATTTGATTTCTGTTATTGCTGAAATTTGTAAAACCCAGGGGAGTATAGAGCTCACCACCCCCTCAAGTACACAATCATGTTGTTTGTTTACAGTATTCTTCTTTCAAGTTGCAAATATCTGGAGTAGTCAGAATGAAATAGTTGCTTAAAATGTAGTATAAAATATATTTTTTTAGTTTACAAACAAAGCAAAGTACACAAGGACAAGGACACAAGGTTCATATTTTTCCACTTGTATGTTTATTGAAACCAGGTGTTGAGCAAGCCCTGCCAATATACAGAGAGCACACACAAGAACCACTGTGTTTTTGTGTGGGGAGTTCTGTGGTATACGAAAGTATATGCGGCGTGTGGAGTTAGGTAATAGTGGTGGTGACCTCATAGGGGGGTCTTGTGACAGGGGGTGTTGGTGGGCCTTGGCGGCCTCCTGGGCTTGAGGACAGGAGAGAGGAAACAAGGGAGGGGGATACTGTACTTCACCACTCCCCAAGGGGGATGGAGTGCATGGAAAGTCCCTGTAACACATGGGGTCCATTGCTTCAGCTACAGGAAATCAAAGAAATATTTAGTCAGAGTTCTTAGGGGAAGATTGAGTATCAAAAAGTGCAATACCCTGGCCTAAAAATATATATTTTCGTAACATATCACTGTACTATGGAGGAAGACGTTTCTCAAGAGCATATTGTTAACGCTAAGGAAAACATGACTTAGCTAAATGCAAACAACATGTGAAGTTTTTCTATGTTCTGACCACCAGAGGCTGTGTCTGGTCTGAGCTGAGAGGAGATGAAGACCTCCAACGAGATTCCGGCTCTTAATAATGCAGATTTACTTTCGTTTTACTCAATGATCTGCCTTGCTGTGCAGCAGTCTCTTTAGTGTGCTGTATGCCTTGAATTCATCATTCATTAGCCAGTCTAGTGCTGGGAGCCATTTCTACAGCACAAAAAGCCAACATGTGTGCAGATGCCTTAGTGCTCCCAGTAATCATCATGATAAAGATTCAGCCATTGGGGGCTGTTGAAAATCTGACATTTTTATTGCACTGCTTCATGGCACGGCATTAGGCTGTTAAAGTACCGTAATAACTATTGTGATCTACTAGTTTAAAATTTACTTAAAACTAAAGTCAGCAGACACTCATATTTATTAACCATATGTATTTTTTATTTAACACCCTTTTTAAAGGCGTAACAGAGGCTGTAAAGTACATAAGAGACACTGATATATCAAAATAAACATATATTTCAATGAGCAGGCTGCAGATTGAAAAACAAATTATTATTATTATTATTATTATTATTTTTAAATATATATTATCGTATGTGGTCAGTAAAAATATAACTAAATACAAATAGGTTTAGGGTAGAGTTAGCGTGGGTGGACAATCTGGCGAGCATTACCATTAGCAACCAAAGTGTATAATGGCAATGAATAAGTATAAGGCCATGATTCAAGTTTCAGTGCAGAACCACTTTCAAGTCATTTCTTTTAACTGTCAAATGGTTCAACAGACAAGTTGTTCCCAGAATCACATACACTGAATAGGTCTTGACCCGCAGCCAAAGCTACAAGGGGTTGTCAGTAGAAGCAAAGTGTAGTATAAAGAGAGCAAGAATAATACACAGCACACTGTATATACTGTGTTCAAAGAGACCAGTCAAAAAGTTTGCATATTGTCCCCACTATACCCATTGCAATTTAATCTCACTCTTCCTTGCTCTCATATTCCCTGACAAAGCCACAAGCAGTCATATGTAAGAATAATTAGACTGTAATTAATTCATTAAGGCAGCTGCAAGGCAGCGCTGCAGTTATTTCACTCATTAGCTCAAACATGATATCTTCAAATTAAGAGAACTGGTTTTAGCATCTCACTTTTGCTAAAATAAATCCATAATATACTGACCACTAGAAGTAAAATGGTTGATTATCATGAATATAGATAAGATGTAATAACAAGAGAAAACAGATAATAATAAACAACCTGGCAAAATAAGTTGTAATAGACTTTATACTCAATACAATCATTAAATGAGGTTGTGATTTTCATTTTAAAATGACCTAAGTATTCCAATCTGCAGTTCCCATGCAGCCAACAGTCTAGCCCTCATGTCTTTTATTATGCTATATTATATTGTATAAAAAGCATGGTAAGATTCAGTTTCTTTTCTCCGTGGCCCACTTAGAGTGTAATGTGTGGCTTTGTCACATGCTGTTGAGAGCTGATCAGCTTTGGCTTTTCAATACACTTTATCCCTCTGAAAGGGACCCAATTTCATATTTCAAAAGATTAGGAGGCAGAAAACAAAGCTTCCCTTGGGTGAGGAGGAAAATGGGGTTGAGAGTTCTGTTGGAAAACCTCTGCGTCTCACAATGGTCTTACAGTATTATCATGGTCTGCCCCAGGAAGCTTCCCCTGTCCTTCATGTCTGCCTTGGAGAGAGCTGTCATATAGGATGTTTACACAATGCCCACAAAGGCAAAGCCCTTACTTAAACTTGCAGCTGGGGAGGGAGGACTCACCGGGATGTTAAACTGGACAAATAGAAAATAATAAAATAATGTCTTTTAATTTCTGCATTAACATAAAGGGCTTCCGTTATGGTCTGTTTATGGAAACCAGACAAGACGTTTTCTGTCTATTTTTCTTTTTGTGGCTTAAGCTTGCTGCAACAGAAATGATAGGCTGTCCATCATTTTTGTTATTTTATAACACTTCCAGTCTTAGAGGTCAGATAGTTTGACTTTCAGTTGCTTAAACAAGCTCACATTTAAGCGTGTCTAGCCTTTGTGATCTAAACAGAGAGGGATAATAAGCTACGCTAGAGATTCTTGCTGGCATGGCCTTTACTGGGAACAGGATGAAGTCAGGCCTGCTTATTTATTTTTTTACTTGTTCCTCAGGTTTTCTGACAGACTTGGCCAGTGGCCCACTTTAAAAAAGCAGTGGTGTGAGATCACTGTTATTCTTGCCCTGATATTCACGTTCTGCTTCTCTGTGTCTCTGTCTGGCTCTCTTGCTGTATCTCTGTGCACATATGCCATCTCTCATCTCTTCATCTCTGTCACTTGTCACGTTTGCAGAATCTAAAGTATGAAAAACAGGCTGCATTGCAAGAAGCTGTCCTGTGTAGCTCAGATATTTCCAAGTTTAGCCTTATCCCCAACAGATATGACAAGTCATTCTACGTTTACTATATTAAAGGTTATGCTGAAGTGACACATTCTTATTAAGATCAGTGCACATAGAAGGTCACATCACATTAGCCAAGAAGGCAAGAAATTATTGGTATAAAAAAGTTCCCTTTTGCAACTCTGTGCTCTCTCTCACCCTAAAATCAACCTTGTTTGACAGGCCTATGGAGCAAAAGTGTCTCATTAGAAAACCATGATAACAATCTGGAATGCACAGTAATTAGTGGCCGAAGGCTATCTCTAGAGAGACCCAGTCTTGAATTGTGGGCCCTGTCGCTGCATGTTTGCCCACCATATCTTCCGATCAGCACCACCATAATTACCAGGTAATAAAAAGTTGATGACAAATATGCTAAAGAGTTCCTCTGTTTCTGTGGTGTATGCTGGCACTGATGGGAAGGGAATACATTTGTAGAGCTCAAAAGGTGACTACACTTAATAACATTGTAAATGCTGTGTATTATCATGTTTAAGTCTAAAACCTCTCTTTGACTAATTCATAAGTAATTACTATTTTGTTTTCAGTATTCTGAACACATCTGAGTGATTTCTGAGCAAATTATTTTTACTTACTGAAACAAGGTTGTGTGTTGTTGAATGACAATATAGGGTGAGCGGTCTGTCTATTATTTCAGGTTTGCCTGACCTGGTTCCTGATCCCAACTATGTCCAGGCTTCCACATATATCCAGAGAGCCCACATGTATTCACTCCGCTGTGCTGCGGAAGAAAAATGTCTGTCAAGGTAAACCCAATTGTGGATGTCCTTTGCTGGCTTGTGTTTATTTATTCACCTTTTCAGTGGGTTCATTCTAATGTCACAGTATCAAACATGTCCTTTCCCCAGTGGGTCCTGTTTTCATGTTAATGTTTTCATGTTAATGACAAATGTTCTCATTTTAATGGTTTCTGTGATATCTTAAAGGGTAGCTTGTTGGCTCAATGGTTAGCACATTTCAAAGACATTCAATTGTGGTATATTAGAAACAATAAATGATTTCCTGACTCAGTGTATCCTTCTTATATCCTGTCCAGGTTGAACCCTGCTTAGAATCATACATTAAAGTAAAGCACTAATTTGTGTGAAAGAATACCATTCTTTTTAAGCTGCTTCAGCTTTAGGTAGCATTAATCAGCGAGTGAACCTTCCATAATTCTAACGTAGCCTTCAGGATTATACCAGTTCTGTGCAATAGTATCTAGAAATAATGTAAAAAGTTGACCAACAGCACAACATAAGTGAACCGAATCCTGGTCACCCTCAGGGATACGGACTGTTGTTAGTTTCATTTCTTTGTGTTGGTGGATAGCATACCCCGAGCCCCAGGCCTGGGCCCTCTGACTGCCTTTGCACTAAAGACACTATTGAAATGATGGAAGTGTGCTGTCCCCATGGCTGCTCTATTTGCCCTCTTCCAATCACAAGCACAGCCATCCCTCAAAGCCCTTTCATATCCTGTCTGAGTTTGCTGCAATTACCGACAGATGGGCTGTTGTAATTTGCCATACACTCCAATGTCAACAACAGCCACAAGATGAATGATTTAGATCTTCAGTGGTATTGTGAACTTGAGGTTGTTCCTCCTTTTTCACACAAAAAAGTGAATCGTGCGACAGAATGTTTCCTCTCCCCATGTAGAAACTGTGTTTGGAGAGATGGTTGTAATCTGTAGAATGAATTATTTAGTAGATATGCTTCTGCCACCAAGCCTTTCCAGTCCGGCTCTTTTTTCCTTTTGTTGTCTTAGTTATGAGAAACAGACATGCCAACATTCTTTTCGCAGGGTTAGGGTTAGTGCAGTTTCCCTTACTGTTTTTTGTCTTGATGTATGTGTCCGCCATTCAGCTCCGCCTATGGCCCCGAGATCACCGACTATGATGTAAGGGTCCTGCTGCGGTTCCCACAGAGGGTGAAGAACAAGGGGACTGCCGACTTCATGCCTAACAGGCCACGTCATACCTGGGAGTGGCATAGCTGTCATCAGTAAGTACTTAATACAAAACAGATTTCACCTAATCAGATAATTATGCTTTACTGGCTGTTGCGGTAACCAGGGAGCTAGTGAGCAGGCATCTTTATGTAAATCTGATTTTATTCTTACTAAGTGTATTTATTTATTTACATAACTAATGTCTGTAGACGTAGACTGGTATATGTTGAACAAATTACTCATAAAAAGGTTATTGCAATTTTACAAAACAGATAGATCTGGTTTGCTTGTAAGATTCTGAAGGTTGTAAAAGTCCTGATCTAGCTGAATTTGTGAATCATAATATTCCATGAATAATATTTAATTATTGTACGGAACCATGATGGATGATGATTTGCATTTCCTGGGCCTATCAGGATTAGCCTAGACCATCAAGTAAATTAATTTTTTACATATAGCCCAATATCACAAATTACACATTTGCCTCAAGAAGCTCTACAAACTGTAAAGTGTACGACATCCTCTGTCCTTAGAACCTAGATTCGGATAAGAAAAAAAACAGGAAATATAGAAAAAAAAAATAGACCAACAGACCACTAAGTTCATGTTGAGTAAGATGATAAGGCACATGTCAATGCCATTTGATTAAAGATAAATGCAGATTGGGTGTCGTAGCGCCCTATAAAATCCATAGTGTGCCCTACACGGTCATATTACAAGAAAAGCCCCTGGTTGGCTAAGAAAGTACACATTCATTTTCCTGGTGG
This sequence comes from Zingel zingel, assembly GCA_023566125.1. NCBI lineage: Eukaryota > Metazoa > Chordata > Actinopteri > Perciformes > Percidae > Zingel > Zingel zingel. Next base: position 11,658,033 of record CM042315.1, read on the forward strand.
GGTGACTTTTAATAGTAATGCTGTGATGCTGAATGAAGGGTTTGAAGAGGAGATGGGAGTCAAACTTATGGAGTCCATTAGAGAGCCAACCCTGTACTCCACATTACATGAAAAATAATTGTATATGTGGGTTTGATCAATTTATCAAGCACATTTCTTACTGTGTTTCTCAGTGGGCATATTTTAGTTGATTTAGCAAGTCAGTGGTGGCTGATGAGGTGATTTTGGGGGTATCGTCAGGATTTTATAACATTATATTCCATAGACTGGCTTTTATCTCACTTTTAGCAAGTCCGCCCACTGAAGCTAGTGCCAGGCTCTGCTGCTCTGCTTTACTATCCTCATCTTAGAGGAATGTTGACTGGCCGTTAGGAGATTGGCAGTGTTGTTGCTGTCTGACATCAGTCTGCATTTACACAGTGGTTCCCAGGAGGCAGAAAGCCAAGACAATAATTCCACTGGCTGTGTGATCAGAATGACAAATCCATCATTTTTTCTTGTCAATCTGTGACACCAGATCACACAGCTGCTAAAGTATGATGGCATGGATATGGGTTACTGGGATAGGGTGTTTCTTAACAAAGAAATCTCTGTAGGGGAAAAACATCTCTAGGCCAGATTCTCACAATAAACGTTGCTGCCCTACATTTCTGTTCTGTTGAATAAGCTGTGTAGTTGACAGTTCTGCTTTTCATTACATTCACCCCTATCTTTCTCACTGGAGTATTTGAAGAAGGGAAGGGAAAAGCATCCTCTTGAGTATCATGGTGTTGTAAAAATGTTGGAATTTGGTGGGTTTTTTTTTTTAAACAATCAATGACACATAATTCTTATTTGGTAAAGAAAGTTAATGATAGAGTTCTTCAACTTGTGCTTTATGTGTCGCAGTCCCTTACGATACAACTTCATTTAAGTGTGTGACCTTTGTGGTCAGAGATCATAGCTGCTGTTTATGCAGGTGCTTGGATGTATGTCTTCATATCCTGTTTGCACTTTGTGGAAGGCAAATGTCAGGCCACTGCTAAATAGTTCTCAAAGAACCTACTGTAGTTCTCTGTGTTTTACAACCAAAGCTGTGATCTGAGAAACCTTCAAAGTCTTGTTTGTTGCAACACCAGTGGAAAGTGAATGTTTCATAAATTACAATTTCAAATTATTCTTTTTAAATCCTCTATCTGTCCTTCCAACTCTACATTCTCTATAGTTGACATAGTCAGTGAGGTGATCCAGAAATCCGAGGAGGCAGGGGACCTTTCCAGGCACCTCGCAATCCAGCACCTCCCATTCTCAGTCTTTTTCTCTGCTTCCCGCACTCTTTCTTTCTATTTCACACGCACACACACACACACACACACCCGCACACGCACACACACACACACACACACACACACACACACACACACACACACACACACACACACTCCAGATAATCATCTCAAGACTGCCACTGAAATGAATGGCAGTTTCGGGAACACAAACAAAGACCGTGCTTCAACCTTCCAGTGCCCCACCGCTCCCCCCAGCCACACCCACCACCACCCCCGCCCTGGTTTATACATGTGTGAATACACTCAAACACTGCACAAAAATGCCTGTGTGCCCCACATACAATAACCTGTAAACACACTCGCCCATCAAGATTTGCATGTCAACAGAGTAACTCATAGTATAGAGTAATTTATGCCAATAATCACAAAAGATAGTGTTCAGCAGCAGATAATAACTGACAGGTTTCTACCTGAGAGCAGCTCATAATTGGGTGCCTCTCCTATGGAAAGAATGAGTCCTTGAATGGTCACTTGCTTTGTTAGTGGAAAGTACCCACATTCCCTTCCAAGTCATCCTTCAATCTTTAATGACTGTTCCAGTAAAGGCTGTTGCTATGTTGAAACATGGACCATGAAGTAAGGCAGAAGGAAAATATTTATATAGTCTGATTTTGTCTGACTGTAGGAGATCCAGTGCTTACCTCACCTGCTGCAGCAACTAAAGTCAACACCAATTAAATATATTGTGTGGCGCAATTTAAGAATTAAAGGATAATGGAAATAAATACTTGCAATCACGGCTGGTAATTTCAGGTAGGTGTTCCCTTTAGGATCATAGTCATTTTTATGTAGGCCATTTTGTATCTAAAAGACTCAAAGTGCAGCTATTGGGATTAACAGTTTGAAAGGTTTTGCTTTATAATCAAATCTATAGTGTGATGGATTGAAAACAGTTATACCTCGCCAGCTGTCAAGTATTAGCTGAATTTTAGGAATAGTTATTTGGCTAATCTTTGTGTGATTTTATCATAAGGAACTTTGATAACATGAAATTAAAAATAGCTGTCATGTGAGCTCTTATGTTGCATAAGAGCTCACATGAGAACTATTTTAAATTTTTCTATTTTCCCCCAAAAAAGGCAGGTAGAGCAACTATACAGTGCACAAAAATAGGTTACTAACGTAACACATACACATTATCCTACGTGTTTTGTCGCCACACTGAATGAAACATGTATATGAGATGATACAATGCAATACAATAGCACAACCCACATTTTCCAAAATGGGTTAGATTAACACCTCTCTGAGCTTTATTAAGGTAGAGATCATCGCGAAGCTGCTGCATTAGATTGCAATATATTTAGCTACTTGTGCATAGAAATGTGTACACACTGTAGGAATTTTGCTATCTTAGTAATACAGACCAGAATGCTCGCTGCTAACATACTGTATTTGTTGTGCCTGTGACAAATTATGTCATGTCTGGAAACGTCATAGCCATGCTTCATGTTCAGCAGTGCTCCACGGCCTCTGCCATAGTCACGTTCTGCTCATATTTGTGCCACCACCAGCATGCCAGTCAAAGTTGATTGTCAGCACTTTCTATGTGCTATGGAAAAGCATAGTTTTCTCATGGAAGGGTATGTTCTGCTGTATGTTGACTTCTGCACTTTGTAACCACACAATATGGTTCTCCTTTGGCTGTCTAACATGTGCCCCCAAGTTTACAGGGAAATTATGACATCATCATGACACTGAATATATAGATATATGTATACAGTATATACGTATATAATGATATTCTTATAATGTGACAAAATGCAGCAGGCTTGTGATAAGTAAATAGCATCCAGGGTCACTTTGGTATTTGGGATAGGTCCAAGTCATACAACAGTTAATATTACAGATGATTTCAAATGGACCAGCACTTTGACAAAGTCCCTTGGTTCGTATTCTGGTTCAGTTGAGATGATCAGTGGCCATGTGCATCCAGGCTTTTCTAAGCTGCTAAAGCTGTGCAAAGAAACACACTGCAACCAGCACACAAATACACGCATACTGTGATACACACACACAAATATGTGCACGAACACATGAAAATAATCACACACACACACACACACACACACACACACACACACACACACACACACACACACTCACACAGAGGTGTTGTGTTCACACACACAAACACCTCTGATCTTGCTGACTGATACAAGCTAATTAACAACATTCATACTTCATTAGGGTGTTAATGTCGTGCTTCAGAAATACTTTATTGTTGCCATTAATTAGTATCCGTTGTCCTTTGATACTTTATGATGTGTCAAGTCAAGGTGCAACATCACTTGTTAGCAGATGAGGTCAGCGGGTCTATGAATTCACTGTTTGTCTTTAAAGTCACACTTTAACTTGGATAAGCTAAATTGAAACAAAATGGCAATGTAATTAACAAACTTAATAAATTGCCTCTTACATACTGGTTCTTAGGAAAACATGGCATTACAGATAATGCTAAAATAAACTTAAACTCTTTGATTGCCCACCTTAACTAAGACGTTTGTTTCACTTTTCACTACATTCACAGTCTTTTGTTTGTTCCGACAGGCACTACCACAGCATGGATGAGTTCAGCCACTATGATTTACTGGAGGTCAGCACTGGCCGTAAAGTGGCAGAGGGACACAAGGCTAGCTTCTGTCTAGAGGACACCACCTGTGACTTTGGTCACCTGAAGCGATATGCATGCACCACTCACACTCAGGTAACACAGCAAACCAAAACATGAAATATTATGTTCACCTTCATTTGGTGGTCACCAGCAATACACTTAGTCCACTTCCTCACACCACATGCTTTATCAATCACAAAGCCAATATCCATCTACTGTAGTTACAGTATTTTTGACTAGTGCAACTGCAAAAAGACACTCAGTTGATCAATATTGTACACAAATATTGTTGTGGTAAAAGTTCTAAATGAAAAAAATATACATGCATATATACATATATATATATATATATATATATATATATATATATATATGCATCATATATTATATTATATATATGTGTTGGTTGTTACATTAACTATTGCAACATCTGAACTTTTTGACCGCTGACTTAAAATTGCAAGTTTTTTTTTTTATCTTGGATTAGTATTCCTCACGAGCGTATCTCCTCCTTTCTGTTTCTTCAGGGTCTAAGCCCTGGCTGCTACGATACATACAATGCGGATATTGACTGCCAGTGGATCGATATCACCGACATCCAGCCTGGAAACTACATACTAAAGGTAGGAGTCAAGGGAGAATATGTGGCAAGTTTGTGGACAGAGCAAGGTCACATTTCATGGAAGAGAGTGAAGGTCTAGGTCACCAAAACAAATTGATCTGGGTTATAAAAGAGTTATAAAGTTACTGAAGTTTTCTAGTTTTTTTTTGGTGTGTGAGCACTTCATGTCTCAGTGGCACTGGTTTCCCATCCATCTCATTTTCTATTTTCCATGCATATTTTATTTTGTCAGTATGGCTGCAAGATCTACACACAAAAGAGCTATACATGATTGTTTTCAGTGTTATCCATCCCAAATACCTTCTTTCTTGACCTTTTAGCTGTTTCATTTTAATTTCATGATAATGGTGAGTTGTAATGTATCATCTGTCTTTTGTCTCTCAGCTCCAGGTTAATCCTAAATTCTTGGTGCTGGAATCAGACTTCACCAACAATGTGGTCAGATGTAATATACACTACACAGGACGGTTTGTTACAACAACCAACTGCAAGATAGCACAGTAAGTAAGAGAGATTGTACATACTTTTATCACATATTTGGTAATTGATTAGTAATAATTTACTGGGAGAGTGTTACATTTATATGCAATGTCCTCATAATCTACTGCTTGTTTGTGTAAGTAAAACCTGGGCAGTTTTCAGATATTGTGTTTTTGTAAAATGGGAACTGAAAGGCCGTAAATCAGGGTTTGTGTCATGTTTTCACTGCTGAGTTACACTGAAGCACATAACAGGGTGGAAGCTAAATGCAGTTTTATGAAGAGCCTCACAGTGTTTTGAATTACTTAGTCGACTTAATGGGTTCCTGGCTGAAATATTTGATGATTTAATGAATTATGTTCTCATTCTCCAGTTAAGATTAATAGCCTCTAAAACTTTCATAGTCTCTCAAAGGGAGATGTAGGGGTGTTGAACTTTTGAATAGCGCTATTAGGAAGAGTATCATTGCACTCAGAATTGCTATCATATCCTCTTGAAAAGACTTTATATAGAGAGTGGTTATACATGAGGAAAGCATCATTCAAGTGCTCAGGTCAGTTTCCTTTAGTTTCACAGTACAGTGAAACCTGAAACATGCACTTATACATATGTTTGCCAAAGCATTTCCAGAGTTAATTGAAAGCTGAATATAACCCCTATTTTCCACCGGGTGCGTCTGCGCTGCGTTCCGGAGCCGCCGCAGGCCCCCGAGCAATCACTGCCATTCAAGTCAATGCTTGATATTCCACCAGCTGTGCCAGAAGCGTGCGTGACGTGGCTCTCTGCTCCGCTCGCGATATTACGAATCCCACTTTGGCCACGCCAAGACCCGCCCTTCAATAGCATTTATTGGCCAGGCGTCCATGCTTATGCAAGGTAACGATACACCAGGTCTATTTTCACGCGAGCCATAGGCTGTTCGGACTAGTCCTGGCAAACTCGATTCCTTTTAAGGATTCGGGTTATTCTGAGTCACTCATTAAACTGACCCGGGTTGTTTGAGTCACTTGAGTCAGTATTGATCTATAGGCGAGCCGAGGCGAGCTTGCAATGTTTCGGACTGTCTGCTCGACCTAATTGCATTTTAACATACTACATTTATATACCAAAACCTACAGTAAGCCTAGCTAGGCTACATGCAGAACATTGTATGTTATTTGTATGCTTTACCTTGAGCTCGATGAGAGACTTCACTCGCTCGTTTGCTACAGATCCACTCATATCCGGCTGATTCGCGCAATTGACTGACTCGCGCGAGCATCGACAACTCACGAGTCCTCAATGACTCGTGAGCTGTCTGTGAGGCGAACCGAGGTGAGGCGAACCGAGGTGAGCTTGCTATGTTTCGGACTGTCTGCTCGACCTAATTGCATTTTAACATACTACATTTATATACCAAAACCTACAGTAAGCCTAGCTAGGCTACATGCAGAACATTGTATGTTATTTCAGAAGTGAAAGAATGGCTTTTGTTGTTGATTTGCTTTACCCTGACTTGCATGGGAGCTCGTGGGTCGCCGAGGACTCGTGGGTCGTCGAGGGCTCGTGAGTTCTCGAGTGGTCTGTGAGCTTGCAATGTTTCCAGCTCTGAGTCTGCGGGTCGGGAAGTTGTCTCTGACTGTCTCTCTGCTCACTCAGTCGCTTGAGTTGACTTGTGGAGTTGTGGTTGCTTACAAAATTGTAAGTTATAAAGCTTTTGGCAGCTAAGATGGCTAGGACTAGTAGTAGTTAATGTTGCAAAAGGTTTTTGTGTGGCGCTGTTATCATTTTAGATTGAATTGTAGTAGGACTCAACTGATCCGAGTTAATGATACTAGAGACTCGTGACTCGTGAGTTAATTTAAAGAGTCTAGTTAAAAATCCGAGTGAATCACGACTCAAACAGATTTAGTTCGGACAGCCGAGCAGGAAATGAAACAGCAAGACTATCCAGTCAATTCACCAAAAGAAACCCCTCAATATCATTTATGTCTCCTACAACACCACGGACAACAATCTTGGAGGTGGATATATCTAATAGATATCACAGAAAAGAGAAGGCATGGAGTTTAATTGCAGGAGTGCTTGGAGTGGAAGGTAGATACTAGCTTAAATTGTGATTGTTCTGTAAGTACTTGTAGAGACAATACAATCTGCAACTTGGGCAGCAAGACGCTCCGCTTCTGAGACGCTCCCGGTGTGGTATGGCGCGTGGCGGAGGATAGAACAAAACCGGAACTCACTCGGAACGCAGCACAGACGTGCCCAGTGGAGAATCGGAGTAATAGTTAGGTACTAATGCCAATAAAAGAATTACGATAGCAGATGCCATGAGTCCTAGTTCTATCATTAAAGTCTGATATTTAAAAAGATAAAAAAAAAATAAATCCACTCATATCATGTTAATGTAGCCTATGTAATGAAAATACCATGTAAAACATGGTTGCAGTTCAACTAACATTTTCTGCCGAATGTGGTATGAGGGGTGAATGTTAAAAATGTGGTATATAATACCGGTAGGTGTTCCAAAATACTACAGTTTATTTTTATGGTATTTACAGTAAATACCATAAGTTGTTCATTTATAAATGTGATTACATTTAATTTAAATGTAACAGTTTGATCTGAAAGATATTGAAAACATGATTTTATTTAAAAGATGTTAAAAACAACCACCTACCTTGGTACCTCAGTTGATTCAATATGTTTTTATGATCATTAGTTTCAAATAAAATTATATTCTTTTTCTTTTCTTCAAAATGTATTTTTCCCAAAAATTTGTCTTGGGAAAAAAAGGGGGTTGTCTTATAATCAGGGTTGTGTTATATCCAGGTGTCCAATATGGTATATACACTTGAAATTAGGTTTTGATGTATTATGTGTTTATGTACTGTAGCTGATTACAAAACACAACTTTCAAGTATGAAACAGTCATTTGATTAAAGATCTCAATGCATCAGGCCAAGGATTAACTGTTATTTTTGGATGCTGAGTCCCTCCCAACAGCGATTGCCCAATTAGCAATAGCTGATCCAAGAAGCTAGAAGCTGTCAGAGTTTTGTTAGCGACTCTGTACTGCTCTTTATTAGATTTGGGAAAGGTGACACTCCAGCAACCCCCAGCAAACACTTTGGTTAGTCCTCATCCTAAAAGCTTTTTCCCTTGTAATGTTAAAAGTGAGACATACTGTTTGAAAATACAAACAAGCATGTGCATATAAGCTACTCAGCCCAACTGCATTATGCTCAAATGAAATAACGGTTGGATTTTACGTTTTTACTTATCATACTGGCTGTACACTTCAATACAAGAACAATGCTTTTTACTTTATGTAGTGTTACATGTCTTCTGCATAAGTCATCACTGTTGAGGATGCTGACTTTTTGCCACTTTTACGTTTTCAACCAATGCATGAAGCTGCCATTAGCTTAAGTAGCTAGCTAGAAATCTGCCAGCGACAGGTGTCATTTCAGCCAGGAAAATGGATGTACACCAGCTACAAAAAGAAGCCAACTTTTTGTCTACCTCTGCCTGAAATCTAGGAGCTATCATACTTCATTTCAGAATTTAAGTGGTAAGTCTGCCACTGTTATCACTGTAAACTGCATTATATGTAGTGCAAGAATGTAAAGATTGACAGGCATAAAAAGAGTAAGTAAGGGCAGCGGAGCTTAGCAAACAGCCAAACTTCTTATCAGATGGTGGTAATATACAGTTTGATTGTTTTGTAACCAAAATGAAATTATAATAAAAAAGGTCTTGCATAGTTTTGGCATTACAGTGTGAATACAATTGTATAAAATGGTCTAAAAATGTTTGTGAACAGAAAACATCTCTGTGAACGGTATTTTGGATTGGCAATACTCATTTTTGTAATTCATGGGGTCAAAGATAGTACATAACTTTATCTGAGCAGTTACTTAGTTTGAGCCCAGTCAAAATGTTCATTATGTACAGTATCTCATATTGCATTGACATGCTCCACTGAGTCTGGACTATTAACATTCCTCAAACAAAAGTGTTATTTGTTGTCTGTTTATTTTACAGGTCTTGATCCGGCACTGGAAGGCTGCCATGCTAGAGTGACCCTGATTGCTATTCCATTGAAATGTGAATGGAATCCATTTGTTGTTGGTTCATTGTTGATGCTGTTTGTCTCTACTATTTTGTGCTGTCTTGGTATACTGATTCCATGGCCAACAAGGGTCCCACTGGCACTGAACACAATGTGGGGGTTTAAAGTAGACGTACACACACACACACACACACACACACACACACACACACACACACACACACACACACACACACACACACACACACACACTATGTTATAATGCATATTGCACATTGATATCTCAATAATGAATCATCAGTCCATATCCCTCCAATCTATGTTATAATATTGTCCTACCAACTACATTTCTCATATTGCATCTCTACCAGTCTAGTTTGGTTAATGCTAGGACACATCATTGCCTTTCAAAAGAGGTGTTTACTATATTTGCACACAAGCTTCTATGCACACCCCCGGCAGAGTGGCTCTGTTTGAATTATAAATAAAGCGTGAAACGGTGCTGGTGCTGAAATGAGACGAGTCAGGGTTCAGCTGTGATCCAACAAATAAAATTAGGGGACAAAGTCTTCCCAGGTGCATTCATCCATGGTGTGTGGGGACAGACAGAGATGCCCAGTGACTCAGAAGAACTATAATGTTAGTTGTTTGTTACTTTTTTTTCTCTTCACTGCCTTAGTGGGTCAGACTGAGATACTGTGATTCTCTGGGCACACCCTGTTTAATGTTGTGTTGACAGCAAGAGGTAGACAGCAGGTCATATTTGCATTTGTCAACTCCATGAAATTGTAAGTCAACATAAAAACAGTCAGTACTTGCGCTGTACTCCTCTAAATCCTTGCATATTTGTGTCGTGTCCCCATTCGTCCTTTCTTATTTCAGTAAAACAGGAACAGGAAGCTCAACTAGCAGAAAAGGGTGCTTTCCAGAAAACTAGACTCACAGTATGTAAGCTGTATATTTACACTGTCTTGGGGTCTCTTCTTCAACTACCAACACTGGTCAGATGGCACATAGGTCATCTATACCTTTTGAATGTTGAATGTTTATACAAATATTCCACTGATGCATGACTTTAATGATGGAGATTATTTTGTTGTAACTGATTGTACTTTGTGTATCTAGTTTGACCTGTTACTGTAATTCATGGAATTCAATGAACTTTTTTTTTTTTCTTGATAATCTGAATTATTCAAATAGTTGTTGGAAAGAAAACACTACTGCTACAGACTTGGTATTATAATGCAGAGCGTAAGCAAACCGTATCTACCTACCTCTCTAATTGAGTGATCTGTGCAATGGTTCACTTCGGCCTCCCACCAATGTGTTGCAGCACACAGCTAAAACCCACAGATCTGTTGAATATATCAAAGATCACATGAAATAGGACGCATACTATGACTTAGATATATTCCAAAAGATTTAAAGTCATAATAATTATAATAATAAAAAAGATTTCCGTCCAGGTTGGTCTGGCGACACTTGTAGTTACTGATTGTAACAGCAAGTGCAATTTGATACTACATCAAACACTCCTCAAGCAGCTACTTTGTCAGTAGCAGTATAGCAGAAGAGCAACTGTTTACAGTGAACTCAAGTTTTAATAAAGAAGTCAGTCAATAAGTGGCCTTCCTCCATCATGCCATAAGCAACTGTGATGTAATTTCATAGTGCACACAGGGCGAGTAGTTTTCCACACAACAGCAGGGCACAGTACCAAGAGTTGGTTACCTTGTTGAGAAGTTATAGTTGACTGAAGTTGACTGTGGCTTAAGAATTTTAACTTTAATATCTATAAACGTGATTATTGAAGTTTAGCTTTTTTCTTAGGAACAATCTGGTCTCTGTATTGATTAAGCAATGGCAAAGCACAAAAATGAGTTTGTTAGTGTTTGTAACAAATTAGTTTATTACTAGTTTTTATTCTGCAATTTCAAAGTTTTCACTTTAAATGCAAAATAGACCTTGTCTTTGGTATCCAATGTATTGCCCTTTTTACAGTAAATAGACAATTCTTTAATTTGAGCATTTTCGCATTTTCCTACGTGGGTAGCTCATGATCATACTGTACGCTCACTGACAAGATGTAACAACATGACATTCAGTGGAATAACACCACAAGAGTTGGTGACAGTTATACAGCATCTTTGACATGTGGTGATGAAATTTGTATTTTTCTAACAGTAAACACCTGTCAAAAATGTCATATACAATAAAAACAATTACATATCTGCTGTGCACACTGAATGAAATATGAATGCTATGCACGACAGTGGATCGCTGTGCTTGTATGAAGTTTATACAGAATACATATCAGTAGATTCTAAGGAAATGCTATGTGGCACGTGTGACAAGTTACTGAAATCATCCCCTTCATAAGAGATTAGGTGTAATATGTTTAATTCATTAAGGTGTTTTCCTGGGTACTGTATGCAATTTTGTCATGCATGATTCAGGCAGGGATGCAAAGCTAACCTTTATGAATACAGAAAATACACACTGCATATATGATGCCTGCAAACTCCCAAACGTAAATAGTAAATGCAACAACTGGGTGGTGGCACCGGTGCTGTGTATACATGTATCAGTCACACTAGTTGTTATGTTGTAGTTTATTTTACAAAATCTGCCATGTTGAGATGTGTGTACACATCCTTTAAAATAATCTGCTTGGGTCAGACACTATCACAACACAGCCAAAGATCCATTTATTTTTTTAATTTAACTCTCTTCAGAATGTTTCTTGCCAATTAACATCTGACATTTCATGTGATTTCTTTTTCAGCAGCAAACAGAGCCCAATCACAGCATTAAGAGTCATTACATGGAACATAGCCCTGTGTTGAAATAGTAAGAGAGGATCTGATAATGTTATTAACAAAATAAAAAACTACACAACAAGTATGGTTTTGTAAGGGAAGTGATTAGTTGACTATCTTCTGGTTTGTTTTCCTCCAACATTGTTGCCAATTTCTCATAACCAAATAGTAACAATGACTGGAAATGAGTTAGCAATGTTGTACCACATTCTTATTTGGAAATGGAAATGTAGACTAATAAGCAATATTTGTGGAGTAATTATAAGCTTCATTACACTTCTATGACTAAAGGTCAAGATAATCTGTCTGATAATAAAGTATCTTTTTACCAGAAAACCATTCAAGTGGGAACAAAAATCACAAGCTCTAAAGAAATAATCTAGAAATATGAGGGGTTGCCTTCTAAAACATTGATTCAGTCTTTGAAAAACAAGATGGAAGGAACAAAAGGAAAGAAAACAAAGGAGAGGACCTTACAGCATGCACAAGTAGACCAGAGAAAAGGCAGGTTGAAAGTTGTAAATTTGTTTTCGGTCCAACTGTTTGCCCAAATGCTAATTCAGTTCTTAATTTCATTGAATCAACATAAAACAAAACAACATGTTCACTCCTCCACATTTTTATTTTCAGTTTTGAAAGATAAGGATAAACAGATAAGAACATGAGAATAAGACAAAATTGGAATTTCAGTTTGTAAATCTGAAGATTGTTTTGCCTAGAACCTGACAATTAAAAAAAAAAACTTTAACACAACACCCTAAACATACAATTTGCAGCATGAACAACATGTACCCTAGTTCAAAATTCCTGGACCTTATCACAGGACCATAGAAAATGACATAATTGGCTGTCCTCTGTCTTACATTTCCAATGATTTGGTGTGTCTTTTAAACCAATTCTAAACAATCTGGAAGGAGTCCAATTGTAGAACCTGAAAATTGAAAATTAAGGTGAATCCATTCTCTGAAAAAGTCTTGGCATAAAATGGGGAAATGAAAAGCTTCACAAAGGTAACATTTATTGCAGGCCTGATGTATTTGATTGCATTGAATTGTGCGGTGTACCTAAAAAACTGGAAACAGTGCAGTTTTAGTTGTGAAATATGATATTTGAAAAACACATACTGTAGACATTCCTAGTACAAGTATTTCCTGTCCACCCAGAAGAGTGAGAATCCATTACCTGGTTGTTTTGAAACGCTGTTCTCACTCTCATATTTGGTCTGTCCTAACAAAACCCTGACCCCCGTGATGGGACTTCCTCTTGGTATGGGCTGTTTGTTCAGGCTGTTCACACAAAATCACCCCATTCCAGCTCTTTTTGCCACATTATGTTGTGTTGTCAAAGTGCTGCAGTACATGCCATGTGCTCGACTTTGACCGTATGTGTTTACATTAATGTGTTTGTGTGAGTCTGTGTATATTTTTGTTTGTGTAAGAGAGAGAAAGACAGATGGGTAACTCCTAATGAGGGAGATAGAAGCCAAATTATGCTATGAATTGTTTAACTTAGGGGTATTACTTTTCCAAAAAGAGTGGACAGTCTTTGCCTGTCCTGTTGAAAAGTCTCACTGGTGTATATCCATTTTTCATAAGCTTGCCTCTGTTTTTGCTCCTATGTATTCTCATTCAGCTGCTGGTTAAGCAGCTTAAATGAAGCTGCATAGTCCTCTGTGGGGTATAGGCAATAATGCCCAATGTCCACCAGGAGCCTCTTTTACAGTCCTGGCTTCGTGTTCTTGTTATTGGCAATGAAAGGGACATACTGCACCACATTCCCGACAGCAGTGTCAGCAATGGCTGTTAAAGCATTTGAGTTTGTTAGATGATTTAGGACCATTTCTTGTGACAAATGAATATGCAATTGTATTTATCAGAAATGTGCTAGAGGGTTTTTCCCAAGTGAAGCCAAACAGTGCGCGATTCTGAGTGGAGCACATAAAAATACCCCAAGGGGCGTACAGAAGAAAATCCCACACATACTCTATCGCTGAGATATGGAATATACAGTACATGATGCACAATGCCAGAGATACCAACGCAAGCATGGTGGTAATAAACTAGAACAGGAGGAGAGGGGGGAGGGATAAAGTGTTTGTATAAATGGTCAGAACAGCTTGTTAGATTATGAGGTGATTGTAAGAGTCTGTAAGAGATGATTCTGATCAGCTGACAGGATGTGCAGCGTCACCGCTCTTCTTGATCCAAGTTAAACCATGGTAAGGTACTCTATGTAGCATCAAATATTCTGCACTTGGGGCTCCATCCCAAGCGAATTCAAGCAGCAGAAAAGATCTTGAAACTACCTTCCTAATAATACATATTCTGACTATATCTGAAGCAACAGGCATGTTGTAATTCCCCTTGAATGTTGGAGGCCCCTTCTCATTCAGTGGGTGAGCTCTACAAGCAGGCTGGCACCTGATCAAAGGAACATGTGGCAAGATATTGCAAGATAGTGTAGTAGTATCCTGAGAAAAGGAACGACTCATAAGAGGTTGCAACATGATAAGAGCAAATCTGTTATGTAAATACTCCGCTTTGGGCAGCAAAATGTTATGTCTGATCATCGATAAGCCAAAGATCTGTAAGGAGGGCTATAAAGAACCTCGAGACAAATATTTCCCCTTACAACAAACTGCGTTTACTTTACCAGCAAACCTATGTAAAGCAACAACCGTTTTGCAGCTGCAAGCTTGCAACCTAATTGAGGAAACAGATCAAGTGAAGTGAAGCAGGACTGATTAGATATTCCAGCGTTCTCCGTGGAGAGACGCCATTGAATACACAAAACCCCTACGGGAACAGGAGCCATGGGTCTAATGCTGCTGATGCTGAAAATGGAAAACACACAGGAAACACCTTTTTCTGGGTTTAAAGTTGTTAGTCACAACCAGATGAGGGCTGGGTATTGTGAATGATGTTTGGCTTACATTTCTGGCATTACAATGAAAGCAGGATGATAGTGGGCCATTACAGTTGCACTGACTGCACAGTGATAAAGCTGAAAGAGGTCAGACCTTTGGGATCTGTGATTACTACAGGCAGATTGTGGAGGTTGTTATGCCTGTCATGATAACTTTGACCTAGTATCATCTACTGAGTCTGTGATGTCCCTCTAAAACATCCATCACATCTTTGCCAAGCCATGATCACAGTATAGTCTAAGTGGCACCCTAGGCAGGTTGTGAATATGATAATAAACACAAAATAATTAATTGAATAGAATAAAAATGATCCCTTAGAAAAATATGATTACAAAATTACATTCCTGCTCCTATCTGCTTTAATTTCTTTTTTTCCTCCAGTGCACCAGATTCTTTAGTTGATCTGACATTTATTTCACTCATGCAGCACATAATCATAAGGTTGTGGTGACACTGATGACAAGGTGACAACATTCAGCTTCAGTAATTTGCTCACCCTCCCCAGCCCTGTCCCATTTTAGCCACAGAGTGTGTATTAGTTCATGGCGAGGTCAGGTAATGAGGGAGTGTCTGTGCTCAAATTTTAATTATTTGTATTTAATCAGACTTTTTGGCTGGGGCGCTTTGCCTAGATAATCTTCATGTAGCATGTAAAAGAGCTTCATTAAGCTTTTACTAAATGCATACATATTTTTTTAATAGGTTGGACTATCTCTCCGGCAGTTTGGTATTTTTTATGGTAATTTGCAAGATTTATATATGTAATTTTAAAAACATAAGTCCTTCTAGAGAAGAGAACTCAACTTACTAACACTCTCTTTGTCCAGCATAGTTACAAAGTTTCCTTATACATTTCTTAGACGTTCTCCCATATCAATGAAAAGACTATTGACTCAAACCCCTCCACCCTAATTTACCTGCCAGCTTACAATGAGACAGGACTTGAGACCTTCCTGCTTCACTCCAGCAGCTTTATGTGAGGATAATTGAATTTAGTACAAAGAGAGAATAGGGACTAGTCTGTGAGCCGGCATTGCCAAAAAGCCCACCTCCAGTCTTGAGGTCTCATTTCTGCAGAGCCTACTGTGTAGAAAATTCTGTGGCACAATATCAAGGCCACAGGTAATTCATCTTCTGGCTCTAGCTTTGCTTTGCGACCTAATTAAATGAATAAAGATGTGAAGAAATCTTCATTTCCGTAGGGATAAACACATTGCTGCGTGGGAAAGGTAAGAGGAAAGGCTGGCTTTGTAAATGAAGAAAAGAGGCAGATGAGAAACCACTGCCTGAAAGATAGTGAATGGCTAAACACATTTGAATAGTGACGGGGGGGGGGGGAATGTTCAGATTTACATGCAGCTGCAGTTGCTGGCTCATTTGTTTTGAAACTACCTCATCCTGCGCACACTTTGCAGAGCTGACTCCACCATATATCTGAGTTAACAAATATTTCACTTCTTGTGTTAACACTCCACATGGAAAACGAGGGGCGTTATACGAGACAAAGAAGCAGCTTGTGTCATAGACACAAGACACACTCGAGTGCACTGCATGACAGTTTAAATACCGCCTGCCTCATCACTGAAACATCTGGCTTGTATTTAATGTCAGATGCAAAAAAAGCACCCTCTCTTACAATTTAGTTTCCTCACTTTCCCCACTCATCAATTTTAAGGAGTATGCAAATGGTCAATTCCTCCAGCATCCCTAGGAGTCCACACGGTTACAACAGGGCAATATATTCTCATTAAGGCTTTCCTTCCATGAAAGGCAAAAATTGAAGTTGGGGTATTCATGTTTATAGTCCCCAGCAATTGGATCAAATGAGGAGCTCTTGTGGAGGGAAGATAGGCTTCCTGGCTTAATCGGGTCCCAGCAAAATACCCAATGTCGCACCCAGCCACCCACTCCTCCAGTGGCTCCATTGGGAGTGTCAATGATGAAGTCAGTCACGAGGCGCGACGGCCCTGCACCACTGTGCTCAGGCCCCTCTGACAGGCCAATATTTCACCAGACTCATTCTCCAACCTCCACTGTCACCGTTTCCTGTGCTGTCAGGGGGATGACTCCCATCATCAGATCGGTGATTTCACAGGCTGGTGGCAGCATCAGCACTTCCTCGCTGTAGCTGACTAACATGGCCCTGCTTCAGACAGCTGGATGACCCCTCCTTAGTAGCTGCCTGAATGCTCTGATTCCTTTCATCATGCACATGTAAAGATGATCTAGGGTGGAATTTTTTTTTTGCTGCATTATGCCAATAGCTTTTGGGTGCTGATTGTTGTAGACTTTTTGATTGAGTTTGTGTCAACAAAAAAATCAAAGTCAGCTGGGACTACACCCTTGTTGCATTTCCAAAGCTGTACAATGCCAGAAGTCACTGTTAAAGGAATTAAAGGTATTTTGGAAAATTCATTTAAATACAAATTTGCTTGCGGGAGTTAGATGAGAAGATCAATACCATTCTCATGGCTATCTGTCCAGTAGGCTAAATATGAAGCTATACAGCCTGCAGCTGGTTATCTTATCTTAGCATAAATACTGGCATTAAGGAGAAACAGCTCGCCGGGATCTGTCCAAATGTAACAAAATCCGACTATACCTTAGCAGCAACATCCCGAAGGCATGTCACTGTCAACCAGACAACCATTAGACACTCCAGGAAGTCACCTGTGTCAGCCAAGAAATAGTCCGACATTCAGTGAGCCCCCTGTAACTTCTCGTTTTTTACATTTAATTGTGTTCATGTCTTTAAACAGATATCGGCATAATAATGCAGAATCTGTAGGAAAAGGGACAAGATTTTGGTATGGGAAGCGTTCTGGTTTTTGTTTGTAGTCTGAGTAGTATTGACCAATCACGTTTGAGCGAGTCTGTGTGGAGAGCAAAAGAGGCAGAATCAATGCATTGGACGAAATGCAATCTCTGAACCTATGGAGTATCGTTTGACAACAATTTAGCTTTTTATTAGCTTTTGTTATTTATTTGCATTCATGCAAATATCTGTGTGTAGAGATTAGACAAAATGTCATGTGGACCTAAAACACCTACAGAAAGTATCAAATCGGACCGTAAACAATGACCGATGCACTAAAGATGAAGTATTGAGCCAGATCTGCGCTATTCTTTATCCGAATATCATATATTGGCCGATGACCCCAAAGGCTTTATTGTCGTCAGACCGATAGCCGATGGGTTCTGAGATTGATATTGTGTTTATTATTTAGCTTTAGAGGTACTGGTAGATGGGTTTTGAAACCTTTGGACCGAGCCAGGCTAGCTGATTCTACCTGCTTACCGGCTGCTTGCTGTAGCCACATTTAGAGAGTGGACAGAAATGACAGTGGCATCGATTTTTTCATACTGTAACTATCACACTTCCCAAAATATCAAACTTTTCCTTTAGGTGTGACATAAACACTTATAGATTTTCAGTGTTGCAGTGTCATCATGTATTGTGTTATAGTTAGCTGTAGATATCTGAAATCAGTAGGCTGCTGTATGTCCAACTAAGACTGGACTTTAAGTAGTGTGTGTTATATCAAAACATTTTTAATAAAATAATTCCTGTCAAACTATATTTAACTATATTTAGGATTATCCTAGCAAAATCCTAAGGGGCACTGCTATATCATTTGGCATCTTCCATTACCACATTTTAACTTTTCAACAGTCTGACATACTATTTCAAGTCACAGCAAACTTTGGATGATCTTAGTGAAATGATTTGATTTTAGCTGCTTTAATGTTACTAATGACATCTTGCAGTGTGATCAGAGATCGTACAAAGGCAGAGTTTTATTTGGGTCACTAGCTTTAAGGGCCATAATTAACAGAAACCACTTTACAGAGATGCAATAGATGATTTTGCAAACAATTATGAACATAATTATTTTTTGCTCCCTCTGAGTTTTTATTCTATTTTAAACCAGCTTGATCATTAACTGCCCAATTTGCAAAACCTCAGGCTGCAGATGCACATTCACAGAGGCAGTGGTAAATGACTCACTCCCAGACATTGATTACAGTCTGTGTCTTGAGGTCATTTGGGAAACTCAATCCAAACATTTGTTTCGGATTCTTGTCATGTGCTCATCATTAGTCTTAGTCAACTTTGTCTCCCCTAGACCAAAGAAGGAAAGTCTAACCAGGTAGCCTATAGTAAATGGCAAATGATCAATGTGTTAGCTACATTTCCAACCCTGTGTAAATTACCTTGTTTAAGAGTCAACACTTCCTACCTAGCCTTCTTGCTCATCTCAGCTGTGTTACATTTCACCCACAGGAAGTCAGAGTCGGTCTATGACCTCAGAACATGTTGGGTAGTGAGACTCCAGCTCCATGTGCATATGTGTATCTGTGTGTGATACACAAGCATAAATGCATGCCTGTGTGAGTGCATGGCTCCACATCTGTACGCCTTTGTCCAGACGGTAATGTGTGTGTGTTTAACAGCATGAAAGGGCACTCTATCTCCATTTCTCCTGAGAAATTAAACAAAAAGGCCCTCTGTGCTCCATCAACTTTAGGCCACACTGTGCCCTTTATGTGGACCTCACATTCTCCTTCCTCCAACCTCTCTGTTCGCTCCTGGTGGTAAGACTGATAATGAGGAAGAGCTGCTTATCAGAGAAATATGCTTGGTGTAAATGTAGCATTAAGAGGAGTCATAAATACCTTAGTCTTTATGGATTCCCATAACAAATACATGTCCTTTTCTTCTGTGGTCGCGCAGTGATCTGTATATGTCTTTATCTCATCAATACACCAGGTCTTAAAATTTAAGTAGATGACTTGATGGATATAATCAATATTTTTATATGAACAGTGGGTCAAATTACCATGTGTAAGTGAAAGGAGTCGCTTGTAGTGACCTGCCAACGGGAGATTATTTTTACCTGACTAAAACAGTTTAGCATTTTCAGCTAATTGTTTTTTATTGTTTCGAGGCCCGCAAACACTGTTTTGGTTCAATCCAGACACAGAAGGCAGCTATTTGAGAAAGTGAAAAAGCTCTAACAAACAGCCATAGTGGAGCATTTAGCAACTGAAGACCCAGATATTTCTGTCGGAAGTTGTAGACCAAAAACAGAGCAAACAGGAGTATACTGGTATTTGTAATGAATATTGGACTTACATTCATCAGGTGGCCATTAAACTGACTCCAAATGAATGCTACTGTAATGTTGCTCTGTATTAACCAGATATATAAAGAAGCAAGGGTGATAGTATGTTGGTGTTGTGTTTACAGCTGGCTTATGCTAAAACATTATGTGTGTGCTTATTGTAAAATACTCATAACAGCTGTTAGATGCCAACAAGATGAACATTTCTGTTTGTTGAAAATGATGAAGTTTAGAAACACCACTGCAAGAAACCCCCTATACATAAACATTGTGAAACACAGACGAGTGGAACACTTGCTTTCTTTACTGTGGCCAGCACCCCCAACACATGGAGGGGATATCAAGAAACTTGCTCAAGAGTACCTTGTATGGGGATCACAAACCACATTAAAATATGGCCCTACGGTTGTGATATGCTTCAACAACCAATAGCTCACCATAAGACACAGCTGGCATTTAGCATTTTTTTGTTCCAGCCAGAATGAAATGATTAGAGGCATGCAGTTGGATGTCCCCCCCCCCCCCCCCCCCCACCCCCACCCCCACCCCCATGTTTTACAAGTGGACCGAATTACATTTTAAAAGGAAAAGCATCTGTTCAGTCTTGATTTGTTATGAATCAATGACTATATTCTGTAGCTGACAACCAGTCCTGTTTACCTGAGGGTGCAAGTCTTTGCTGTCACCACTTGTCACAAGAGATTTCCATGTGTATGGCAATTACAGTGTTCTTGTTGGTGGCTGCTGGTGGGTCCCTTGGGTATCTATATCGCTGTATAATTTCATCCCCCTCTCCACAGAGTAATGTTATCACTCTCACAACACAGGGAGACACAGACAGTAGGGAAGAGGACATCCACCTATAAATCTATCTAAAGTGTATTTTGAATCTCTTCTTTGATTGTCACCTACTCATAGGATGTCAAGAGATAAATTGTGTTTGCCCTTGTGTAAGTCTAAAAAAACAAACATCTTTTGGTTGATTTCATATGCACTTGTACAGACTTTATAAATAGATCACTGGCAAGAAAAGCAGAGGTCATATAGTGCCCCTGGTGGACAGTCAGTGTGACAATTAGACGGCCACAGAGAACCAATATTACCACCTGAAGGCAAAGAATGTGCCTCCTATTTTACTTTCCAATTGTACAGTCTTTAAATGTAACTGCAGTACCATTTGCTGTGTGTAATGTATTGGAAACAATTTAATATCACATTATAATGACTGAGTTCAATGTCTTAATTCAATGGGGCAAATATGACAAATTACACAAACAAGAAACACAGAGGCTCTAAGCAACCTCCTTGAGTAACTGCATAATAATAATAATAATAATAACAATAATAATAATAATAATAATAATAATAATAATAATAATAATAATAATAATACAAAGATGATGTGATTGCAGTCTAAAACTTAGCAGTCTCAAGATTTGATGTTGCTCACTATGCTAAGATTCCTGATCTAAGTATAAAGGTGATAACTGTCAAGTGGCTGAACTGTATGTACAGTAGCTTATAGACACAAATGGCTATAGGAAAACAAAACCAAACAAGATATTTGTTGCTATGGGTGGGTGCTCAGTGATTACCTTGATTTCCAAAAAACTCATTCATTGTGATGGGGAGGGAGAGAGCAAAGGCAGAGCAGAGGGAGTGACACAGAGAAAGAGAGACAGAGAAAAAGAGAATTAAAGGGACTATCATAAATGTGGAAGGATGAATGAAGGTAATCTGTACATGTTGGAGCTTTTTATTTCATACTAAAACCATCAGTGCCTCTCTGTGGTCAAATATTCATACTGCAGGGGAACTAAATTGACATTCAGTCCAAAACTAGAGCTGATTACAGCACATGGCTCGGATATTTCACTTGTTTTCTTGCTGAATTTATACATCGCACTGATGTAATTATTCTGTGATGTAAATCTGATGTTTTCAGTGTAAGGTAGACATGTCAACAAGAAGCTTCAAGTTACAATTTTCTGTTTCTATTCAAATCCAGCTAAAGTCTTGCAATGCTACTGCTTCTCATTGTAATACAGACAGACTTCTTTCAACACTACAGTAAAACCATTTATAAACTGCATAGAATTATGTTGAGGTCACATTAAGTAGTATGATTTAAATTAAAATTACAATATTCCATTGGATCTTTGGTTTACCTTTGAATTTAAATACAAGACAACAACAACAACAACAACTAAACACTAACACACAATTAACAAATAAAGTAACTTTATACATCCTAAACAATGTATCATTCAAATCAATAAATGCATAAATAAATAAATGAATAACATAATACTAAATAATTAAATCTTCATCACAACAGAAGTAACTGTACATCCAAAATTCTTATTTTTTTGCTCTCTTTTGTAAAAATTGCTTAAACTGCAAGTCAACACAAAGATTACATTAGCACACAGCTCTCACGGAGCCACTAAAGTTATACACATTCAAAACTACTTTCATTTCAACCTCCCAAACAGAAAACAAACAGACATGTGAAATTATATGAAACACAACAGCATGCCCCTTAATACAGGAAGGCGAAAACCAGCTTCCCACGGATTCTCACAGCAATTTGTTTCCCACATGATGAAATTACTTGAAATCACTGACAATTCTGCTGAATCAGTGATTTGGCCTGAATGTAAAAGCTGAATGTTAAAATATAAGTGTTGTTTAATTTTTTTTAACTTAATAATCAACAATATTGTGGGAGATGTTAAAGTCTTCCTAACCCTGTAGCTCAAACTTTGGCATAACTGTTTCCTTGACACCTATGTCTCGAAGAGGCTACATCTGGTTGTCGTTATATTGTGGGCTGGGGGAGTGGGAATGATCCTGCATGGATCCAGCAACTGCCCCCATCGCTGCCTGCTGGGCCGCTGCCTGGACATGAGGGTTCTTCCAGGCTCCTGTGGCCCATTCCTCCTGAGCTTTGGACATGCTGCCCCCACTGCCACGGTAGAAATTATGGATCTGCATGCAGGGTGATTTCACAGTTATTATCAACGCCTTCTTGTGTGGAAGGTAAGTGTTTTTTTTACTACTTTAGTTAATGTTATCACATAGATTTTTAGAGTTATGCAACTGTATTCCATAAGTTTCATTACGTACAAAAAAGAGTTGAATGGAATTCTGGCATTAATCATTTAAACCTAACAATGATGCTTTGTTGACATGAGAGGAAATGAAACAATCTTAACTCCTGGACTGACAAAGGCCTGTAACATTATTTCCTACCACAAAAAAAATTATCTGTAACTCCTGGCAAAAGAAATCTGGAAGTTAAAAACAATGACAGAAAATGTATGCTAATAAATGGCCTATGTTGAAATGTACAAGTTAAATTCTTACCCTGGTGAGGGCAATGAAGGCCAGTGAGGCCACAGCAGTAAACATAATAGTAGGTACCAACATGATCAGCGCAATGAAAATATTATAGCTGAAGAAGGAGATGGTAGCCAACCAACCACTGAAAAAGACAGATGAACATTAACACAATTTTAATTAAAAAAAAAAAAGATACATTTTAGATTATGAACACAACACGAACCATAATTATCTGTTATTGGATTGTCTGGTGTTCCTCATCATGACCACCATCGAACATCTGGATGTTAAATGCCAGTAATTTTTGTGGACTTTAGGTACTGCGATATAAAGTTTTAAAGTTTTATAGCTCATACATGAGACTATCCAATTGCACATGGTGACATTTATAAACTTTATGGAGGCTGTCATAATATTAATTTCTGATCATCAGCCTGAGTGAGGTGACATTTTGAGAATCTCTTTAATGGCCTCTCAAAATCTAATAACAGGACTATCATAAAAGTTATATGAGGGCAATTTCTGATGTTCAATCACTGTCATGTTAATGAAAGCAGGGACCAAGGTCTTTAAAAAAAATCCTCCTGATATGACTTATTGCTTGAGCTCAAAATGTTCATTAAAAGGTAGATTTTGTAGTCTTATTAAAACAACTTCTTGTTCTTCATGTTATTAATGCATGTAATGCAACAATGAATAAGTCACTCATACACGCTTGTAGAAATAACTGAACTTCCACAATGGCTCTGGTACTTGAGTTGCATTAGACTGATTTCCTCTAAGCATGAGTCAGTGTAATGACACTTACTTGAGAGTTTATTTTCTCTTACTTGAGTACATTTTTTTTCAAAATAAGTGATGACTCAACATAAAAAGAAATTGTTTGAATAAAAGGCTGATAAACGTGCAAAAATCTGATTCCGAAACATATTCCCTTTGTATTCTGAATTTTGTAAAATATAAGTCATTAAAGACCTTTTTGAGAGAAATATTTTCCATACATTTTCAATCTCTGACTCTTACCATACTCCCCATCCAGGAATGCCTATACTTTGGATGATGCTGATTCCAACTTGGGCCATGAACACAAAAAAGAACTGCATGAAGTTGAAAGAGCTGTCACTCCTAAAAAAACAGAAATAAGAAAAAGAAACATTTACACATGCATAAATGCACTACTATATGCATAAATCACTGCTATATGTCTAATCTGGTATTTGCATACTGTATCCTGTATGTGATGTTATTCATGTTATATATACATTTGAATTCAAGCCCACAGGGTGATATAGGTTATTCACACTTTGCCCCAACACAGGCTTCACCCGTTATTGTGGCTCTACAGACTATAACTTATGTTTAGGAATCTACACACTGATTCTTTCCAGGTTTATTCACAGCCAGTCATGATAAAATCACTTCTCCCACATCTGCCTTTCTGTAGTGATGACAACACAGCCGTGGATGGCCTTGTCAGAAGACTGTGATGAGTTCTTGCCCCTGCCTTGGTACTTTGGTCGGTCTGGTTTGATCTTCACCAGAGTGGAAGGTAAGACCCACATATTGCTTCAGGGCATCATCTACTGTACTAGACAACACGTTGGCTGTCCCTGACTCAGCAAACTGATCAAGGAGCAGGGAGCATGCCTAAGCCTAAAAGATAAAGGAATGAGTTTGCAAGATTTCAGACAGTTTGGGATAGAGAGGATGTTCTGGGTGCCCTTCTGTCTCCAGAGGGAGTGATTGGATCATGTATATCTGCTGCCATTCAACACTTTCAGAGAATGGAGGAAAATGTAACTTAAAGCCACCATCCATAATGGACCATCGCCCTATATAAGTATATATTATATAAACTATACAGTAACTATGGATGGCATAACAGTGCCGGGGTGCAGTATTTAGAAATGACTCAGCAAAAGAGAAAAAAAATATATTGATTGAGCTTCTCAACTGCGAATTGCATCTTCACATAAAATGTTTCCAACATGGCATTAAAAGGAAATATCCTGTGATCTGTAGTAGTCCTCTAATCTACTAAATTTGCACATATACATAGATATATGAAAGGGTGATGGCAATGATCATAAAAGTACTAGTACGGTATGCAACCATAATTACAGTCAAATGTCTGAGTGAGAATCATCTATATGTGATACAGTTATTGTGTCTGTTGAGCAGATAAAATGCTAAAAAGTTGCATTTAACGTTATGCCTGAATACCTTATATTGCAATATAGCACAGTCAAATATTACTACAGTATGTATGCTATTTATAACAGTATTACTGTGTTGCTTTATACTAACTACAACAACTGAGTCAGCAAAATGCAGCTACATAAAACACAACTATATAACAAGTTAGTGCTGGAGCACAGACTAAATAATATTTTGAATGTCAATATTTTCTATTTGACTTACTTGAAGGCCTTGTAGATGGGCCTGAACCAACAGACATAAGAGCACGGCGTGAACATGAGGAGCCAGATGATAGCCAGTCCAAAGTTGGTCACACCCCCTCCACCAAACATCCAAGCAAAGCAGCCAATGAGATTCACCGCAAGAGTAGCACTATTCACTGTAAGACCAAAACAGACATACTGCTTAAGTGCAAAAACGTATCTATTTGGTACACAGACATGCACATGCAGAAAGGCATTGATGTGTGGATATGAAGGCAGCCAGCATTAACATATTGTGACACATGTAATTGCAATGCTTGACTCACAAGATGGCTTGTGGTCCAGCAATAGCCTGTTTGTGGGCGTCCTTTTCTATTAATTCTCAGTAATGTTATGAGGCTACAGTACTCTTCCCTTAAGTTGCACTTAGTTCTAATTGGAGCTCTGTGCTTTGGTCCTGTCTTTCTTTTCTAAACTCGCAAAGAAGGCCAATCAGCTTTAAATTCTGGTCCATAGAGAAAATATGGAGTGCTTTACAAGATAATGATGAGGCCAAACACAGCTGCAATATGACAGCTATTAAGGAATACAGCTGTAAAATACACAACACGAAAAAAAATAAATATTGGCTTCAAAAGATTTTCACACATGAAATGTGAAAGAAAAATGCAAAAAACTAAATGAAGAACAAAAGAATGTACAAGCTGAATAACAAATATGCAAGCAATGTGCATGCCATGCATACAGAACATTGCTACATAGGGAAAGAGGGTAACAGCACATCCAAAAGCAGATTGGGACTTTGAATACCTGCTTATGTGTATCGGTTACTAAAAAAGTCGACACCTGCAGAAAGAACAGAGTTAAATTGCAATAGCTCAGAGTAACAGATACATATTTATTGTTGTGTAGAAGTGATTATTTCAAATGGAAAACATTTTGTTTTGTGGGCACTGTAAACACAATCAAAATCAGTCTGTGGTTTACAGCATGCATTTTGGAGTGGAGAGGCACTTCTAGACTGGCTACATTTAGCAAAATCAATTGCAACCTTGCATCGACACCCCAGCTTCACCTTTTATTTCATTATCTTCATGTTACTCTACTGTATATTGGCTTATGGCTCTACTCATAACTACTAGTGTCAGTGCACCTGTGTAAATGCTGCAGCAGCTTTGAGTTATTTTGCTCTCCCTGCACTCGGCTCCCTTGCATGTCGTCATGGACGGGCAGGGAGCTTCCAGACCAGGGCAATATCACAAACATCATTGCACTGCTTGTTTATGGTGTAATAAACTTTAATGAAAGTGCTTCTGGCAAAAATTGTTGAACACAATTTCAATGTTAACTGCTCTGCTCAAACCAAGGCCATCTGGTCAGTGCTATGACTCATTAGCAAATAAACCAGTCAGGATAACACAGCCACAGCCAATAAAAAGAATATATTTTTGGACCAAAGGGATCCTTGTAAACCATTGCCCTTCTGTTACATAGTTGTTATCATGCGTTAGCCACAGAGGAGAGGACAGTTTATGGGACCTCCAGGAAAATCCTGGCTTCTGTTGCTATAATAGATGGCCAGGTAGCCTCTGCAGAAAAAGTCAGTTTAAAGTTTCATAGTTCAAATTTAAGCTCCAAAGTTGATATATTAGCCTGATGCAATGATAATGCAACAGGGAATCCTATACCACTCTTATAACAATACACTTTTAGCCACTCACATATCCACAGGTGGTACATTTTCTTGCACATGCTGCGGTGCTGCTCAGGGATCTCCTCAAAGTCCTGGTAGAAGCATGGCTTGAGTGGAATGAATCCCGGCAGTGGGGGGAAGTTGGGCTCTGAGACAAATAATTCCACAACAGTTAGACATAGCAGATTGCATATGGCGATTCTTACCAAGTATATTATTTTATAATCACTGACCTGCCATGTGGATAAAGTGTGGAGTCCTCTGTTTAGATTTAGTCTCTTGAGCCTGTCAAATAAGAAGAAACTGGAGGTTAGGACCAAGTAGTTGGTTATTTCTGCAGCATATAACCTGTGTTCATCTGCAATTATTTTCATATGCAGTCCATTGATGTGGGAGCATTAGACCATTACCAGAACAACAAACTTTATGGGAAGAATTCGTTTAACAGCGGGTGCTATAAGCTAAGATTCGCCGTCCAGGCGTTCTGCCGGGGGATTTAATGTGTGAGCCCTCCAGGCACCGTCTCATAGTGGTGATAAGATTTCAACGACTTTCCGGTTTCAGTTAAACCACCGGGACATTTTAACACACACGCCGAGAGACCGGGCACACACACGCCCGTTGCAATCACACGCAAACTCCACTTCACTGGAAGAAATGAGGCAGTACTAATTCGCTGTATATACATATATATATATATATATATATATATATATATATATATATATATATATATATATATATATATATATATATACATATATATTTTGACAGTGAGCTGGTCACTATAGCCAGGAATTACGGATTCCACAGGACACGTAATCTGCTTACCTCCTCCAGATAGCAGAGCTTCTCTGTTTAAAGTGCACAGTCTCCAATGGAAGCTTCAGCTGCGTGTTGAATAGAGTAGGACTGTCAAGGACGATATCTGCAAGCAAACTATTAGACTATTATAATACTTTATTCTGTACGGTATGAACAGAGCGATAAATCCTAACTATCCTGACGCTCGACCAATCATCGTGCGTGAGTCTGCTGTCACTTTTATTCAGACCAATAGGCAGATTACTCTAATCCTTGACGTGGTATCGTTGACCCAATCACTGTGTAGCTCTCTGTCCATGGTGCTGAACCAGTCCCACCGACGGAGGTAAACAGTGTGGCGTTAAACTGCAAACTATTAGACTCGTTGCTGACCATTTCCCCAACAGTAGCATTATATGATAACCACATTGCATTTACAGTTCATCTGAAGTGAAGTTGTAAAACTTCTAATCACACGTTTGTGTTGTTTTGTAGTTTGATATTTTTCTTCAGTTTCTTTTTCTTGTCCTGTGCAGCAATGCTCGTACTTTGCTGTGGCAAAACAAATGTTATACACAATGTATAACATGTACAATATAGTACTGTAACATATACATTCTGCAGCAATACAAGAGAGATACAGTAACCCTGGATGAAATAAACAATAGGCTAGAAGTAATTTCCTTTACATTCTGCAATTTCAGATGTACCACACCCCACTTGTTACAGGAGCATTGTTCACATCAGTACCCAAGCAATTGGCCCAAACCTCAATATCAAATACTTGAGTTTGTTGCTGAACTAAACACTAAATTGACTCCTTCTCTCCAGCTGGGGTTGCTGTTTCACTGCAATGAGAGGAAATGTGACTGAGTCTGGAGGGAAACTTGGCCACAGGAAACAGTCTCTTGGTGGTAAACACACTTGTTGGCAAACATTTGCTCGGCTAACTAAGAAGGACTTTTTTCAACAAAAGACAAACTTTGTGACTGGTTTGATAAGCATACATACAACCACTGATGGAGGAGGTACTCAGATCAATTACTTAAGTAAAATTAGCAATACCACAGGGTAGAAATACTCTGTCATAAGTAAGTCCTGCATTCAATTTTTTTTTACTTAGCTCTCTCTCTCTCTCTCTCTCTCTCTCTCTCTCTCTCTCTCTCTCTCTCTCTCTCTCTCTTTCTCTCTCTCTCTCTCTCTCTCTCTCTCTCCCTCTCTCTCTCTGTAAATTATAGGGTGTGGTCTTGACGTGTCCTGAGATAACTTCTGTCATGAATTGACACTATAAATAAAATGTAAATGAAAATGGAATTATACTGCTGTGTAGCCTAATCTGTAATAATATATCATATTTTATTAGTTGATTTTATTTTGTATTAACAATCTGAATCTGTAATCTAGTAACTAAAGTTGTAGTACAATACTATACACTTTACACATGCACAATCATGCTGCATGCGTTACAAACAGTGAATAGTACTCTACAATTAGATTAAAAGATAGTGAAATACAAAGTACAATATTTCCCTCTGAAATGTAATAATGAGGTGATTGAAGGATTACTGCGAGATCAGTGTAACTTTTATATTGCCACAGCAACACAGTATCAAGTAGGCTAAGCTACTCAGAGAACATTTTCTTACTTGTCAAGCCCCATTGGTTTTCAATAACATAAATTTCACATTGCAAATTACACCACATCTTGAGGTCTCGGTAATAATCTGATGATATCTATATCATAATATGTTACATAATGTACTGATCATTGGGTTCTGACACAGATGATTTGATTGGTCATTGAGACTATTAGATAAACTATCATACAGGTCAAAAAGACAGCGGTGAGCATAGGAAAAACTCTTTACTAGTTACAGTGTTATGGTACTGTTTTGTAGCGGAGTCGTGCTCCCACCTCCCTGTGAAGGTGTACTTTATTATCATATTATTATTATGTTATAGTATTGCTATTTCCTATAAGGCACTTTTTCTATCCATCTATCAAAATTCAAAATTGAATATCCTCCTATCCTCCTTCAAAATTGAATCTCCTCCTAAGATGATTTTAAGATGAAAGTATGTTTACTTTGGTAACCGTACTTTCATCTTAAAATCATCTTTGAAAGGACTGTCGTCCCTCTAGTCAAAATGCAAAATATACTACTGATAATTGTAATATTAATTAAAAATGGCCATACTGTACACGTTAATTTCTCTGATTGTATTGTGAAAATAGTGTCAAAATGATAAGACATTGACATTTACTTTCCACAACAATTTACACAAAAGCAAGAAGAGGAGGCATAAAGTGTTCTCAATATTTCAAAGTATAGAATATCAAAGAATACTCATTCCAGGGTGTAATCAGTAATATTTCTTTTGAAATAAACAATGAATAAAACATGAAAATGTGTGACAGATTGTTATAATGAGTGAATACTGATATATATATATGGCTTTTATCAACTGTCATCATCTGTCAAATCGAGGCCAATGGGTATGGATATGTGGCCTTGTAAAGCTGGCCGTTACGTCACACTGCTTCTCCAGCCAGTCTCTCATTTTTCCCCTTCTCTCTCCATAAATATTTATCAGGCAGAGTTTCAGTCTAGACAAGCTTCTGACAGGTTGTTCTAAGGCCATGATGGCTTAAACTTTAAATAGAAATCTACAGAAGAGTTGACTATAATTGGCCTCTCTTTCTTGCCTTTTTGTCTTTCTCTCTGTCTCTCATTCTGCCTCTCTTGTCTCTTCACCAGACATGGCCACCAACGCCTTGCATTTTTCAACTGAGATTCACAATCTACTTTTTAAGCTAATTAGGACAAGGGCTGCTTCTTTCAGATAGTATTGGTCCTACTCTGTATTTACAGAGCCCACTGTCTCCATCCCACTTCAGCTTACCAACAGTGCTCCACTCTGCATAAATTAGAATGGGTGGTTAGAAAGTCAGATTTCCCCCATGAGCTTTCCCAACAAACCATTGATGCAACACAATGAGTCTTTTCTGGGTCCTCTCTGCTGTGAGCATCTGTCTGTCATCATCCTGAATGGGATGTAGACAGAAGGCAGGATATTAAGTATTGAGTAAGACAGTGAGATAATGAGAGAATGAGAGGGGTAGGATGGAAAAAGAAAGAAAGACAGAAAGAAGAAAAGAGGAAATGAGGGGTGAGAGATGGGCCAGACATATTAGCATCAACATTAGAGGCAGAGAGATACAGTATATTTTTTGGAGTTTAACGTTTACTTTGGATCAGTGAAAATTCCTTCTCTGCTTCCTCTCTTGGCAGGTAACCTATAATCTATAAATCACTAAAGATTTACAGTTAAAAAATGTTTTTGTTTTTTTTAGTTAGATAATGTCCTCTTAAATTTTTTTTTCACTTTACGGAAATTTCATAAAACGTCACATTTTGTCAGTTAAATGCGGAGGTGCTACACCACCACATGCAAACAGTTGCACAGACACACAGACACACACACACTCACTCTCACACACACACACACAAACATTAGTTAGTCCACCTGTTTCATATTGAATACCAAACTGCATGTATTAATGTAATCTTCATCATTGGGTGTGTAAATACACTTTAAATGAAGTAAAAATAAGTGTCTGTTGTTCAACACTCAACATCCCTTATTGATGCTCTCAATTGCGGCCGAGCACCAGTGCACCCTCGTGTCATTGTCCTCTTAAAGAAAAAACATTTGCCCAATCGCCCTCTAAGCCCTGTGCTACCATTGTCTTGGTTTCTATGGAGATGCTTTCCTCCAGACTAAGTATGTGGAGGGCATCCCTCCAGCGGAAGGAGGTGGAATAACACTGTGGCAAGGCAATCATACGCCAACCTCATTTACATATCCAAACATGGACCATGGACCGTAGCATACAGTATTTGTTCACTAAACATTTTAAAGTAGTAGTTGATTCAATCCAGCTAGAAATATATATATATTCTTATCAACAGAAAGGAAAAGTTTAGTTCATTCTGAAATTGTGTGAATAGCTGAAGAAATCAAATGAATGAAAGTTACAGTGAAATACTCTTCTTCTCTCAGAATGTAGAAAACATCTTTCTTTGTGCATGGGGATTGCTCAGCATTCAGGTCATCGCTGCTCCCTTTGTACCGTTGACATGAATGATGCATGCTTGTGTCTCAACCTTTTGTGGTCACTCCTCAACACCTCCAGCTGGGGGCACTGTTGTGTCTGTCAGTCAGCCTCTGTGGTATTTCCCTACCTATTCAGGAGACGCTCTACTGTCAGATGGAGCTGTGTCTCTGACCTTGAGAAAGATGAAAGACAGCCACAACCCAACAGAGGCTACTGTACTCAGCATTCAAATACACAAACCTTACAGAGACAAGACTGTCACACTTGCAGCCTAGAGACGAGGGCACAAACAAAGAAGGGAAGAGACAAGGTGACAAATGCCTTTTCTTTTTTTTCTTTTTTTTCTAGTCACATTATAACCGCTGTCATTTCATACTACTTCCTTGAAAAGCTACTTTTGAAGCTGCACTTGTGATTTGGTTATTCTTTTTTGCTTTATTTTTAGATTGCATGCTATTTGTTTACAACTTTTATACAAAGTCAAGATGGAAAAAAAAAAGCTTAATAAAACAATAGAAAACAGTATAGTTTTCTCACTCCTTTAAATACTTGTGAAATGGAAAGGTTCACTGATTAATAGGCTAAATAAAAATGGAACCAAATAAACAGAACTGCAGCTAACCATTATTTACATATTTCACTGGGGCCGTAATTGCACTGGTGACTGACTGGCACACAGCCACAATGATTTCTAATTCAGCACTGAATCTCTAACTGTAAGATCCCCCGCGGATGACAGTAATGCAAGTGCGTGTTTTAATCAGTAAAATACTTATTTTCAATTCTTTATCATAGTATAAAAACAAATGATCATTAATACAATTCAAATGAAGGCTAAAAACTGAAAGACTCAATTAAAAGGATAATGATCCTGTTACCACTTATTTAACACAAAATACCAACCCATAATGGTATATGTCATTTGGGCATATAACAAGTTAATAATCCCTGCACCACATAATGAACCTCATTATGACATAGATGTATGTACATTTATTTACAATATTCCTTAGGGGAAAATACACTAAGGGTGTTTATAATGTGATGTTTCACCTATGTCTTATGGCAATGATTGTAATGTATCACTAAGCATTTAACAATGGGGGTAATGACCAATACATTGCGTTATCACCATTAGACAGCCCACTTAATGTGTTATTAGCTTGAAAAGATACCAGAATAGATATTAACTGTTCATTTTATAATTTTATTTATTTATTTTTTAATCTTTATTTATTCAGGGAAGGTTCACTGAGAGGCAGCCTCTCTTTTGCAGGAACGCCCTGATCACATTCACACATTTGCACATTCATACCTGGAAGCTGCCCAGTACAACCACAGTCTGATCTGCTGGCCACTGAGCAGGTCCACTGGAGCGGTTTGCTCAAGGGCACCTCAGTGGTGGTAATGAGGGAGGGACAAGTGCTGCTCGTTCACTTTCCCCACCCAGATTTTTATCCTGTCGGTCTGGGGATTGAACCGACGCCCTCTTGGTCACAAGCTGTCTTCTCTAACCTTTATGCCACCACTGCCTCCTTCATCTTTGTTTGGTTATGCTTGAAGACTTGCTACTGAGCTGTGAAAAGCTGAGCTCCACCCCACCCACCCCCACCATCAAGTTCCACGTCCAGGCGGGGCAAAGGTTAGACACCGACATTGCCTGCTGTGCTCGTAACTGGGAAGTGAACCATAGAGCACATCCTGAGTTGCTGCCCCAAGGCACTAGGAGAAGGCCGATACTGTTGGTGCCATCACCAAGTCCTTACGGTAATTACAGAACACATCAGCACCAGAGTTGAGTGGAGCAAGTGATCCCGCCCCTCAAAACAGGCTATTACTTCCCTCAGGTCAGCGGAGCAGCAAGGACCCTCAGTTCTGCAGGAATCTTGACCTCTGCAGGGGACTGGAAGCTGCTGGTGGATCTGGAGAAACAGATCAAGTTCCCTAAGACCAAATATCATTCTTGTGTCCAAATCTTCCATGCACTTCCCCATGTTGGAGCTAACAGTCCCCTGGGAAGATTGCTTGGTCTAGGCCTTTGGTGAATGCAGGCAAGGTGGCTGGAGGTGCTCTAGGACAAGGTGCTTCCAAGTTTAAGTTAGATGCAGCGCGTTCCTTGGCCAGAGCCTAATCGAAGAGCCATGTCAAGTCAGGTTTATTTTTATCATATTTTTTGTGGCCCAATATCACAAATTTGCCTCAAGGGGATTTACAATCTGTACAGAACAGGAAATCCTCTCTCCTTAGACCCTTGATTTGTAAAAGGCAAAACTCCTCCCAAACAAACCCTTTAACAGGGAACACATGTTAGAATGCTCAGCAAGAGCAACTGAGGAGGTATCCTTCTCCCAGGACGGAGAGATATGCAATAGATGTCGTGTCGTGTGCGACTGTGGCAGAGAGAGCCTTAAGATGGTTGTGGCTCAAGTAGAACCATGTGGCAAGATAGCCATCTGGACACAAGCTGAGGTCTATTCAGCCTCAGCAAGGTTGCCTGGCGGAGGGTGTATGATGCTAAAACACCTGCTTATGGCAGATTTCATTTCTTCAGTTGATTCAAGAATATTCTTGAAACAGAGTAAGTGTACTGTAATTTACTTAGTTACTTAATCCTCTTGGCCCCCTTGGGAGCATAGGGCGTCCACTATGGATGTCCACTTTACTTCTTGCCAGGAGGTCCCCATCTTGGTCAGGTCATCAAGTGTCGACCGCCTCCAGTTGGATTTAGGTCTCCCTAGCTTCCTCATGCCTTGGGGATTATAGTCCAAAACATGGGATTTGATTTCTATGTGGATTTTCTCCTGGTTCACAGGTCTACATTTGATATGTTGTTGGGCCACCAAATACTCAGTATGTATCTGAGACCGTTGTTAAGGAACACTTGTAGTTTATCGATGAATGATTTGGTGGTTTTCCAGGTTTCACAGCCATATAGAAGGACCGGTTTTACGTTTGTATTGAAGATTCTGATTTTGGTGTTTCTAGAGAGCTGGGAAGAGAGCCATACAGGTCGGAGTGTTCTAAAGAGTACTGTAAACAAGTGTTTAATTTCATGCATATTAAGAAAAGCACTTTCGCTCACCGTAAAAATAACAGTTACTAAGATTAATTTTCTGGACCAGAGTTGCTCAGCTACTCACCAACAAATTACAATTTTGTCTATAGTGAAAGATCTAATTTGTTTTCAAAGAAAAACAGCAACACCAACATATTGTTCACTGCCAAGAGAAACTACTAAAACCTCTGGCAGTTTGACTCAAGCCAGATGAGTTTACTATCCTAATTGGTCTCAGTGGGTAGAGCATCAAATGTTTAAATAATTTTCTCAGCACTTGGCCTGCTCTATCTTTGCTTGCCTTCTTTGACTGTGGAAGGAAAGCTGTTCCTGTTGGAATAATGTCCTGTAATTCCTGAAGCACATTGTTTTTATCTTATAGCCTGCAAAACTGCTTTAAATATGGTAAATAGACCAGTGTTCAATCACAGAGCCACCAATCTTATAATACATATCAACCAGAGTGCATGGCCAGCAATGTCTGTTGGGGATAACAAATTGCAGATGAGGTTTCAGCTGTTGCTGCAGCATGCGCAATGGGATTGAGGTTTAAGAGAATCAGGTTACTCATAATTAAGAACATAGCTTGAAGCAGGTCGTACCCTCCATCAGACCAGCTTTTGTGGTTTTGATGGGACACAAGTCATTTAACTTCTGTTTGTCTGGAACAAACATAAACTGCAACATAAACTTAGTTTCAAATTGCATAATCATGTCCTGCATTGTACACTGGTACTGCTTTTATTTGTTAACACTTTCTACAGTACCAATACTATAGTGCAACACACACACAGTGTGATGGATATAGAGGCACAAACACCAGCAAATAGTGAAGTGTCAACATTTTATGACAAACCCGAACGAAAGCTATTTCTTATAGATGTTTTGTGCATTCAGATCATAGCACCGTTGTAGAGTGATTTGCGAGCAGCTGGTAGTTCATTATTTTACGGAAGCTGAGGAGGGGAAAAAAAGGAGAAGCTGCTTTACCACAATCACAGAGGACACAGCAATGCTATTAGTTTTCCACTGCAACTACATAATCCAATGGCCCCGACATTTGCTTTAATCAGACACCAGGGAAATGCATCCATCCCATTTCATTTCATCAACTCAAATCAATCTCATATCAGCATTAAATTAATACGCTGAGACGAGATTTTTTTTTACCAAAGGGAACTCCTTCATTACCTCCTTTTATGATTGCCTGTCTCTTTTCTCCATGGTGTATAAAGCATTCTACTCCTACATGTTGTAAAAGCATTTTGAAAAAAAACAAACAATAGGAGGCTGTATTTAAAAGCACACATTTTCACTCAAATTGAAAAGGATGATTCTTTCATCCCAAAAAGCAATTTATAAGTATATGTCACATCAAAAGGTGTATATAGCACTTTGGAACTTCAAAGAACAATGCTTTGTTCATTACAGTGTTACAATTAGCAGCTTTGATATACATGTAGACTGCTGTATAGCCATATCTAATCTGGTTAAAGCTTGTGGTTTTCTCCCCTGCTCTATCTTTGTGTGAATGTGGGGATGCTGCTGGTTTCAGTGATGCTGAGAGTGCTGCACGAGGCGAGTCTTTGTCTGCTCTGGGAAGGCTGGGCTCCAGCTGGCTCATGCTACTGTATGTGCAAAAGTCAGAGAGTCCCTCAGCACTCAGTGCAGGAGGCGAGCTGGTTGATTGATTGGGATGCACACCACCAATGCCCCCCTCCTCACCCCCCTTGTTTCCTCCTCCTCCTCCTCTTGCCTGTTCTTGCTCATGGAACACATGTGCCTCTCCTACTCTCCATTTTTTACCCAGACCTGCTTTATAACACACAAGCATTCATGCTGCCATGCACACACATCTGCACATGTGGATAAACAAAGGTACATGCACACACACACACACACACACACACACACACACACACACACACACACACACACACACACACACACATACACAGATCAGATTGATGAAAACTAAAAACACGCTATGATACATTATATGAATGAATGAGTGTAGATTTTGCATGATTAGAACATGTGTATCTGGATGTGTGAATGCTCATTAAAATAACTAATGTCTGCAACATTGGGTTCATTCAGGGAAACACATTTGCAGTTATTACAACTACCAGAGCATTCTCCACACTTCGTTTTACTCTAGCAGAGATCCTTAACGAATTCATCATTCCAGACAGAGAGAGAGGGCGCCTGGGGTAATATATATTAACACATTTGGTGTTGCAAGTGTTTCTACAGCGTCTCCGCTTTGAATGAATCTTCCAAGTGTAAGAGGGAAGCATGGAGTTGAACAAACAGGAGGAAGAAGGGGTGTGTAATCACCGACCGCTTTTCAGGACTCCAGCGACGACCAGCCAGCCAGTGTCTGGTGAACGCGCGTGTGCGCGTATGCGTGCGTCCATGCGTGTGCATGTGCGTGCGAGTGTGTGTGTGTGTGGACCAGCAGCTAACACACACTTAACATTCGTTCGCAACATGGCGTTGAAGCGCCGAGAGACACGACGGCTCTCCCCCGACTAAGCTTATTGTTAGGAAATCCAGGGGACTGTTAACCAAAGAGACTTAAACATTTACAGAGAGTCATTTACGCACCGGCGGAGACAATAGCAGATTCCAGCATGTCGCTATAACGGTATAGCTGGTTGTATAGACGTACGCTGCTACCCCACTGTTGGAAATCAAAGGCTGTACATGGCGGTGGAGAGTACAATTTGGCTGTTCTGTCTTCTTTCGCTGTTTTGTGGTGCATCCAAGCAAGGTAAAAACACACACTTTGATCATCTGCTTGTTTTTCAGTGGAGTGCATGTGTGAGGCAGCGGGACACTCATATTACACTGAAGTGCAGTTACTAGAACATAAGTGGGCTGTGATAAAAGATAGGGGAGATACTGGGTGAATTTGCACCTTGCACGGTAATATCCCTCCGTGTTCTGTGTTCACCTGATGTGGCCTCACCGATTCGTACGAGGTAGGGTTGGATTGTTACTTCATGGGTTTCTCTGACAGGACGCGCTCGGCTTTGGTGTTACGAAGTTGCAGCACATTGCCCGAGGAGCGGCCCTGAATGGTGCCACAGAGCGGCCAAAGGGCTTTGAACCGACCGGGGAAGTTTCGGATTACACATGAGATAGATAGATAGATAGATAGATAGATAGATAGATAGACAGATAGATAGATAGATAGATAGATAGATAGATAGATAGATAGATAGATAGATAGACAGACATCATCATCATCATCATCATCATCATTCATTCATTCATTCATTCCAAAAAATGGGACATTACAGTGTTACAGCAGCAAATATATCAGTCACACAGCACAGATGGGGCTCATTATAAAGACGTGTGCTCGGCCTTTGGTGTTTATTAATAAGAGTGGAGAGCCCTGGAAGCAGCTCAGTCTTGCATGTGTCGATTGCTTTACCCCCCCACCCCAAGAAATCAGAAGTTTTTCTCACGGTTTAATAACCGAATACGATTGTGCACATGGTTGTATAGACACTGGCTCAGAAAGTTGAATGAGAGGATTTTAAGGAAAGAGTAATATTGTCGTCAAAAGGACGTCCTCTATGCACGATCGTGATCAAATAGGAGAAGAATGTGTCTGAGAGCTGATGGTGAAACATGCACAGTAGCAGTTTTATTTCCCAGACATTTGCGGTGGCTTCTGAGAGTGGAAGCGTGCTTGTTGGAGAGGGAAGTCTGCCTACACAGGTTGCAACGAGTGGGTGGAACACTGACCACAGAATTTACATGACAAAACCTGTGCAGAATCTCAGTGGATAATAACAAAATATAAGAAGCAATACAAATATAAAAAATATACACTTTTTGAAAATTGTTTAAAGATGCCACATTGGTTTCTGACATTCTTCGACTTATAGATTGATCAAGAAAAACAATCGGAAGATTTATCAATTAAGAAAATGATTGTTAGTTGCAGCCCTACTTTGAATTCCCACCCAAGTATTATGGAGCAGGGGCACCAGATGAAGTGAACTGAAGTCAACCTACTTTGACCTGTGTCCAGTACCTGTAATGTCTACAATATCTTATGTCATATTTTATTGCTGATATCTTGTGATGGTTGATTGGTTGATTAGCCCATGCCAATAGTACACACGCTATTATTATTCACTATTTCTCACTTTGACACTTTTTCCAATTTTAAAGTACATCTCTTGGCAAAAATGTCTGCTTAAAGATTTACATTATTTTACAGTAATGCGGTTTGTGGGTGTTGTCTCTCTTCCTGCAACACATATGTAACACACACTTTCTTTCAAAACTTTGCTACCATTGCCTTTTGTCTCATCAGCCAGTGGAGTTGTGCTTAGTGCATAGCTGCATTGTTACAGTTTTTCTTTTATCCTTCTCTTTTGTCTGGAGATAGTACATCATTTTGCTGCTGCTGCAACTTTCTTCAATGTCTTATTATGACATAATAACATAACATGATAAGAAATAAAGGAATATCGTGCACAAGGATTGGTGTGACGGTGAAAAGTCAAGTGTGGTGGAATAAATATATCACAAACTCTAAATTACTTTGGCACATCCAGGTAGACACTAACTCCTTCTGAGAAATACTGTAATCTTATCACGAGTTCCATTAGTCATTGTTCAATTATGCATATAAAAGCCTTACAAGGGAGGCAACTATAGAGGGATGCTTCCTTGACTTCCATCTGAACTAATGGTGGAAGGTCAGAGGATACCATTTATATAGAGTTAGATTACCATGCCCCACAGACTTCAGCAGAGACAGAGTAAGGAATTACTCCCCTTGAGATCCTCCTGACAGGAGAGTAAGTGCCACACACTGTGGGCGATCACATCCAGATGATGAAATCTCTTGTGGGTAAATGGCAATTGTGATGGAAGTTGTTTGTGATAAGAGTGAAGAGGAAATTGATTTATTTGCACTGTGAAGTTTATTATTAAAAGTTGGTACCGAGCACATTTAAAAAAATGACTGAAAGAACATTAAACAAATCCAAGACTAACATCCATTTAAATAATTAAGAATTGTCATCAAACTGTGCTTTGCTTCAGAGCAGAAGCCACATTTGTATTGCTCTGCACAAACTGACAGCATCATCATGCATGTATTATTACTAAATAATTACGTTGCATTGTTATTAGTCACCAAGGCCAGTAAACAACATCAGTAATGATGACTTGGCGTGTGCATGTTTCTCTGTGTGTGCATTTTGTTGGGTTTAGAAAGTGGAGCATGAATGTTGTGGGTTTTGGTGGTTGTGGGAACTGAGACTGGTGAGTGGGGGCTGGGTGTGATTCTGGGACGTGGATGAATTAACGGGCGCTGGCAGGGCGAATTTGAGGGCAAGGGCCATTGCTACATCCACAAACAAAGAGCTT
Organism: Zingel zingel; assembly: GCA_023566125.1. Classification (NCBI taxonomy): domain Eukaryota; kingdom Metazoa; phylum Chordata; class Actinopteri; order Perciformes; family Percidae; genus Zingel; species Zingel zingel. Next base: position 11,698,824 of record CM042315.1, read on the forward strand.
GTTTTGTCCTTTCTAAAGCTCAAAAGGAAGTATGTCAACTTCACTTAATATATCACAAGCAAATCAATTGTACAAAAGTGCCTGGGTGTCTGTGTGTTCACAGTCCATATAGTTATTAAAAAAACATCTGCACTCCTGCAAGACTTTATGAGCAAATCAATCTGATTATTGGAACGCCTTTAGCATTTTTATATGCACATGAAAATTATACACAGCAACAGTTGCATGATGAAGAATTGGCACTACGCTGACAGAGAATGTCATATGAGGTAATTTACCACCAAATTAGTATTTACTGGGATCAATTAAATTACATTATTTTATGTGAAAGATGGATCACTCTACAGCTCAACATCTAGTTACTGTTTTACTCAAAAAACACATTTATTCCTCCAATATTCTCAGGTCAGACGTGGTCATCTCAACTTGTTTTATACAAAGTTAATATCTGGACTGAACACCCGAGGAACATCAGCTGTAGGAAACTGCTAAAGTGACCCCGTGCAATGTTGGGCATGGTGGTGGGAGGAATGTTTTTTTTGAGTCAACTATTTATTCCACACACTGCACCAGGGTACTGTGGGGCAAAGTCCATTCTCTAGCCTAAATATCATGGAGATGTAAAGTTACATAAGGGCTTACATTTTTGGCTTGGCACAGTATTTAGAGGAAGATATTTTTTAATTTAGTGAGGTTGGTGTGTTACAAACATTGCATTTTTAAAAAAAGTCTGAAAAAAGTTATTTGTCATGAAATTTCCACAAAATGCAGAAATGTAAGTTTGCAGCACAGTGAGGTCATGGGTATCACTGTCACAAAAGTTACATCACTAAATACAAAAGCTTGAATGGCATTATGCATGACAATCAAATAACAGCAATTTCTTCCCAACAAATTTCAAAATGTACTTAAAATCTCAAACAAAACTTTTTTTTTCAATATTCTTTTGTTTCTGTTTACTTACATTGTGTTTCCATCAAGCTAGGGGTGTCACAACTCCAGAGTTATGTCAAGCAATACAGACCAAATGATAAAAACTGTGTTAATAATAATTGATTGTTGGACAATTTAAACAAGATCCTAATACACACCTGAGATACCAAACTCTTACATTTGTGTCATCATAGAAACTGGAAATTTCAATAGAAAGTGCAAAAAGAGCTGTGGGTATCAACAAGCCTTTCCTTTACTTCGACACCGTGCAACATTTACAGCAGATACAAAGCAGCATGGGCATCCCACATTTTTCCCCTCACCACATTTTAATGTAAGTCCAATACTCTTGTCTATTGGCCTCTATTGGTCTTCCAAATATTGAGAAAAAAATCTGGCTCAGAAATTAAAGTTTACTTTAAAGCTTGGTTTTTGTTTCTGGCACTAGTTTTCTGGCTGCTGACTGCTGTTATTTATGGTACAGATACTCATGAAATACTCCTAACACAAACACTACACAGTCAAGTTGTTGCTCTATTGTTCATATATTCTCTAATAAGAGTCCAATGGGCGCCTAGACCATAATCATAGTATGCAAGGGTTGCAGCTGCATTCTCCATAGAAAGCAAGTCCAGAAATTCCTTCAACCAGTTACATTTATTATAGCAGTCTAATTTGCGTGTTTTCCAGTTCATGAGTATACTCCTCTTTACGGAGAGAAAAGCTAGCGCAACTATCCGTTGTACAGGTCTTTTCTTGTATATTCTCCAATCTTCTCCCCCAATATAATATAATAGGACATTTAGGAATATGAACATTCAGAATAATTTTTAAAACGTCTCTTACCTCAGTCCAAAATCTCTTGAACAGTCCCACAATAAATGCATTAGGTACCGCGCCTACCACAGCCATGCCAGCACAGTTCCGATGCATTTATTATGTGTTGTAATATAAGCTCTGTGTATGATCTTCATTTGTATAACTTTATACCTAACACAATGGGACATTGATGTTGCACGTTTAAATATGGAATCCCAATGATGAGCTGCTGGCTGATCTGATTCTGTTGTGCCAGTCCACTCCAGTGAGCAAGTGGTATTTTTTGGAGGTTATCCTTCATTCTACAGTTTCACACACTCAGTGGTATCAAAGTGGTATCAGAACAAGTAGTAGATTCAAGTTACCAACCAAGTACAATATGCATACAGATACAGTGAAGGAGTTGTCAGTCAGTGCACTTATTGGACGTCGCTTATGGTAAAAGTGTCAGCTGAATGAATGTAATATAATATAACGACAAATAGGCCCAGGTGTAGAAATAGCCACAGAAAAAAACTGATCGTATAGACTGAATAAACAGCCCCTCTGGCAGGTAGATCTTCCTTATCCGCTGCAGGAAGATGGAGTCAATGTTGGTCTCCACCTTTTATGTCCCTTAGTGTTGACATCCATCTCCTTCTTAACTCATCTGTAATGTTTTTTGCTGTGTTCAGCTCCAGTTTGTTATGTCTACAACAGAAAGCCAGCTGTTCAACCTATAGTGGCAGCTACAGAATATTTGTAGAGAGATGTATGCTGTCTGTAGAACCACTTGCCTTGGCCTTTAGTGTTACTGCTCATGTGTCTTATATCAGTGTGAAACGGTTTTGAGGTCACCAAAAGATTTTTCTGTGTAGGTTATTTTTGTGGTTGTTATTTTGGCAAGTAAGTCCAGTGGGTAAATGTGGAGAAAAATACATTATACCCATTCTTACCTTCCGTTCGTCCATGTCCTGTAGCAGATTGAGAGATCCCCTCCTTAATGACTTCATGTAATTATATTTCTAAATTAATTGTAGTATTAATGAGGTACTTATTTAAATTGCAGCTTTACTGACTATGTTCTACTTGCTAGCCTTGTTTGAACGTTGGGCTCAAACTTATTGCACTCTTTCAGTATTTATGTGAACATACATACACAGATCTCTTGAGACTTAAAACCAGAGTTTGTTGGACAGCAGTGCCTGTGAAGAATAGCTCATTACACATTAGCAGTAAATTAAGTATCTGCGTGTGTGTGTGTGTGTGTGTGTGTGTGTGTGTGTGTGTGTGTGCTGAGGTGTATTCACCCTGTGTGCCTGCCTGCTCTCTTGTGTGTAAGCATGGGTGTGTCAGCTGCAATTTGTGAGTGCATCTTGATCCCCTCCCCAGAGTCCATGCTAAATTAGGATGCATATTATTTAAAGATGCCCTGGGCTGAATTTCAGCTGGGTATATTTGTGCAGTGAATATGTTGATTCTTATGGTGCCCCGTGTGCTCCTATTCACGCTGCCAGAGAGGCAATTTTAAGCACAGAAGTGTTTGTATGAAAGGCGTCGTCTCGATTTTGTCTGCAATGAATTTAAATGATTTTCTCTCCTGGGATGTTCAAAGCACTGTGATTAATTTATTTTGTTTTCATTAATGACTAGCACAGTCTCTTAGAAATATCTGAAAATAAAATGTTGTAAGCTAGTGTTCATTTTGCAGACGTGTGTTTACGACTAGCCTGGGTTGGATCTTAGGTAAAAGAAGAAAAAAAAAGCCCATCTTAAACCTTTGACAGAGGTTAAGATAGTATAATAAGGAAAACAAATTAATTTCCTGGAGTTTCTTTTGCAGTTGTTTATTTTCTGGCTTTTATTGATATATATGATGCAGTTTTAACCATTAACCATTTTTAGGTATAAAACATTTCAGGGGTTGTCTTAGGGCTGGGCGATATGGAGAAAATCAAATATCACGATATTTTTGACCAAATACTTCGATATCGATACCGCAACAATGTTGTAGTGTTGACTATTGGTGCTTTCACAAAATATTTACACAATGAGATTTTTGATAAATAATCACCAGAAATTGGGAAATGATGACTAAGTGGCTAAAGGCAAATAACAGAACAGTTATAACAGTCTGGAAAGTTCAGAAAATGACTATTCACTTTACTGTAATGCAACCTTTAAAACCAAGAAACACATATTTATATATGGCCCAGCTCTAGGTTGTCTATCTGCTAAAGTAAGTTTATCTGTGTTTTTTGCCCCCAACGGCTGCTTCCAGGCTGTGCTGCCTTTAAGGCACTAGGATTAGGCACTGGTTATGGTTAGGGTTAGGGTTAAGTTTAGGGTTAGGTGCCTTGGAGGCAGCGGTCGCAGCGCTGCCTGGAAGGAGCAGTTGTGGGCAAAAAACACCAATGAGCCTAAAGTAATGGCTTTCACATGTGGGTCTCAGTGATGGAAAAGTTCCATTCCTGACAGGAGGGTTACATAGAGCTGCTTCAATTTCCTTTTACAAAAGGATTACAGCTTGCATAGCTCACAAATGTCACATTTCAGAGTCAAAATATCACCTCAAAGTCTTTTGTGAGCCGTATGTAAGAGCACTATACTCAAATGGGCCTTTACCAGAAATGTTACTGCTTTGTTCACACTTGAGCCATAGTCAGATGATGCCAATGTATAAAATTGGCTAAGCCTTTACATTACAGAGAATTCCTTATAGGACCTAAACATCTTCTGTATTCTCCTATGGCATTTTTTGCCCTGAGTTGCACCTTTATTGCATACAGAGACCAAATGTTTCCTAGTCTTTTGTAATGCTGCTATTTGTTAACTATTTGATCCCAGGAGTACAAATAGATATTACTGCCGCAATGGTGCAACTCAAATGGATTGTGTTATGTCATCCTGTTGGTTTACTAGGTCATTGAGGTTAGCCACATAGTGTAGTTGATAACATTATATGATGTGCTTCGAGCTGATGCTAGGTGTAGGGTCACAGCTGCAGTGAAGTACGTATACAGTATTCAACCTCAGCAAGCCAGCAATAACCTCAATCCAAGGCCTAATCATAACCTCATTTCAATCCCAGCACTTGTTCTATCCATATCCCCAAGGCTTGGACTTGGTTCATGTTCATGTTAAAGCTGCAGCAATATTTTGTGTAATGAGGTAACCAACATCAAAGGAAGCTCCTTATAGTAGTGAGCATTTTTTAAGAAAGTAGTCGGTCACAAAAAAGTCAACTTGTCACACTGATGAACTCTATATACCTGGGACAACTTGATTTCTCACTGATATTTGTTTATGTTACTTTGGCTTATTCTAGCAGTGTAGCTTTATCATTGTGTGTGTGTGTGTGTGTGTGTGTGTGTGTGTGTGTGTGTGTGTGTGTGTGTGTGTGTGTGTGTATGTGTGTGTGTGTGTGTGTGTGTGTATGTGTGTGTGTGTGTGCTTTTGAGAGAAAAGCAGCAGTCTGGCGGCGCTCACTTGGTCAACTAACCTGCATTCACATTCCTTCCATTCCTCCCCACTGTCTGCTTAGTCACATGAGTGCAGTGGAGGTTACACTGAAGCTGAGAACATGTGGGTAGTTATAGATAAATCAATAATTTGACTGCCGAATTATAGTTTAGCTTTAGAGTTATGGTATATTGATGAGTATGTGCTGTGGAGGAAATAAGTTATGAACACAACATTGACAATTTTGTGCAACAGTAGACTGTGCTTTAACACTCAAAGGAATTCTAATTGCTACTAGAATGGCCCTACATGGTCATACATTATTTGCATATAATTTCAAATATAAATTTCAAATCTATGAATACATTGACCTGTAATGTTAGGATAGGTAAAGGGCTATGCGGTTCCGGTAAACAAGCTGTTTTGAGGCAGCAGACATTTCTGAAGTTATAATAAACATCGCCTACGATGAAGTTGCAAAAACACCAGGTGTTTCTACTGGTAGATTGTCATAGTTACTAAAACCGCAGCACAGTGACGATACAGACATTTTGGTATTCCTGGAATCATTTGTCCTTTCATACTGAGTACATTCGCCCTTTACTCCTCATTCAGATGCTGTATATTACCCAAAAATCACAGGACATCTCTCTCACATCAGTGATGAAAAATGTAATTATTGAGAATTCCAGTGTGAGCATAACAGTATGTGAAGCTCGCTCAGTGCAGTATGCCTTTCCTCAGTACATGTACCAGGTATTGTCACATAGTCTCATCCATTATTCTGACCTTCAAAAAGCAGAGTTGAGTAGAGTGTTTTTCAATACCTTCCAGTATGTCCCATTGTGCTGCATTTCTGTCTACATACTGGGAACCATTACATTAATACCAGTATACTGTCTAATTCACCAATGTCACCAGCAAAAATTCCTGTTCATTCATTGTGCTGCTGCATGAACAAACATATTCTGATTTGGATCTCCCGTGTTACTCCCATGTTAGTTTTATTGCTCACTTTGTTGACTCATGCAAGTGGGCCTGGCACTTGACATGGCCATGTGGAGGCCCCATGCTGTTGGGAGGCCCTGCATGCATGAACGCTGCTCTGTGATTGGAGGAAGCCAGACTGGGATGAATGAGCACTGTACATAGAGCAGGAGGCATGCGGGAATGCACTGGTACGCCCCCCTCTCTCATTCTCTATCGTTTCGCTCCCTTTCTCCCTCTTGTGCACATACACATTCAGTGGGGCTTAGGAGCCATGTTTGTCTCACCACAACCCCTCTTTTTTTCATTCTACACTTTCATGCCTTTTTTTGTTCTGCTAGCTTTGAGAATAGAGTCACCGTATGATCTCCGTGATTGGAAATGTCAACTTTGTGGTGCATTACTGTATGCAAAATATGGAAACTTTTTATATTCAGATGTGTGATACAGTGTGACAGGTGCAAAGGCAGGTTGAAAAATCATTACACAAGTTTGAGTACCATGTTGGGCTGAAATGAGTTTTTAAGCAAAAATGCCTCAAATCGAGTATCAAAACACTCAATCCACAGAAAAATGCACACAGCCCGTATTCAGAAACAGTGCTTTTAAACAAGCTGTCAGGACTTCTGTGTGGTTGTGATGTTACAATTATACTATATATATAAGTTGAAAGTGCCACTACAGTGCCATTACAGTCATTCCCCGGCTGCAATGACGGTGCAGAGAGACCAAGAAATGCTGACCAATCAGAGCAGACTTGGTTTTTTTGGGAGGGGCAGGTGCTAAAACGGAGCTTTTCAGACAGAGGGTGAATACAGATGGATTCAGACAGAGTGTATAAGAAAAATAATATGTTTTTTTAAACATGAAACATCTAAACATGTTCTAGAAAAAATAAGTGTGAAACTGGAAATGAGCATAATATGGTAAATTTAAGGAAATAATGATGATGGTGTGCATTTTTCACTATTTTCTGATATTTTTTTGACCTAGACATAAACATATAACTAATTGATTAATAATGAAAATAACAAGTTGTAAGTTATCTTAAAATGTCAACAGTTTGCTTTTGGGAGGTCATTAGATAGTAATTATTTAGATTTATGTGTTTTTAAGTTTAAGATTTTTAATATGTCACTTGATCTAGAGGCCAGGGATCTCAAACACATAACACTTAATTTAGAAAGATGCTACAAACTGTTTTTCATCAGAAATAAAGGCAGCCCTTAAGGTGAATAAAGCAAGTTCCAGGAGCAATTAGTTAGCTAGTGGGAGCACTATTGTCATTGTTAGTGTGCTTCTAGCATTGCGCCGCTGTATGCAGAGGAAACACTGGAGCCATTGATAGAACTGCAACTGATGTGCCCTGTAGCATGATACTAACGATCTCTCTGTAAAGGCAGATTGAGGACACATTTTGATACTTCACAATCTAATATCGCCATATCGCACACCCCTTATTGCAGCCCTGTCAGTATGTGTAAACTCAGTTGACTCTTCAATGCACAAGTCAGAGTAAAATCTTTGATTCATTGTATCAGCTTTCTGACAGTGAGAGTGAGTGAGTGTGTTTGTGGTTACGATGACGGGGTGTGAGAAGAACCCTGCTGTATCGTCATGGGAGGAAACACAGCTTGAACGGTTAACACCTGACACGGCAGCTGTTCAGATTGTCAAGTGACTCAGAGCCTCTCTGTGGATTCAGTGAAATGTTGAGCTCTCTGTATGCCCCATTACTTAAAGCGTAACTCTCGCCAAAATGCAACCTAGGGTCTTTTTGTGAATGTACCCGAGTCAAACTTTCGTTTAAAGGCATATTTAGGACGGAAGCGTCACTTTTAAGATTTACCATATTCTCGTTTTTCGGTCAAATGGCCTTTTGAATGGGAGTGCTAGGGGCACTTTTATGCTAGCCTCAAAATAGCTATTTTTAAAACACTAAGAAGGCTCGACACAACATGAAACTTTGCTCCAAGTATCGCCAAGGGCTCTACACATGAACTCAAGCATTGAGAACATTGTTTATGTACACAGAGTTTACTAAAAAGAAAGTTTTGAGCAACTCACGTTAGCAGTTGTTGTTTACGCTATCCGCCATTTTAACAGTCCAAAATAAGCAATCTCCGAATGCGAATGAACGGACTCTATAGGAGGAAATGTCATTCTTATATGAGGCTCCTTTTTCAACTACAAGGTCAATATTGTGTTTCACTAACGACCAAACAACGAATTATCCGTGCATTTATATGGAACTAAGCTTTAGGAGCTTTCCATCTTTACTCTCCTCCCTCGACTATTTTTGACTGGCTCGATAGACGGCGACCGGAAGAACAACAGCTACAGTGAGTTGCTCAAAACCTTTCTTTTTAGCAAACTCTGTGAACACAAACAATGTTCTCAATGCTTGAGTTCATGTGTAGAGCCCCTGGTGATACTTGGAGCAAAGTTTCAAGAGTTATCTCAAGACGCTTTACAGATAGAGTAGGTCTAGACCACACTATAATATACCAGGACCCAACAATCCCTTTTAGAAAGAAACCTCGGACAGACCCAGGCTCTTGGTAGGCGGTGTCTGAAGGTGTGGGTTGGGTGGTGTGATGAACAGTGGCAATAATAGTCACAATAAAGATAATGGAACTATGACTAGAAATAGTAGTTGTAGTAGTTCATGGCATAGCAAGGCAGGGATGAAGCCTCCTTGATAAAAGCCTAAATATGTAGACAGTAGTGAGGCTGTGAGACTTTCTGTTTCTTGTTATTACACAGGCATTTCCACTGCATACCGAAACCTGAGAATCCTCATTTCCCTACAGGGTTGATCGTTAGATGCCTCTTTGCTCAGATTATCACAACTGTGGCTTCAAAATATTGATTAATTCATACTCCGGATAGTTTTCGGCCACAAGTACGTTTAAGTGTCTGGGCTATTTTTTACCTTGTTGTTTACAAACAAAGGCTGCGCAGAGACAACAGGCGAGCACTAGTTGAGCTTGATTTGAGGTTTGTTTGTGGCATCCAGATAGCCTGGTTGACACCCTTCTCAGTTGTAACTGAGAGTGGGTCTGGGCAAGCTTCAGTCACAGCCCATTTCCAAAGGGGCGTAACCAACGGATGCCGCTCAAATGCCTCTGGGCGCAATTGAATAGACCTAAAACCAATCAGACCAACGATCCGGGTGACGTAGCAGCGACAGCGGCATCAACGGGTCGCTGCGCTTCGGTGGCCGTCATGGTGAATGTAAACAAAAAGCTGCTTGCCGTCGCTGCGCTATCGTCATTGTGTAAAGCCCGCCTCAGCGGTTGTGATTGGTGCCTCGATTTGGAAAAATAAGAAATGGGCATGAATGGGCTCTTGGCCAGACAAATTTGCCAGAAGTTCGTCAGGGTTTTCCCAGGCTAGCATCCAGACCTACCACACACACACACACACACACACACACACACACACACACACACACACACACACACACACACACACACACACACACACACACAAAGTCACACACACACACACACACACACACACACACACACACACACACACACACACAAAGTCACACACACACACACACACACACACACACACACACACACACACAGTCACACACACACACACACACACACACACACACACACACACACACACACACACACACACACACACACACACAGGCATTATTCGGCTGTAAATGGCCCAGTGCTATCAATCAGACCATCTGTCCCTGTCCACTCAGCCTGTATTTAGGTTTCAGTGCATAGTCATATCCTAAAACTCTGTTTTACCGATACAATACATTACTAACATCATTCAGGAACAACTCATAGCAATTATCTACTGCTGCTGTGTCAATTTAGCAGAAGGTACAAGGCACTCTGGTTATCCTCGCTTTTGAGTACTTTAGTGGTCTCTCTTCACAAAAGCGTTTGTAATCACATTTCATTGTTCTCTGTCAATTGACTCTCAAGGCCGCTAGTCTTTTAGGCACTGTTCAGTCCTGTATTTAGTTATTTAATTCTGGGTGTCTTCCTTTGTCTCCTATCCTCTCTTTCCATCTCTTGTTTGCAACCTCTTACAGCCTATTTGGCACTTATTAATCCAACACTATAGTGCTTGTAACAGATATAAGCCACACTTGCAGTGCAGTTATGTGGTTGGCAATGTCAGTCTGTTGGTCATTCCACCACCTTGGTACAGACTGAAGTATCTTAACTATTGAATGGATTGCCATGGAATTTGCTGCACATATCCATGTTCCAATTAGGGTTGCACGATATTGACAAAATGTGATATTGCGATATCGATTATGAATATTGCGACATCGATATTAATTTCGATATTTTTAAACATATGTAAAATTACAAAAGTTACGCATCAAAACAGATTCATAACAAACACAAGACAAGGTTTATTTCAACTGACTGTCATATTGGACTGGTACAACATGAATAAATAAATAAGGACCATGTCTACAGAACAGGACATGTTTTACTGGTGGTACAGTATAACATAAATAAATAAAGAGAACAGGACACAACTTTTCTTTCTTTTCTCTGATTTGTTCCGTTTTGTTGTCTTTATCTATTTCTTCACTTACACTGTCACTCTGTCGAAGTATGCACACACGTGGTACGCTACATAGGGTTTGTCACGCAGTGGCCCAGTACGCTAACGTGCACTAACAGTGGCGCGGTAACTGGCCAATGAAATGATGATCATTACAGCATTTCAAGCAAGCTCTAAATCAAACACAACTAAGCCACACAGCCAACGAACGGGGCCGCAGCGCTCCACAAAATAAACAAAATATTGCATACTTATTGCGACACTTTTGATATATTGCAGTAACGATATTGAGTCAATATATCTTGCACCCCTAGTTCCAATCATGATGAATTGTAATAACTTTATTAAGCCCTAAGCCATGGGTCTCAGACTCACAGCCAATTGAGGCCCGCGGGATGATATTTTGTGGCCCCCCTACTTGACATCAAAGTTTAGTTTCAGTGCAGCCCGGAGCGTTGTTCTGAAACGCACCTTTTTGCTGAGTCGTTGCGTGTGTCGCGCTTGCCACGCTTTTATTTTATTTTTTTATCACTTACGGGCTGTCTCGTGACAACTTCCTGCGGCATTTGTTGTCAAGCTAGCCAACCGTGAAGTACCTGGGGAAGTATCAACGTTAGTTACTTGGTTGAAACATGTTCCGGAGTGACGGAAAATATATGCCATCACCCAGTCCCAGTCATGTCTCTCTCAAAACGTGCCGTGAAGAGAAAGGTTGGCGACGAGCACAGGCAATTTCGGGGAAAGTGGGAGACGGAATATTTTTTCTATCGAGCACAGGGGCACCCCTACATGTCTCATATGAGAAAGTTGCGGTGTACAAGGAATATAACATCAGATGTCATTACTCAACGAGACATGCTGAGGAGTATACAAAATACCAGGGAGATGAGAGAAAGAACCGGGTCGGCAGTCTTAAAAAAATGTCTATTGAGGCAACAAGATTTATTTAAGAAAGCAAACAAAGAATACTTTTGTTGAATACTTGATGCGGCCCAGCCTGACCCACACTCTACCTCGAGCGGCCCCCAGGTAAATTGACTTTGAGACCCCTGCACTAAGCAATTCATCTAGCGCCACCATGAGGTCAAATTATACATTTGTCCAATACTTTGATTTATGAAAATGTACCTGCAGAACAAACAACATTCCTATCAGCCTCAGCTGTACATTGTGTTTAGTGCTAATTTGCTAATAGTAGCATGCTAACACGCTAAACTAAGATGGTGAACATGGTCAACCTTATACTTGCTAAACATCAGCATGTTAGCATTGTCAATGGGAGCATCTCGGCATGCCAACATTAGCATTTAGCTCAAGAGTATACAGAAGCCGACTTGACGTATATGTACAAGGCAATAACTGTGAAAAACAGATGACATATACAGGGTTTATCAGCATCGGGTAAAAAGAACATTCATTTGCACTCTTTTAGCCGAGCCTCTTTGTGCATATCTCTAGTTCCTGAAAGGCCTGAGGTATTGTATAGCTTCACTTTAGAGACTGTGGAAACCTGAGCTGTGGCCTCTTAGCCATTGGGTGTCCAGTCTCTGTTGACAGTGAGCTGGGCCGGGTGAAATATGCACTGTGTTGGGTCATTCTCCTGCTCCTACTCCTCCTCTTTCTCCTTCTGTTCTCCCAAACGTTTTGTGAATAGGTGATCCATTAACAGAAATTGACCAGCGGAATAGCGTTGATGGTATCGAGAGCACTGCCCTCCTAACTTCTCCATTTCTTCTGCCCTTTCTCTCTTCTTCTCTATCTGAGTGACAGACAGGGACAGTCTGTTTCTTTGTCTCTGTGTGTTTTTTTTCTCTCTCTTTTCTGTGTATTTCCTTGTGAATAGAATTACAAATCAGTCTTTAATCTATCCATTTATCTATTAATCTACCTGATATATGGCAGTAGTAAGGAGATAGGCCTACACCAAACGTGATTCAATCAAAAGACAAAATCTTGGGGATCATACCACCACCAATTAATGTTATTGGTGCAATTAAAAAGCTATTACAAATCCGGATAAGGTATCAAAATTGTTACTGATCGGCTAAAGGGTCACTGTATTATTTGTGTGTGGTATGTTTGCTTCTTTGTTTCTTTTTCTCCTGTTGTCTGTTGGGCTCTATTTCATCCTCTCTCCCTTTTGAAAACCACTGTCCTGTCTCTACTTAGAGTAAGCTATGAACCTCTTGGCACAGTGCCATCACAATCCATTCACTACAGCTCAGTGAGACCTCACAGCCGCTACTATCCCAGAGTGCACCCTGTCCTTTCCAGCAGCTCCCATTTGTACAGTAAAATGGCAAAATGGCCACTTCATAGATCCCCACTCTTCACCACATTGTGTCCTCATGAAACACTGACAGTTACTCTGTGGGCTTACACACATCTGTGTGTGTTGTAAGGACCATGTGGGTACATGTCAGCATGTGAATATATGTGCGTGTCGTGCGTGCGTGCGTGCGTGCGTGCGTGCATGCGTGTGTGTGTGTATACGTGTGTGTCAAATGGCCACAAATCTAGGGCATGTTGAGCTTGCTTGTGTGAATGTGTTTCTTAGTATCATGTGTTTTAATCCCATGAAATAGCCACTACTTAAAATATGTGATGTGCTTACTATGCCTATTTTTTAGCACATGCTTAATACGTATAATAACGTTAATGGGACTCTACTGTTACAGCAACTATTTTAGGTTGGACACCTATGTTTTATTTTATCTCATTATATAATTAGTTTTACACAGGTTAAGATGTCCAAACCTAAAATAAAATTAGTGTTTTGCAGTTTTTTTTACTCCTGTTTGGCATGTTCCTCATCACACAGTTTTGTGAGGCGTAATGGCTTCCATATCCAACGCAGAACGATCCCCACCTCTCGCCAAGTGAAACCATTGGCAGTGACCTGCGAAATGGCTGCTAACGTTTTAATGACTTAATGAGACCTAATTAGTTGAAATGGGAATCAGGAAGACAGTAGCCGTGACAGTTATCTGTGTGTGTTGCCATGCTTGTATGCAGGTGTTTCTGTTGCTGTTGTGAGCATGTTTAAATGTCTTTTACACGTGTGATGTTTATCAGTCCTTCTAGAAAAATTCTGTTTTTTTGTGATTGTTGCGGGCAAAAAACCTTGATTATGCAGCACGTTTCACATTCAGCATTTTTCAACTTTCTGCTAAGATATATGTGACTTTTTTGCAACGAAAATGCGGGGATTATGAAATCATGCAACCCTGCATATTTTGCGCGGAAATCTGCAATTTATGCAGCAAAAGTGCGCCATATTTGAAAAAATGCGGCGCCCGCATAAATATGCGGACTTTGGTTGATTATGCATTGAATTATGTGATCGCATAATCACGTTTTTCTGGAGGGACTGAAGTTTATCTGTTTGTATGGGTTTTGGGTGCATGTGCATGTATGTTTATGTTGTCTCTGTGTGTGTGTGTGTGTGTGTGTGTGTGTGTGTGTGTGTGTGTGTGTGTGTGTCAGAGCGCTGTGCAGCCTTTCTCAGAATTACCCAGCCTCTTCATCAGGAAGTGATGGTAGGGGGTCAGGCCTCATTTAATCAAGGAAAAAAATTCCATCTCCCATTAACTTAATTAATCCAACACTGGAGAAAGAAAAGCTGAAAGAAACCTGCCTGTGTGTGTGTGTGTGTGTGTGTGTGTGTGTGTGTGTATGTGTGTGTGTGTGTGTGTGTGTGTGTGTGTGTGTGTGTGTGTGTGTGTGTGTGCTAATGTGCGTATGGTATGTGAGAAAATAGTGTTTCTAAGCTGGAATCATGGAGAGGTTTGTCAAATGAACTATAGAAGGGACGTTTAAATGATATTACTTGCACTGGTACAGTAATGACTTCATGAAAAAGACATTTTACTTAACATAATATTTGAACATAATAGATGAACCGATATATATATATATATATATATATATATATATATATATATATATATATATATATATATATATATATATATATATATATATATCCAGTAGAACCTTTTACATGTTGAAAATATAGTCATCAAATACATTTTTAATGAAATGAAAATAAAGGCTACAATTTCATTCATTCAATTTCATCATTGTCATTCCTGGTGGGTTTAGTTGCTGCACTGTACATTTACATATAGACTGTGGAGGTCGGGGAAGCGATAGGGCTAATGTTTTTTTTTCCCAAAGGCTAAGTCAAAGCTAATTTCAAACTAGTGAGGGTTGAGACTAAAAAACCTCCACATTCACACAGACTAGTTTCATCTGACAGAGAGGCAACTGGCATCAACACAAACATCTCTGCTTTCACTGTCAGTGTAAATGTACACTTGAGAACACAACACATAAGTAAGATGCCAGGATTGTCTACAGAGGAGGTCAGAAAATAGGAATATAAAGGTTTTCAAAGCAATATGAGGCACTCAATCCAAAGCTCCAAATATGCTAAATTGTTGGAGTCACAAAAGGAAAGCTAAATTGTGTAAAATTCCAGGGGCAGGTGATTTTTCTAAATCCTTATTATGTAAAATACAAGTGCCCAATAAGGATATGATGAATATATACAATATATGATTAATTTTCTTTAGAGTGATTTCCTTTTTCATTATGTATTTACATCATGCATGCTCGCCTCTTTCCTAAACATTGAAATGTACTAATATGGAGATGCTCAAAACAAGCAATTTCAAGAAAAATCAGTTTCAGTTAATTCATTATATGCTGTGCAGTACTAGACTAAAGATGTATTTTGCAGTGTTTTATCATAATTGCTACCCACCGTACCTGTGTCTTCTATGTGCTAAATATGTGTGGTCTACTAAAAGTAGAAAAAAAAAACCTCACAGATAAGTCTTTGTTTTCTTTGATCCTTGTCACTGCTGTGCACCTGATACACTTTTTAAGATTTGGAACTGTGCATGCTACTTTCCATTATATCTAATGCTATCCAGTAGGGGTGCAATACAAAATAAAATATTGATCTAAAATAAACTTCTTTGACTTTTATGCACATCATGTCTTTTTTTAAATATTTGTTTTTATAAAATTATACTTTAAAGCTAAGAGGCCTTACGCACAGTATCGAAATTTATTGCAATATATTTGATACTGTGCTAAGAGGCCTTACGCACAGTATCGAAATATATTGCAATATATTGAATCGTGACCCATGTATCATGATACGTATCGTATCGCCAGATTCTTGCCAATACACAGCCCTACTATCCAGCCTGTTCATAAAAGATAATTAGCTGCCGTTGTGTCAGTCAAGGTTTGAAGTGTTACGGGCTTTTTATCTCCCGTCTCTGATTCTCTCTTGATCTTTCCCCTCTTCTTTTTTCATTAGTTCTCAAAGAACTCAATTAGAACTGCGTTTCACAGCACTTACTGATGTATAATAGAGTACAAAAACACAGTTTTGTAGGTGAGATACAGTAATACAGAGAAATCAGTGTTTTAGTTTATGGTTTAATGTCTATTTTGTTACTATTTTGTTGAATGGTATTAGTATTAGTATATCTGAATATTGTAGTTACTGTGTCATCTTTTCTTGATTTTTGTCTGGGTGGGTGGTGATGACAAGGGGGAGGGGGGTGTTTATGTGGCTAGTTGTATGTTTTGTATATTAGACAGAAAATATAGGAGAAATATGCAGGTAGTGTGTTAAAACATACATAACATGACCATGAATGCATTTATTTTCTTTCAAACGATGAAGTTTTAGCATTGTAAAATTGTTGTGGTTAAACAACATCATCTCCTTTAAGTGCAGTTTATGCAGCACTCTTTCCACACCAGCTCATCAACCTCTCACTCCAGGACTTCCCCTCTCTCTCACTGACTCTAATGTCCTGCCGCTGACATACAAAACCTTTCATGCCGCTGCACCCATTTCATTTTCAGAGCTCCTTTATCTGGCCTTTTCTGGAGTATGGCCTCCTATCTGTCCCCAAAACACCCTGCCCCTGGAATGCACTACCCCTATCCATCTCTGCTGCCAACACTATTGATTTTTTTGAAGTTATGCTATAAAATGACAAATTGCCAAACATTGAAATGAATAAAGTAGACAAAAATAGCCAGAAATGACATATGAGGTAAATGGGTAAATAATTTGATCAATTGAGAAGAAAAGTGCAATATTTAATTCATAGTTTAGCTGTGATAGTGTCTGTGTCGATGTGATAGTAGTGTGATAGTGTTCACAGTGCAAAAAAAATGCTCCTACAGAGGGTTGCAGAGAGGCTCTGTATATATATAGTGTATATTATACTGACAAATGAATTTGAAAGTGAAACTTTACGGACATATTTCTTTTTAGAATAAAGACTTATTATCCTAGACAGTGGCAGGTACAGAGCATAGTTAACAAACTTTTTTTTTGTCTTTGTCTCACACAGAAAAGCCTGTTTCGGTGGAGCTGAGCTGCGGGGCTGGGCCCAGCCATGTAGTGTTGGAGCCAGGTTTGCCCCTCTTGCTGGACTGCAACCTCGGGGCTAGCGATACACCTTTCAATGTCACCTGGCTTCAGGATGGCCAGCCTCTGCCTCTGGAGGGGGGTGACTTCCTGCAGTATTTGGCCAACGGATCCCTCCTCCTGCTGCCGACCTCTAAGGATGGCCAGTCTCCTCAGGGCGTGGAGGGCGGCTACAGCTGTGTGAGTGCCAGTGCCCATGGAGCCCTGACCAGCCGGACTGTAAATGTTCTCCTAGCAAGTAGGTGTCCAGCAGATACATTTGCAAATCCTGCAGTGCTCTTGCATGTTCATGCCCATGTTTGGCATCTGTTTTTTTATTAGTGAAATGTATCAAAATGAATGCAAATCAAAGCTTGCATGCTGCAAGTGTAGGGCCCCAGATTAGCTGGAAGCTCTGAATTGTGTATAGGTGCAATATGTATATATATATATATATATATATATATATATATATATATATATATATATATATATAGTGATTTATTCTGTCTTTCTGTAGCCCTGTTAGACACAAGATTTGTCCTGGCTGTATCCGGCCCTTCACCCAGTACATGCTGGGATAGGCTCCAATACCCAAGTGTAGAAAGTTCATTGATAGATAGATGGATAGAAAATAAAAGATTGAATAGATGGAGTACAACTGAAACTATTAGTAAATTAATCGATTAGTTGATCAACAGAAAATTAACTTGCAACAATTTTAAGTAAAAATGCCACAAATTTACTGGTTCCAGCATCTCAGATGTGAATATTTGCTGCTTTTTGGAGTCTTCTTTAATAGTAAATATTGTATGTCTTTAGGTTTTTAGACTCTTGGTTGGGCAATACAAGACATTTGGAGAGGTCACCTCTGGGAAATTGTGATGGACGTGACATTTTATCGAAAGTAATCCTAAGGTCGGGGCTACAAAAGTAATGTTAATGAGATTAATTTGTAGCACAAAAAAAATGATATATATAATATATTAATATTATGAAAGCACACCTTCTGCCTGGAAATTTGTGATTGTATCATATGAAAATACTGTATACTACAGCTACTTTATCGTCATTACATGTGTTGTATGTCTGACATCGTTGGGGCAGACAAAATGCTTGAAATGGCAGGAAGAAGTAAGTTGTAGTGTCACTGATGTGATGAAATGTTATTGGTTTGAATCGTTCATCTATTTAAAGCATTCAGTTGGGTATGCACATATACAGAGAGCAGGTACACTTTTTAACAACAGTCTGTTAAAAGGCACAGAGTGAAGGAGGAATGGTGGGTGGAAATGAAAGACCTTAACAGGAAGATGAGGGTGTGAGGGATGAGAGGACTGTAGCTTTTTAATTACCCCTCCAAGGAGGCCTCTTTCTTTCACACTTGTAAGTGGTAGTCTTTATTTAGTCATTAGCTTTGTGTAAAATGAGACAGTATCCTTTGTGGATGCCCCTGCTTTTGTCAGCTGTCACATGCCTATTTATGAGGACCTCTTGTTTAAGGGACAATAAGGAGTAAAGGAGGGGGATGGGGGATGAATGGTGAGAAGGCGGAAAAGGCTGAAGAGAGTTTGTAGTGGTGGTGAAAGGAAAGGCTTCAGAGACCATTAGGAATGACCTTCAGTTTGCGTGTGTGTGTATACGCGCATGTACATCTATATGTGTGTGTCTATTGAATTAAATCAGCGGTGAGAGACTTTGAGATATATGTGACCAGTGTGCAGGAGGTCGAAGCCAAACTGCCTCAACATTGACATTGAGCGGGCATTCTCATTTCTTACTGCGTTTTTCGCCAGCAGAAATGAGGCTGAAGAGAGAACGTAGCAGAGATCACATCTGTGAAAACACATTACGAAATCCACTTGCTCCATTTTCCCAGTCGTAGTTTATGATGCATGTGGCTTTGTCTAAAAGCATGTGAATGCATCGCAAAGGGAGAGACACAGTGAAAGACACCTGCTTTTTCTTTAGATACGGATAAACAGTATTTCAGTCTCTAGCTCACTCTTCTCTCGGCAAAATGCCAAAGGCAGCATGCAGTGTGCACATTACGTTTCCCAAACACATCCACGGGTAAATGATGATGCAGGGGGGAAAAGCAGCTTTTAATGTTAATTAGACCAATTAACCTTTCACATTATGAGACTGCTGAGGTGAATGTCAATATTTTCTAAATCCTACCAGCTTTTGCAACCCATTAGAGTCAAATATCTGATGTCATAATCATAAAAGTGTGCTGCATTTTTGCTCTTCATTTACAAAGGACATTATAAACAAAAGTGTATTTTCTCTTTTATTTCAAGCTTAAGAAATGTATATTTTGCAAACATTTTTGGTGCACCCGTGTTGGTGTTTTTATAACAGTGTATTTCTGCCTCTTTATTTTCAACTCACATGAGTCACACGATTTTTGTAAATTCTAACTTTGAGTCTAATTTTAATGCATAGCATCTTCATCAGTTGCAAAATGTACAACTCTTTGCACCCCATGCCTTTAAAAGATAAAAAAGGGGATAAGGATAATCAATTTTCAAGATGAGAAATGATAATTCATACATCTCACACTATTAGAAAAAATTCCAAGCTGAAACATTTTACTTAACAAAATGTATAGAATTACTGTAAATGGCTTCCTTTTGGCAATGTTTTTGTTTTACAGGTTATTCCTACATGAATGCCAAACTGACAGAATTGAGCACCTGTATGAAGTTAAAATACAGGTTTTTTTTCAGACTGTTAGTCGGCCTGAAAGCTGGGTAGCAAAGAGGTCACGAGTGGAATTATCTGCTTGCACAAGAGGAGGGGAAAAACGCTGCAATCTGATAGCTGTGGGGCCAAAGAGTGGGGCATAGATAGAGGGACGGACAAAGACAGAGAAAGAGTCCAAAGTAAAGTTAAAGACAGGACAGAAAGAGACAGCGAGAAGTAATGAAAAAAGACATAATGAGAGGGAGCAAAGAAAGATGAGATGGGGACTTCTTATGTAGTGCATCACAGGGTTACACACTTTAAAAAGCAGTGGCTGAAAATGTTTTTTAAACATAGATAAACCTTCTTGCTAGGAAACAATTGGACCTATTTCTTGATAGGTCACCTTTTGCTAGAAGTGTTCCTCTAAAAAATGGTGCCAGGCAGTGTCATGGAATTTCATTGCGGGGGACATTCATAGAGTCCTGGGAAAATACTGTTATGAGTATGTTTTGACAGAGTGGAGGTGGAAGCCCAGTCAGTCACCATTGTTCCATCACAGCATGGACTAAGGGCCTTCTCCAAACACAGCCCACCGTTTGCATTAAAGTGTGCTCATGTGCACTCTCGCTGATCAGCTGTTGTTCACCACTCACATACAGACAGTATGTGATCCAGTAATGTAATCACTAGCAGTCCATGTACAGGCATCAACACCCGCATTAGTGTAAACACTGATGTACAAGTAGCTTGGCACAGATGCACTCAAGTTTATATACACACACACACACACACACACACAGTGGGTCTGACACCTTGTCAAGCACTCTCTGGCACCGTTAACCCCAAAATTCCACTAGGAATTTTGGGGTTAACGTCTGCACTGCATTCTGGCCTCCGCCGGAACAATTACGGCCACTCAAGACAATGCTTGTGATTCCACCAGCCACAATGCAGCGTATCCCAGAAGCGTCTCAGAAGCTGCTCTCTGCTCTGCTAAAATTACTTGCTAGGTCTATTTTGTTGCACAGGCTGGGCAGGCAGTGCAACGGCTAGAGCATGTTCATTTTCAAAATAAACACCCTGTGCAGACTCCTGATCGTACATCACTTCACTATTTTAACAACTAAAACACAGCAACACATCCTTGATCCATGATCTCTTCTGAACGTTCCCGGTGTCAGAGGACAGAACAAAACCACGGCGCAGCCAGAACGTGGTGCATCTTTGCCTGGTAGAATCCCCCTGTTCCAGGTGGTGTGATTACATGAGGGCATCATGCTATGTAATTACTGGAAGTGACAGGGGTTAAATGTCAACTCCTCCTGCAAAGCTTGCTACACAACAATCATTGCAAGTATTTCTGAAATGAATTAAATGCTTTCTGCTACTATGGCCAGCCTCTGTGTACTCTTTGAGAAACTTTGTTCCTTCAGCGCAGTAGGAAAACACAGATGGCCAGTTTGTTGCCATGACTATAAGTTGGTGTGATAGGGGTTAGGGTAATCTTGGATATTTTGCCCTTTGTCTCCTCAAGCTTACAGTGGTTTAGAGGAAATATTTTCCAAAGAAATGGGGTAGCTTGACCTCTTGAGGCAGCCATGTGATCGGCAGCAAGTTTGAAAACACCCAGAAATAGAAACACGTATGGGACTCAGTGCACTCAGTCTGCCCTTCCATAGTTTTGTTTGTTTAAAGTCAGATGACATCCCACTGTGTCTCCTCTCTTATGCAACTTTTTAGCCATGCTAGCTGGCGGCTATATGCATGTATGTTGGTCTGTTGGCTGGTGGGATGACCACCACTTCACTTTGGTCCTGACTGGAATATCTTGACAACTATTGGAGGGATTGCCATAAACTGTTGTACCGCCATGGTGCCCTGAGGATGAGTCCTAATTACTTTGTTGGTCACCTGACATTTAATATATCCTACAACAGCAGGTAAAAGATCTCAGCATCTACTAAATGGATTGGCACACAACATTGTACAGATATTCATAATTCCCAGATGATCCTGACATTTCCTCGAGTGCCCCCATGAGGTTGAACATTTGTGGTTTTGAGTTTAATGTCTCAACAACTATTGGATGTATTTTCATGATATTTGGTTCAAACATTCATGTCCCCATCGGGATAAATTATAATATCCTTTAACTTTTCAACTGGTGCCATTGTCAGGTCAAAATTTCACTTTGTTCAATGTTTCGGTTGATGACATTCCCCTCAGCCTCAGCTGTACTTTTTGTTCATAGCTAATAAGCAAATGTTAGCATGCTAACCTGCTAAGTTAAGGTGGTGAATTACAATCTACAGTCTCACATACTGCTACACTCATGAACATTTCATGGCTCATTTACATGACTTGGTCCAAACTAGAGTGACACAAAATAAAGAGCATCCACAACTTTTGCCAATAGAAACACTTTAAGAATCAGATCAGTTGGATTCAGCGCAGCAGAGTTTGTTATGAAAATGGAAATTGGCCATAAGTCATTTCACCATATGAGTGAACTTGAAAATAGCTATCACTCAAATACTAAGCAACTTGTCCGACAGATCAAGCTTGAGCAGTAAAGGACTGGAAGAAACTGACAATCTTGCTGATACAAAATGTGTGTGGTATAGAGTGTGGTGAGTAGTGTCACCTGATGGAAAATGCAAATTGAGTAATTGAAATTGGGATCTTTGACAGCAAATTACATGTTACCTCTAAGTAAGACTTAATCTTTTCTAAAGAAGCTGTGTAAATAGTTCACACAGTATCTCTGCTACCGTTAGCTCTTTGAAATGCATGAATCAGCTTTGTCCTTCCTGAAAGGTAGATTTCTGTATGTAACAGTGCTGGATAACATGTTTTCATTCTGTGCGAATCTGGCCTGAATCGGTTCAGCGATTAGCTTCACATGGAGAAAATGTGTTACAGAACAGGGTAAAGAAACCATGAAGAATGACTGACTACAAACTGGTTTTGTTTTTAGATGCATTTATTTATTCAGACGTCTCGTCTCGTTTTGGTACATTTTACTGAACACAAAAATGATGTGATATAATGAAATAATGTTGGTTTTGTGCCATTACTACATAAATAGGCGACTGTGTTTTCTAGCCTAGTTATATCATTTGGAATTTGGAGTCTTCTTCTGTTGCCTTCCTGCTTTCTTCTTGCCTTTGGTTGCCTTCTCTGTCTTCTTTCTCTGCTCTCTCCTTTGATCCACCCCCACTTTCTACTCTTAAGAGCTACAGGCGAAGTGGCTGGGACAGCCAACCTGTTTTGTTCTCTTCTCCAACAGCCTGTTGGGGTCAGAGGTTAGAGGCCCTGAGACAATGCTCACTGCTACCCCCTGGTGTTCAGTATTATCTACAGTTGGAAGCTTTCCGTGCATGTGAATGTGTTGAGGCTGTGGAAATTGCAGCCCTGCCAAGACTCGACCTGGAGGGAGAAATAATCCAGCCAAGCCTGATTAAATAAAAAAAAATGTCTCCTTATCATGACATTCAAGGCTATTGAAATGGTCTCAACAAGTCTTTAATTAAATTACAAAATTAAAAATGGTACCTTTAAAATCCCTAAAATGGCCTGAATACAATAATCAGGACACATATGGATATATGTACAGGTTCTGAACTTAACTATGCAGATTTACTACCAATAATTTGATATTTCAAACAAAAACTGTGATTTGGATCATTGTTTCATTGTGTTTTATTAAGGCTTGAACCCACAATTAGTGTATAGAACCCTTTCCCCCTGTGACCACATTGGTTGTGCAGCCCATTTAATGTAGTGTGTGTGTGTGTGTGTGTGTGTGTGTGTGTGTGTGTGTGTGTGTGTGTGTGTTCTAATGTTGTCTATGTGGACACTGATGGAAATGGAGCTGTCGACCAACTGTGGACCGAGCCTTCAAGATAATTGCACACGTCAGTCACATGAAGTGTGACCTACATCAAATAAACTGTGTCCTAGAGTTAGGATCATTAGAAATAGGTCATTTGCACTAGCAGTAGTTTAGATATGGGCCACTTTTTGTGTCTGTGCTCTGGGAAATCACCAAGTCTGCTTTGCTAGATACCCCTCTGACCTTTATCACCTCTATACCCCCAGGTCTGTCTAAGTTCCTTCAGGAACCATCGCCCCAAACTGTACCCACTGGGGGAGCTGCTCGCTTCAAATGCCAGATTGAGGGCGTACCCACACCTGTTATTACCTGGGAAAAAGACACAGTGGCTGTTCCTGAGGAAACAAGGTGACCCTTTTATGTGTCGTTGTTGTTGTTGTTGACCTTTACCTTACTCCCTCTTCTCTTCTGTCTTTTCATTTTCTCACAATTAATGCTTTATGTGATTCCTCAGGTTTGTTTCAGGATTTCTGCCATTTCAACCCAATTATTTTGAGTGCATATTCTTTTAGTTATTGTTCTTTTTTACCTGATACTTTTCTCTGTATGTGTTCCGTCATTAATATCCTAGTATTGATCATTGATTGATCATAATATCAAGTAATTTATTGACTGACATAAGTCATATAATACATGATTTTTTAGTTTAATGACTTCCTATTAAAGTAAACTAAACCATAGTTTAGTGAAATACTTAATCTGGGAAACACACACAGGCTAAGTGTGCATTTTATGCAAGCTGACCTCAGTGAATATGATGTGAAGATGAATGTACTGCATAACTCAAGCTGGCAGTGGTCCTACACATTTAGGTTTAAAATTAGATTTATAGTGCGTAGTTTCTGCCGCCCCCATTGTTTATCAAGCTTAATTTAGCACATATATATATATATATATATATGCTTTTTACTGGAATACATTGCTTTGGATATTCAAGGTGAAAAGTGGAAAGTTTTTTTTTTTAAATAATGTCCTTTCATCCCTCACTGCTACATTGATGTTAATGGAAGTACGAACTTGTCACTCACTCATAAAGTGCCAGTAGTAGTCCCTTTTTGGAAACTTTTTCCTTCAATGACAAAGTAAATTAATTCAGAATTACCTGTTCCCTTCCTGTAAAATTAAGTAGTTACTTGATTACTTTCCACTTGTTCAGTTTTCTTTGGTTTCAATTAAAAAGAAGGGCCAAGGACATTTACTGTACATGCCCCCATGCTGTCCGTACCCAGCTGGGAATGTGAGTGTGCTGTATTTACAAAGTGAACCTGGAAAATCAGAACATTTTTTATGTCAATAAAAAGGAATACAAAAACCAAAATGGGTAACACTTTACAATAAGGTACACAGAAAATAGGTAGTTAATGATTAGTTATATTTTCTGATATATTTTCTCATTATCATTTGTAATGATTAATGAATGCTTAAACAAAAGGTATACTGCCTGGCGAAATCAGATGCCCGTCCAAGCCTGTTTCTATATGGGACTTTTTCAAAGTAAAGATTCAGGATTTCCGCTGCTATAAGAAGAACATTGAAGAATCACTTCAAACAAGCTACTCACTATGAACATTCCATGCTTTTAAAGATAAGAAAAAAAAACATTTTCAAAATATATGTCTGCTGCCGCATCCTCAACATCACGAATAGTCTTATTTATGGGGCCACTTAACGATTTTGACATTTGGCTCCTGCGCCTTGGAATTTGTTTCCAGCCTTACTGCACAGGACTAAGTGCTAATGGCCGCTGTAGCCCAGCATGACCTGCAAACATTATGAGGTCTTATTGGTGGGATGTAGTTCTCCGACCTGAGTTGCTGTTAATGGCCTCTCTCAAAGATGAGCCAACTGATCCATAACTGGCATTTTCTTTTTCTGTTCTCTCTTGTTCTAATGTGCCTTTTCTCTCTTTTGACCCTCCTGCCATCTCTTTGTCTTTGTTATTATCACCTTTACATCTCTAATTCTGTCTTTTCTTATTTTTAGTTTTTCCCATCCACTGCTCTTTATTTTTACTCTCTCTTTTTTCTCACATCCTCTCTACTCCCTCCCCCTTCCTCCCTTCTGAACAGGCAACCACTGTTCACATTTTGGTGGGATTAATAGGCTGTGATAAAGACCATAAGTGGTTGTGCTATGGCATTTCATTGCCAGGGACCTGGGGGCCTAGAGTAATATGCCTGGAACATTACCCCCTTAAGAGAGGAAGAAGTAGAGAAATGTAGGATTAAAGTAGAAATTTCTACTTTAATCCAAACCCAAAAAGATAATGTAATAAATGTAATCATTATTTTTATATACTGCTTTTTGGGATATTATATGCTTTTATGAAACTCGAGAGCTCGTCTTTGTCCAGAAATCAACTTTCATCTTTACTGTATAAACCTGTATTTAAGTCATGTTTTGAGTTGCATGACTTGTAATTGCAACCCCTCCTTGTTGTGGTTGCACACAATAGCCTCTCTCCTGAATAAAGAAGGATGGAGTCCAGTGAGGACTCAGCAGGATCCCCACAGGCTTGATCAGCTGAAGGTTTCATGCTGCAGGGCACACAGCCATTTATTTTTTTTTCTCTCTGTAATTCGTCTTCTTACTCTTTCTTCCTCTGTCACCCATACTCACCCATATGTTATGCCCCTGTGTACAACAGGTTCATTTCCCTTCTTAACGGGGTACTCCAGATTCTGGAGGTGACCAAAGAGGATGAGGGTGCCTACCGCTGTGTCGCATCCAACTCTGTCAGGAAGGACATCAGTCATGAAGCCAGGCTCACTGTCACAACAGGTGAGGTCTGTTGCAGTGTGTAGTGTTTGAATAGGCAGCCAGACCCCGCTGGGAGCTGCAAGGCCAACCTCAAAAAATGTAATGTGAGTTTCAGAACTAGATGCTTGAAATGTATTAGGTCTCTCTAGTGCTAATAAAAATCAGACTATGTATTGTGTGTAACAAGTGTGTGTATTGTGTATTTGAAACAGCAGTGGCTAATCTAATCCAAATCAAAAATATATTGTTTTTGGGTAATATTTTGTAGGCTGAACTAGAAAAACAGTTTTGCATAACAGATGTGGAATTGCATTATTTGGACTAAGATAATAAAAGGTTGCTATAATACTAAACATCTCCCCACAACGTTTTTTTAAAGACAAACTCTGCTTTGAACAATAATTCGTTTCTGATTCAAGTTTCCATATAACACTTGTTTAAGTTGGATTTTGAAGAATGATTGTCTTCCAAACTTAACACGCCTTAAACTGAAATTTAAATTGAGCACAACTTTGTCTCTTCAGCTGATGAAGGGAAAACTGATGTCAAACTCTGCTCATACATCATTCTGCACAATGATGGTCAAACATTTAAATAAAACATTCAAGTAAAGTAAGCAATAAACAATAAGCAAAACACATGTGTTCTAGTGGAGGTGGCATTAGATTGTATTATAATAGAATAGAGTGGTTGTGCTCGCTTTGGTTTAGGCTTTGCCTTCTTAGAGCTGTTGCTATTGGGTTTATCCCTCACGCATGCACAGTTGTGAAGATTTCTTTCGCGCCCTTGTGCCCTGCACGGGCCTCTCTTACGTTCAAAGTTACTGTATATAACAGCTGCATGAACAGCTGAGTTCTGCTCCCATTTTTACGTCAGTGATACAAGCAGTAAACTTTGTGAAGAAAAAGGGGTTTTCTGAAGTCCCGCAGCTGGAGTAAGGCCTGGCATCTATCCTGCTTTCAAAAGCCACATTTTTCAGCAGCAGGGAAGCCCACACTGCTGTCTCCCCGGGACCAGGTCTATGCTCGCCTCACAAACCGCTCGCACCTGTGTGCCGCTTAGGTGGCTGCGGCTCAAAACCAGCCCCCTCGGGGCGTCTGGGCACAATCCATAAGAGCCTTATCCTCATCCACAGCCCACCTCAGAGGGATGACAGTGGCTAACATCTGCACAGCGGCATCTTGGGTATATCCGTTCCCTTTCATTTATTTCTATCTGCAAGGTGTGTCTGAGTCCTCCATGACTCATTCGGTCTTATCCATGCTAGAGGGCAGATGATGCGCTGTTGTCTGGCATTTAATATTGAATGTGAACCGGATCAAATTTGCCTGGTTGCCAAACGCGCACCTAATGTCCCATCATCACAGATTAGTAGGCTGCAAAAGGGCCCAGTATGATATGTTAACGTCCTATCATTCTATCGGTTGTGCCCCACTGTCCTAGTACGCATCTCATTTACGAAGTTATGAACTGGTGTATGTCATCAGCTTGTGGAACTACATCAGCTTTGACCTTAACCGTAATACCAACAGCTCCTAGAGGGCGAAGTCTATACAAAATACTTTAGAATACTTAGAACGATAGTCACTAACATTAGCTGAAGAAAATGCTGATTGTTGGGAGCAGAACTCAGGTTACACTACTGTTATATACAGTAACTGCAGAGGTAAGAGAGGCCAGTGCATGGGCACAATGGGCTATGCCTATACTCATAGAATCTGGAGTAGGTAATAGGTAACTGTCATTCTCGTTGATAACACAGTTGTGAGTGCAGTAACTTCAGCTGTAGGAATACAATAGCTGATGCTGCAAACATTGATGCTGTCAGTGAATTGGGAACGTACAATATCGAGACCAATCTCTCTATTCATTCCCTTATAATACAACCAGAAAGGGGGGATAGAATGGGTTTAATGTGATCAAAGAATTGCATTAATAGAGCCACATATAATCACTTGAGCAACTTGGTCATTGATGTGTATTATAATGCGGCTTAGGGACCTGGGAATGTGAGAATAGAATATTTCAATATTTAACTGTTTCCATTAGAAAACCTACTCTTTTTTATTAACAATTAGTAAAGTGTCAGAGCCATATTGCTTGTCTGAAAAGATGTCTGAGTCTCAGGTCCTACAGAGGCCACCCTGCTAATTGTTCCCTTAACTAAAACAAAACAAAACAATGTGAACTTTAGTCAGTTATGTAACTGCCTTTTTATTATGACTTACTAAAACTAGCCTACTAAAACTTTACCATTTGTCCTTTATGCAATATTATGTATATAAATCCCCCTCTCATTTCTCATTAAAAGCATTTCTATTATGCAAAGCACTTGAAGCTGCTGTTGTTTTGTATTAACTGCAAGTGTTGTGGTTTTACTGTCCTTCAGACTTCAGGTGCTGCAACACATACAGCTATCAAGAAAATAGTATTGAGGCATAGTTTTTATACTGTGCACTTTGATTTCAGTGACTGGCAGTGACTAAATAGTATATGAGCATAACACATCTCAAGTTATGCAAATTTAAATACAAACTTTATTGAAGTCATAGGTGCTGTGAGGAAAACATGTATATATGTATTAGGAATCACCAATCAATGTTTACATCCCATAGTGAATAGACTATGAAGGCATACTCTACATAGGCTGTTTTCTGCAATTTACTATGATCAAAATTACTACACATGCTGACTCCACAAATCCTCAAAATGTCATGTACGCTATTTCAGAACAACATGACAACAAACAAAGGATGAATGCTACATTGTGGTGTAATTCTGCTCCAATCAATGAAACACAGTGCTGTCAATTAAATAAAATGAGTAATGCTGTTTATAGAACAAAGTCATGTCTTTCAGTATACAGTGTTCTCCCTTTTCTCTTTGATCAATCTCCCAGGGTGACTGTAACCTACAAGGACTTTCATTAGTGGATGACATAGTGCAGTGAATCAGTGAATGGTATTGTGAGGTGTGCTTTCATCATTAGGCAGCCCGGATTAAAGCCAATGTTTTGTATTATCTGCCTGTGTAGCTAGAGATCAGTCAACTGTAATTGGCTCCTCTGTGGGAACCATTGTGTCCTTTTCAAGTCACAGCCTTTCTGTCCTTTACGAGAAAGGCAAAAAGAAAGAGGGAGGGAGACAGACAGATAGATGAGGCCAAAAGAAGTGTCATAAACAGCATTCTGACTTTAAAAAGTTTGCATCCCATCTTTACAGCCATCTTAAATTACTTTTTATCATGCTTCTCGTTTCGTCATTTGAATACAAAAAATATAATCTAGGGTAAAGAATCCTCTCTTTGTTGCACAATGGATGCTCTACTCTTCTGATTGCTGAGGACATTTTTGGAAATTAGTTTTTTTAATGGATTTTCGCACCTGTATTGGCAAGGAAGCTGGTAGTGGTCTCGCTGCTGTCATGAAACCCTATGAGGAAACTACTTAAGGCTCTATTGCGAGCCAGTACAGATGTCAGGTCTTTCACTTCACTCGCTTGCACTTCAGAGATCTATAAATAGGACACCTCAACACCCATAGCAAAGCTTTGACGGCTTAATGTTGAGGTGCTCAAATCCACGTACTCCAGCTGCCTCAACCTCCAGGTTGTAATTTCTTCCATTTCTTCTTTTCTTTACCTAGTTTTCTACATGATTTACGCTGCACCCACACCCATCATACCCAATACCCTTATGAAGGAGCACCTTGCAGTGCAGTCCTCGCAAAGGCGGACTGACCCACTTAAAGCCTTATGCATAAGCAAGGATTGCTTTATGTAATCTAAATGATTAATTTATAATGTTTACAGAATGCCAGGCTTCTCTCTGGAGGTCCTTAGCCTTATGTGCTGCTGTTGAGTCTGCCTAGACTGAGAAGAATTGCAGGGAAGTAAGGCCCTCTCACATTAGAGGACTGATACACACTCAAGAGTGTCTGGTCCCTTTAACACATTAACAATATGATTTGCCTAACAACCTTAGTCACTGAAGGGCAGAGATGTGCCTGAGTTCCATAATTGAGGCCGTTCTTTTAACTGAGGTAATGGTTTAGCTTTTTTCTCATACAAAGATCCTTTCTTTCACATCATCTCCTCTCAGTCAGTCCTTTGGTTTAGGGTTCATTACAGGTTTTGTACATTATGTCTACAGTCTGTTGTGTCAGATGTATACTGCTACCTGTAATAATATGTGCTATAAGGGCTTCCATCCTGTTTCCCAGCAAACTTGTAAATCAGAACCTTTAATCAAGACTTTCCTCTCAGTATCCATATTCACCATCCACGAATAATTGATTAAGCCTCAAGCAGATACCAATCAGCCATCTATAGGGGATTTTTTTTATTTTTATTATATAATCAAGTGACTTAGAAAAGAAAGGAAAGGAACTGTATCTTCAGTGTTTTGTTGAGAAGACAAGGGCCTGGAAGATTTTCAGCTCACCCTTACTTGAGTTTCTACATGCTGGGGTTAAACAGTAATTGGTGAGAGATGGTATGCACTTTTGCCCAATAATCAGACCAAATTGCATCCATAGGTGAAGAATGAAGTATTTGAATTGCTTAAAAAACTGTAGATGTGGGCAGCGATTCAGAAGTCTGGACCAGGCTGATAGCATCTCACATTCAGTCAGTGGATTGAAACAGGCAACGTTCCAGCTACAATCACAAACATATCTAATATGTATTGGTTATATTTATTGGTTGTTTTCGTCATAGGCTCGACAGAAGGCCTGAACAGAGTTGCGATTGTTGCACCACCTCAGAATGCAATAGTCGTGCTCGGCCGTCCAGCTGTGATGGAGTGTATGGCACAAGGCCAGCCGAAGCCACTGGTGTCCTGGAGCAGACAAGGTAACACTTGCAAATACTCTTCGTGGTTCTCATCCTGTTTGTTTTTCTTTTTTTACTGCATCTGTCACACGTTCCTTATCTGTGTTTTTCTCTCTCAATATCTGTCTCTCACACACCAAGAACAAACATTAAAGGGGTGGTTCAGAATTTTAGGACATAGGACCTCATTTCCAAGTTAGCCAGTGTGTTATTTATCAGTGGAGACAGTTTTCAACACTTTTCATCCAGTCCTTCCAGTCCAGAGTTCGCTGGTGCTAGGCTAGCGCAAGTCAACAGTATCTGCTAGCCTGCCATTAAAAGCAGTCTTACCCACTCCACAGTACACCCGAGGCAAAGCACTAGCCTAGCACCGGCGAACTCTGCAACTGGAAGGACTGGATGAAAAGTGTTGAAAACTGTCTCCACTGATAAATAACGCACTGGCTAACTTGGAAATGAGGTCCTATGTCCAAAATTCTGAACCACCCCTTTAACACATAGGGCTGGGCGATAGGCAGAAAAGCAGATATCACGATATTCTTGACCAAATACCTCGATATCGATATTGCAGCGATATTCAACGGTTGACAATTGGTGCTTTAACAAAATATCTTCACACTTAGATTTTAGATAAATACTCATCAGTAATGTGGACATAATGTCTAAGTGGGGAAAAGGCAAATAATAGGTCTGGTAGGTTCAGAAAATGACATCACTTTACTCTAATGCAGCCCTTAAAACCAGTAAAAGACAACACTTATGTCATATCACGATATTACGATATCCAAAATCTAAGATGATAGCAAGTAAGTCTCATATCACGATATCGATATAATATTGATATATTGCCCAGCCCTATTAACATGTAAGGATAAAATCTGCGTACCTGTGGCTGTGTAGTTGTTGTTTTACTGATGATAGCTGTCTCCTCTCAACTAGTCCTCCCTTGTTTTAATTGTGTGTGAGTTATTCGTTACATAAGATGATATGTTACTTTGATTTACACCTCCGTAGCGTTGACACACACACACACACACACACACACACACACACACACACACACACACACTTGTAGTCCTGGTGGGAATGATGTCATGTGAAGCTTTTGGAATTCCTTCTTGCTGTGCTTTGGTAACATATCTGCAGTTTGTTTTGAGTCAAGTGTTGCATCTGAAATTCTTCCCCATTCACTATTAACATTTCACTTTACAGGGAATTCTGCAATTCAGAAAACTGCACTACACTACACTATTCAGGTCATGTGCAATGCAAAGTGGTAACTGGTGCTTTGTCACTACTTTCATATTTATGTTGCATTGTGAGATAATTCATTATGTAGGTGATGATCATTTTCTGTAAAGCATCTAACAAAATGGCGGACAAATTAAATAGGGGTCTATTAAGTGAATAGTGAAGGGTTTTACACAGCCTAGTAGTGTGCCAATGCAGACACCTCAGTGAACCCAGACTAAAAAGTCACAGAGCCACCTGTTGGTCAGCTTGTGGAATTACAGGTCAAATGCTCTGCTGCTCAAAGTGCTGCCTTTAGTGCTGTTTCTCAGGCAACTGAAAGCCTGAGAAATGATCTCCACTTTTCTCAAGGCCAATCTCTTCATCTGTATTATCTAAGACTGTCCTGTTTTTGTTTTTTTTTTGTTGCTTTTGTCTTTGATCAGATGGAAAGCCTATTTCCACTGATGTGGTCGTCCTTGCAACAAACCTGGTGATTAGAGACACAAGGCGTCACCATGCCGGCGTTTATGTCTGCCGGGCCAACAAGCCCATGACCAGAGAATTTGTTGATGCTGCTGCTGAGCTGCATGTGCCTGGTAGGATATGTTTGTACAGTATATAATGACAAATTAGATATTATAGACAGAGTAGGGCTGGGCAATATACTATATTGATATGTGAGGCTAGATATTGTCTTACATTTGGGATAGTTTTTTTGGTTTTAAAGGCTACATGACAGTAAAGTGATGTAATTTTCTGAACTTACCACACTGTTCTAGCTGTTATGTTGTTTGCCTTTACACACAGAGTCATATCCATGGTACTGGTGATTATTTATCAAAAATCTTATTGTGTAAATATTTTGTGAAAGCACCTACAACCCTACAATATTGATATTGAGATTTTTTCCATATTGCCTGAGAGCTGTTTTAGCTAAGACTAGTCTCTGTCACCAGCTTCCCCTTAAGTCACCAAATAATTGATGGTCTGATAGTGCTGGAAAAGAACAAATATAATAATTCTACTGTTTTTTAACACTTATTCCTATCTATGTAGTCCCCTAACTTTATCAAAGTCCAATATACAATCTTTGGGGTGTCCATTTAATTGTATAGTTCAAATATAATCAGTGTCCCTTTTATGTCAGAGCTTTGTTTCCTACTTCCAACAGCCCCTCCGGTGATTCTCCAGCCCCCAGAGACAGCGTCCCTCTCCCGGGGAAACACCGCCAGGTTTGTGTGCAACAGCTCTGGGGAGCCTCCTCCAGTGTTGCACTGGCTAAAGGACGGTCATCCCATCAAGACATTCAGACGGGTAAAGACCCAAAGCCCTGGAGTCCTGCTCATCAACCAGTTGGCGTTGGAGGATGCGGGCTACTACCAGTGCATAGCAGACAACGGGCTAGGCACGGCATGTGCCACTGCCAAGCTGACAGTCATTGTGAGGGAAGGTCTGCCCAGCTCTCCTCGCCACCTGTCTGCCACGCCCTACTCCAGCACATCTGCCCTGCTCATCTGGGGGAAACCCGAGTATAACTCGGACCAAATCATCGGCTACTCTGTGCATTGCCAACGCGCCGCAGGTTTGTCTCTGTTCATAAGTGTGTGAAGCCGTGCAGCATATGTGTCCACATTTTCTTTAAAAAATGTATTTGATTTGAATATTGTCATCTGTTTCAGGTTCAGATAATGTGGAGTACCAGTTTGCAATGAACAACGACACCACAGAGTATCATGTCAAAGAGCTTCTCCCCCATACTGCCTACACATTCTTTGTGGTGGCTTACTCTCCCATGGGTGCCAGTCCGCCATCCCTGCCTGTTACGGTAGAAATGCTGGAGGACGGTGAGTAATCAAACTAATACACATGTAAAATAAGGCCAGCCTTGAATGCTTCACAGACTCACAGATCATAGCATGCCAACCTTTTTGCTCCTCAGGCTTTTAAAGAGACAATGAATCATCAGTATCATCCATTCATGAAGTTTAGTTTATGTAGTTATTAGGGCTGTCAAACAATACATTTTTTTTAATCGTGATTAATCGCTGAATTTCTATAGTTAATCGCATATTTTATCACATGATTAAAATTCTATTATTTTGCATTTCATAACTGTTTTTAAGTACATATTAACAATGGAAATCAATTATTACCAGTGTATCTTGATTGGGAATCAAATGAATGCAAAGAAAGTTACTTTATGAACTTTACTTTCAGATTTGTATTTGTTATTATTTATTTACTGTAAACAAAAGAAAAATGCGTGAATCTGTCATTATTGCACAATTCCTCCAAGTACCTAACTAAAAAACTAAAAATCCCTATCCTTACTACAGTCAGTATAGTGTTCAGTAACTCCTAAATAATGTTGATTACTCACTGACGTCCAGTGATCACCGGTTAATGAGACAGTGTTTACAGCACCTTGCAGCAGTTCCAGTTGGGCTGCTTTCTCCGTGTCGTACAGGCTGTGTATCCATGAAAACTACTGTCCTCCTCGACGGCAACGAGACAGGTCAGAACATGCCAACCGTAGTACGTCTTTAGGACCCGAGTCCTCTACGATGCTGACAGGTCTGCAGTTAGTTGCCACCTGTTTCGCAAGAGCTGTAGTAATTATTTTGGATTTGGTTTCATCCACAGGTCGGCAACTAGTAGCACTCTCCAAAATACTGCTTTGCCTGAGTGGGTAGCATGCTAGAGTCACAACCTGAGTCACGTTAATTAGCTCGTAGGTGGTAGCTCAAGCTTGACATGCTTCGGTGATATTTTATTTCAGTTTTACACAGTGTGCATATGACTTTCGACTTGTCTACTGAGCCGTCCGGGAGTTTTGGAAAATAAAAAGCTCCATTCAGAATTGTGTTGCTGCTGTCTTTCTCCATCATGCCTGCAGCCTGCAGCAGCAGGAAGTATCTCAGCTTGATGATAAGTAACGGTGCGGCAAAGGGTCAAAATAGTAGCCTGTTAGGCACGACGCAAAGCCAAGTGAAGTGTAAAATAAATTAATAAATGCCGGCATGCGATTAAAAAAGAATTAGTTATGATCGGACCTTAATCGCATTGCGATTAACGCGTTAATGCTGACAGCCCTAGTAGTTATTTAAAAATGTGTAGTAGTAGCTCACTGTAGACTCAGCTGAACATTTTTTTTTAAAGGTTCACTAAGTATAGATTAGTTATAGACAAAGTGTGTTTTACAGCCGCCCAGTAACTGTGCAGATCTATAGGAAATGCCATGAATAATCATCAAACAGTTCAGTATATCCTTTTATTCCCTCCTGCAGTGCCAAGTGCACCTCCTCAGCTGTCTATAGCCAGCACCTCCCCCTCAGACATCAGGCTGATGTGGCATCCATTGTCCTCCCAGAACAGCCGAGGAGCTGTTACCCGCTATCGAATTGAGTACAGCACTCTGGATCAGGGTGAGTAAGGCTGTGTTCACATACAGTCAGACGGTCGTCAGGCGATCCAGCTAAAACGCAGGGCTTCCCAAACCCGCTCAAAATGTTGAGACGGATTCAACTTTTGGAGAAACGCAACCCAACGTCACCTTGAGTTGGCCAATCATGTAACCACGTTCAGACTTGTCGGTCCATTTTAAGGCGGTGTGAGAGTCTTGTATAGTAAACAGGAAACATCATTATCTCTATCACTGCCACAAGAAAGTTTAAAAAAACTATGAGGGTAAAAAACAAACACAAGTACTAAACTGCCCAGGAGTTTCTGTAACAGCTGACTGTTTCCTGCAACAAGCTCGTCCGTCCGTCTCTTTTCTTTCTTCCTTTTCTTTTTGAAATGAAGCCGCCTTCAAGTGCTGTCGAAAATGTCGAGATCTATAAACGATCTCACCGAAAACAATAATTGTGAAATATAAAGTCTACTTGTGCTACATTGGGGGCTTAAAGAAAATAACATGACGTCAGACAAATGGGCCATTTCAGTGAAACTTTCATTACGCACGACCCTGCGGTGAATCCCGGGTCATTTTCTTTGGTCTATGCGCGCCCTAACCGCTGCTGGACTACAAGTTGACCTTAACTGACAGTAAAACCAACATTTACAATTTACTACATACTAATCCAAAGTATTTATCATGTCACAGTAACCACTGAGAGGGAATTGTGTGTTTTGGATGTTATTATCATACTGTCAGTGATGTGTCGTTGTTTTTGTTCTTATATCCCCGGCTATCTGGAACTCTGTGCTTGCCCGGTTGCCTGGAAGTACAGCCGCAGGTATACAAAAACATATTTTTAGTTTGATAAAAAAAAAACAATTCACAAATATTACTACAGACATTCCTGCTCTTACGTCACAATGTCTGTTGTTGCTATTAAGAAGCCGGCGAGCCTCAGTGGTCAAATGCAGGGGCCGTAAAACGGTTTAATTTCCCTTAAATTTTTAACAATAAAAGTCCCTGCTTATTTTGTTATTTAAAAGCTTTTATTATGACGCAGCAAAAGCAGGAAATGTTGGGTCTTCATCAGCAGTAATTTAACACAACTCCTATAAGCGAACATGAAACGTAAAATAAAGCAGATATAGAAACTGAACTTCAAACCATAGACATTCAGTTAGAAGCTTCAAAGGTACTGAGAGCTGAACACACAGAGACTTTAAAACATCTTTCTCTCCTGCACAGTTCCCAGCGACCTGTGGTAGACGTCCTTATTTTGGCACACATACAGACTGTTGGCAGTGCTTTTTCATTAGTCATCGCACATTTCTAATGTATGATTTATGTGAGAGTAACAAGCCTGCCTATATGCAAACGGAAAGGATGTACGTGGTTATTTGCACATAGAGCGGGGAAGTGAGATCCGATCACAAGTGGTCACATTTGGAGACACATTCTTCTGCCAGGTGTGAACACATGTACTTTGAGCTGTCCACTTGATCACTCAGGACGGATTTTAAAACCAGGGGGAAACTCTCTCACAAGTGGGCTAAACCCCCTCCGAAAGAGTAATCGGCTCTCAATGCGTCCTCAATGCCTCCTAGGTACATTCACACCTGTACTTAGAGCTCATTAGATCACTCAGATCGGATTTTAATACCAGGTGAAAATGGGGCTCAAAGTTGACACACTCACTATAATTCAGGAGATATACTCATCTTAGTTTCTTTACAGAAGTTATTCATAGAAAAGTACAAGACAGCCTACTTTACAAATGTTATGTTTCTGTACTGATAATACTTACGATCTTAGAGTGCAGAGGCTCATAAATTTGTATGATAGGGTTAAACATATTATATTATATAGAAAGTGTATGTATTATTATTCTGAATACCAAGCTCACCAGAATGTACAGAGAGATGAAGTTCACTCTGAATGGACTCTTTTTCATAACAGATTTCCCTTGAAAGACTAATTCAATAATAATATATTTGAATGAATGGAAGACAACACAGTAAAGAACATTTAAAAAAAAAATCCTGTGTGGTGCTTGTTATCTGTTGAATCATCAATTATATAAGCTGTGCATTTTCTCTAAAGAAACATTTAGAACATCATACTGATTAGATACTCCATAAATAGATACATATATGTGAGTGTTCTATTGTGTTTTCCCACAGTGGACAGTGTGTTCTCAGTGGAAGTTGGGGGTAATGAGACTCAGTTCACACTAAGAGAGCTGCAACCCAACCAGGCCTACCGGCTGAGGATAGCAGCTGGGACAGGCGTTGGCTTTGGGGTTCCCTCTGAGTGGGCTCAGCACCAAACGTTAGCCCACTACAACCACAGCGACCATAGCATGGGTAAGGAAGACACCAGACCAGGTTCACACTAGTGTTGTAGTATTTTTGGAATGACGTAGAATTCTGAGAGCTATAATCCATTATCGAGAGAATAAACTCAGTAAAGTCAAGTAAAAATGTACTTGATGAGAATCACTTGTTTCCTTACCTTGCCAATCACCTCTTTCCATCTTGAACTCGTCGGTCTTGCTAGCTTGAATTTTGATAGCCTTTCTAGCATTCCAACCCTCTTGTTTCTTCATTGTTGCCAAATGTTTGAAATTCAAATTAATGCAATTCATAGAATTCTTTTTACTACAGAGTTACATAGACTGAATGTGAATTGCTTACCATACACGTGGAATATGACGTCAGCTAGTAGCAGCACTGTGTGGATTTAGACAATGATCTTTTCCACAAGCAACAGGTGGAAATGTAGCCGAAGTCTGTTGGTTAGTGTTATAGTATGTGGAATTCTTGGTCATATCATTTTTTTTTTTTTACCATTACCATTTGCATACATTTTCAGTGATCTTTGCCCCCACTGAGCTAAAAGTCAGAGCCAGAGTGAAATCACTCAATGTGACATGGCATCCCTCGCCCAATCACACACTGGTCTCTGGTTACAAGCTGTCCTGTCGTGAGGTGGAGGCTGATGAATCAGCCAATAAAAGGACAACACAGACCCACACCACAAGGCTTGGTAAGAAGGCCAGGTATCATCTCCTCACCAGGCTGGGTAAGTTGTTGACAGAGGCCTCTTCAAATGTAACTTGCTTTTAATACAGTAGTAGTCTGCTTTCAACTGTTCATTGTAATTTTCCTAACTTTGCATTTAGCTCCCTTTGACTACATTTTAAATCAAATGATTCCCACTTTGCTTTATAAAAATATGTCATAAAAAATCAGTCAGCTATTTTTGCACATTTGCAGTAGGCGTAGCTTTTGGACAGCCTCGTTCTATTCCGAACAAGATAAATGCTTTTTTTTACAGTGTCGACACTTCTCATGAAAGGCAATTAAGTCAAGTCTTTGTTAGAGTCTTTGTAAGTTTACTTATAAAATATATGTATACAGCATACAGCAGTTTTCATTATTGTCTCTCTCTCGCTGTGTGTGTGTGTGTGTGTGTGTGTGTGTGTGTGTGTGTGTGTGTGTGTGTGCGTGCGTGTGTGCGTGCCTGCCTGCCTGTGTGCCTATGTGCGTGCGTGCGTGTTTGTCAGTCCCTGACCGGCAGTACGAGGTGAGAGTTTGGGGATTCAACAAGCAGACAGATGGAGCAGCTGCTGTGTGGAAGGGAAGGACAGACAAGGCCCATGACAAAAGTAAGATTTATCTTACTGCATGTGTGCTTGTATACATAAATTAATTAATTAATGAGTGTCTTGTGTGTGTGTTAAAGCATCATCGCCGCTCCTTCCGCGCCCCCCTCCATTGCCCCCAAGCAGCATCCAAGCCATGGCCAACAGCTCCACCTCCATCTGGCTGCGCTGGGAGAAACCACGGTTTAGCCATGTACGCATTATCAACTACACAGTGCGCTGCAGCCCAGCGGGAACCACCAACGCCTCCCTGGTTTCTTATTACACAAGGTCAGAAACCAGCTTGGACAACAGAAACGTAATCTTTTTATGTAATGTTTAAGACATAATGGCCCTGGATATCTCAACATTTGAACAATACTGTGTCCTGCATAACTTCCTTTGTATTCATGTTTACATCGCTTATCTCATTTAACAGTATAAGTGAGAGAACACATCTTTTGAAGCATGATGTTTTAATTTGTTCACCAAAAAGAAGCATTCCTAAAGCACTCTTTATTTGCGTTTGAAGTCTATAAATTGTTTCACTAAATACAAGCTTTTAGTTTACATTTTCTGCTGGAAGAACCTGAAGGGCATTTCTTTTTGGGTGACACGTTTCCATCTGTAGGAGCACCTCGGCCCCTGCAGTTCTTTACACCAAACAAACCAACACATTTTTAGTGTTATTGTAGTAAGAGTTCTATTATCTTTCAAGTTGCTTCAAGAGGCTCTACTATCATTTATATAGAAATGAAAGTGAAGCACATTGCATTGATTTTGCCCTCTCACTTAAAGTGGAACTACTACTCTATGCCTAGTCTATATCGACGACGTATCATTTCCACTTTCTTTGTGTTGGCATTTTAAACTCCGCTCGATTTATGAGGACTATGGTTAACTGCTCCTTAGATCTAATAATAATAATGATAATTTATAATAATAATAATAATAATTTATACTGTATTAATCATGCAAGGGAAATTACAATGTAAATCCAGACAGCTAGTTAGACTATCTGTCACGACTTAAACAACTTTTGAACGTAAACGTTCCTACATCTAACAAGTTATTTCCCAAGGCTATTTTGCAGCGGCACTGTTGCTCGGTCCGGCGCATAGCGCCGCCCAAGACAATTGTGATTGGTTTAAAGAAATGGCAATAAACCAGAGCACGTTTTTATCTCCCATACCGGAATGCTATGTGGACTAGCCAGACCCTCCTCCACAGCGCTGTGGAGGAAGGTCTGACAATGCAAGACTACTCTATGCATATATCCCTCCTGTTTTCACCATTCTTTGAATGTCATATTTATTCAAGAATTATCTGAAGTAAGGATATGGAGTTCTTGGGTTAAAGAGGTGTAGAAATACTCACAAAATAGGTGATAGGTAGGGTGGGTAAAGGTAATAAGAGTTAACAATATAAAGGTAATACATATTGTAGCCTAGAGCGGTCCAACAGGCTGTACAAACTAACAAAACTAAATTGAACAAAAGCGCAGAATACAAAATATGCAGCACACACTCAGGACTCTCCCGCGTTTGTGTGTTGCAGCTCTGCTCAGGAGATACTTCTCGGGGCCTTGAGGCCCTTCACCCGCTATGAGCTGGCGGTGCAGTCTAATGGAGTGGACGTGGTTGGACCCTTCAGCGGCACAGTGGAGGAGTCTACCCTGTCTGATCGTGAGTCTCGGCTGTGCTCCTGTCAGTGTAGTCAGTTAAGTTTGTATTCTGTTTTAGGTTTTAAAGAGCCAGCAGTTAAAGTCCCTGAAGATATTCCTGTAGGAGTTTGTGGCCTTTAAAACATTGCTTGGTATTGTATGCATTATATTTGATTTTTCATTCATATTATTAATTTTTTATTCTTTGTTTATTTTCTGAAAACCACTTTGTTGTCTGAAGGGTGCTGTATAAATAAAGTTACTATTAACAGGTGCTGGCATCCTGACACTCTTGAAGAGCTATGACATAGGGAAAACACTTTTTTTTTAAAAATTGAATTGGTTAGGAAATATGTTAGCAAACTCACTCACGTATGCACTTTTTTTCTTTTTTCATTCACTTGAAATTGATAAATGAAAACACTCCTTGCTCTCACAAACTTGGCAGTGCCCTTGAGCAAGTCACTTAACCCTAAACAGCTCAATGGGAACTACACTGTGCCAAAAAAAATTAGAAGAGTGTAGTTCTGCTGGGCAGCTACAGTACTAGGTGTAGATGTGTATAAATATGTGGGAATGTGTTTCGAATGCAGGATCAGTGAGCATTTTCTGTTTGACTAAAGGTCAAATAGAAAAGCAGGAGGTTAATTTCAGGGGCCTTATCCTTTTAAATTAATTTAAAATCAACACAAAATAGCCTATAGTTATTACAGACCCTAAAAATGTTACCCTGTCTACTCTAAAATATGCTGAGGTCTCGCGATAATCTATCGTGAGAAGTGGAAAGTCTCGCCGGTGTCTGTGCCTGTCTCCATCTCGTTTGAATCTGCTCTCTGCAAGTTGTCTGGTCCCAATCCAACCATCATTGCTACTGTCTACCGCCCCCCCTAAACCGAACAGTGAATTTTTAAATGACTTTGCTGCTTTTCTCACCCACTTATCCTCTCTCTCACCAAACATAATACTGCTGGGCGATTTCAATATCCACATGGACAATATTAATCTGCCTCTCACCAAAGACTTCACCTCCTGCTTAGAGAGTTTTGGATGTCAGCAACATACCACTTTTCCCACACACTCCAAAGGACATATTCTGGACTTATTCTGCTGCTCTGGTGTCACCCCTTCTGACCTTACAGCTGATGAACTCCCCATAACTGACCACTTTCTCCTCTCATTTACAGTGACACTCACACTCTGCATCTCTAAAATACCATGCCTTATTTCATTTCGGAATATAAAGAATATCAACCCCCCCCAATCTCGCTTCAAGTATCCACTCCTCCCGCCTCCCTGACACTGACAATCTATCCACCCCCGATGATCTGTTCTCTCATTACAACACTGGACTCCATAATATTCTTTTTTCCCTTGCTCCATTAAAAAAACAGATCTTTTTCTGTCTCCACCCCTTGGTTCACCCCCGAACTTCGTCTCATGAAAGCCAAAAGTCGGAAGCTTGAACGTCTTCATAGAAAAACTGGTCTCACTATTCACAAAGAAATGTACAATAACCACATCTTACGTTATAAGGACTCCATTGCTAGCATCAAAACCCACTACTACTCCTATATAATCACTGCCAACAAAGGAAACTCCAAGTCACTGTTTTCCCTACTTAACAATATCACCCAACCCCAGGACTTTCTCCCCCCTCACTTGTATACAACCTCCTTCTGCCACTCCATTATGTCCTTTTTCACAGAAAAAATCAAGAACATCGACCAGCACCTTGGCTCAATCCCTCACCTCAGCATCTCAGCCGACTTTCACCCATCCACACACTCATTCTCCTCCTTCCAGCTCCCCGATATTTCAGAAATCACAGAACTCATCCAGAAATCCAAGCCATCCACTTGTCAACTTCACCCCTCCCCACACAACTTGTTAAAGCCTGCCTTCCCTCCCTGGTCCACCTCATTTCTGCTATCACCCACTCCTCTCCCACCACAGGAACTGTCCCTACATCCTTCAAAACTGCTGCCATTACCCCTATTTTGAAAAAACCTGGTGCCGACCCCTCCAACTTCAACAACTTCTGTCCTATATCCAATCTACCCTTCATCTCCAAAATCCTTGAAAAAACAGTTGCCTCTCAACTCCATTCTCACCTATCCCACAATAACCTGTATGAACAGTTCCAGTCCGGTTTCCACCCACTCCATAGCACTGAAATAGCACTTGTCAAAATCACCAACGACCTCCTTATGGCAGCTGATTCTGGACTCCTCATCATCCTCATCCTCCTTGACCTGAGTGCCGCCTTTCATACCATCTTTCACACCACCCTCCTCAACAGGCTATCTTCCATCGGCATTCCTTACTGATTTGGTCTCTGAAATTAAAATCCTGGTTCACTCAAAACTTCCCCAAATTAAACAGTAATAAAACCGAGGTTCTCCTGATTGGCACCAAATCCACTTTATCCGAAACCGACAGTTTTTCTCTCACTATTGATAACTCCTCCGTTTCACCCTCCCCCCAGGTTAAGAGTCTGGGTGTCATCCTTGACAGCGCACTATCTTTTCAACCCCACATCAATAACATTACCCGGTCTGCCTACTTCCACCTACGAAACATCAATCGCCTCCGCCCCTCCCCACACTGCCGCCATCCTTGTCCACAGTCTCGTCACTTCCCGTCTGGATTACTGTAACTCTCTCCTCTTCGGCCTTCCTCACAAATCCCTCCATAAACTGGTCCAGAATTCAGCTGCCTGCATTGTAACTCGAACCCCCTCCATCCACCACATCACTCCTGTCCTCCAACGGCTCCACTGGCTCCCGGTCCAGTTCCGTATCCAATTCAAAGTCCTCCTGTTTACAATTCAAGGCCATCCACAACCTCGCCCCCCCATATTTGTCTGATCTCCTCCAGGTTCCTACCGCTCCCTCAGATCCTCTTCCTCCATACACCTGTCTGTCCCCTCCGCCCATCTCACCACCATGAGGAGCAGAGCATTCAGCTGCTCTTATTAAAATGTGTCACCTCATGTCCCTTTAACATTATTTATTAAATCTGGTTCTTGAAGTGCACATTCATGCCTTTAGATTTTTTTTGTCTGATTAGCTATTCTTGAGTTGTATTTCCTTATTTTAACCTTGGTCTCCAGCTAGCAAGGTAAAAGTGTTGTATTTTTGCTTTCTGAAGCCTGCAGATACTGTAATATATTTGTGTGTGAGCCTGTGTAGGCAAGGGAGTGTGTGCTCACTCATGTGTGGATCAGTGGGTTTGGCTGGCCAGTGGCCAGTGGACATGGGAAGTAGTAGTTGGCATTGATAGCCGATAACTGGCTGTAATGAAATAGCCAGGTGTAGGTGTAGTAGGCTCTCATGTTGCCCAGCAGCTCTGTCTGGAAGCCAGGTCAGGGTGGAGAGTGTAGAGTGGGCTGCTTTTAATGACATTATTACCACCAGTCACCCCATCACGCTCCCAACTGACATGTATCGTCACCTTCGCCCCATCCCATTCCCCCCACTGCCCTGCTTGTCCCCTCGCTCTTGTACCCAGGTGGCAGGGACACAAGGACGCAGATGGTTGTCACACAACAT
Organism: Zingel zingel; assembly: GCA_023566125.1. Lineage (NCBI taxonomy): Eukaryota > Metazoa > Chordata > Actinopteri > Perciformes > Percidae > Zingel > Zingel zingel. The sequence goes on from CM042315.1 coordinate 11,743,677, forward strand.
GTAAAATCCCCCACCAAGAAAATATATTATATAATATAATATATATATACAGTGAGGAAAATAAGTATTTGAACACCCTGCTATTTTGCAGGTTCTCCCACTTGGAAATCATGGAGGGGTCTGAAATTGTCATCGTAGGTGCATGTCCACTGTGAGAGACATAATCTAAAAACAAAAATCCAGAAATCACAATGTATGATTTTTTAACTATTTATTTGTATGATACAGCTGCAAATAAGTATTTGAACACCTGAGAAAATCAATGTTAATATTTAGTACAGTAGCCTTTGTTTGCAATTACAGAGGTCAAACGTTTCCTGTAGTTTTTCACCAGGTTTGCACACACTGCAGGAGGGAGTTTGGCCCACTCCTCCACACAGATCTTCTCTAGATCAGTCAGGTTTCTGGGCTGTCGCTGAGAAACACGGAGTTTGAGCTCCCTCCAAAGATTCTCTATTGGGTTTAGGTCTGGAGACTGGCTAGGCCACGCCAGAATCTTGATATGCTTCTTACAGAGCCACTCCTTGGTTATCCTGGCTGTGTGCTTCGGGTCATTGTCATGTTGGAAGACCCAGCCTCGACCCATCTTCAATGCTCTAACTGAGGGAAGGAGGTTGTTCCCCAAAATCTCGCAATACATGGCCCCGGTCATCCTCTCCTTAATACAGTGCAGTCGCCCTGTCCCATGTGTAGAAAACACCCCCAAAGCATGATGCTACCACCCCCATGCTTCACAGTAGGGATGTTGTTCTTGGGATGGTACTCATCATTCTTCTTCCTCCAAACACGGTTAGTGGAATTATGACCAAAAAGTTCTATTTTGGTCTCATCTGACCACATGACTTTCTCCCATGACTCCTCTGGATCATCCAAATGGTCATTGGCAAACTTAAGACGGGCCTTGACATGTGCTGGTTTAAGCAGGGGAACCTTCCGTGCCATGCATGATTTCAAACCATGACGTCTTAGTGTATTACCAACAGTAACCTTGGAAACGGTGGTCCCAGCTCTTTTCAGGTCATTGACCAGCTCCTCCCGTGTAGTCCTGGGGTGATTTCTCACCTTTCTTAGGATCATTGAGACCCCACGAGGTGAGATCTTGCATGGAGCCCCAGTCCGAGGGAGATTGACAGTCATGTTTAGCTTCTTCCATTTTCTAATGATTGCTCCAACAGTGGACCTTTTTTCACCAAGCTGCTTGGCAATTTCCCCGTAGCCCTTTCCAGCCTTGTGGAGGTGTACAATTTTGTCTCTAGTGTCTTTGGACAGCTCTTTGGTCTTGGCCATGTTAGTAGTTGGATTCTTACTGACTGTATGGGGTGGACAGGTGTCTTTATGCAGCTAACGACCTCAAACAAGTGCATCTAATTTAGGATAATAAATGGAGTGGAGGTGGACATTTTAAAGGCAGACTAACAGGTCTTTGAGGGTCAGAATTCTAGCTGATAGACAGGTGTTCAAATACTTATTTGCAGCTGTATCATACAAATAAATAGTTAAAAAATCATACATTGTGATTTCTGGATTTTTGTTTTTAGATTATGTCTCTCACAGTGGACATGCACCTACGGTGACAATTTCAGACCCCTCCATGATTTCCAAGTGGGAGAACTTGCAAAATAGCAGGGTGTTCAAATACTTATTTTCCTCACTGTATATATATATATATATATATATATATATATATATATATATATATATATATATATATATTCTGCAGCTGTGAGGCCTCATTTCTGGGTTATAATTACTGACCCAGTCCTCTTCTCTCCTTTAGGGCCCTCAACACCTCCTGAGGAGCTGCGGCTGAGAGCTCTGGACTCCTCCTCTGTGCTGGTGAGCTGGCGCCCTCCGCTGGAGCCTAATGGTATCATCATCAGCTACAGGATCTTGTTCAGTGGCAACCTCAGCCAGCCTGAGCACTTGTGGGAAAACCTCTCTCAGGATGGTAGGTGGCATGACACGACTCTTCACTGCACTGAAAACTGTTACTCACTGAACGTTTAGCTCATAGTTCTATTCAGTTTACTATGTCAACTTACCACTTTATTTTTAGACTCTTGTTTGATATTTATTTTTTTAATTCCATGCCTGTCTGAAGCTGTGATTTACGATGGGCCTTGACAGTGTTTCTCTCTCTCTCTCTCTCTCTCTCTCTCTCTCTCTCTCTCTCTCTCTCTCTCTCTCTCTCTCTCTCTTTCTCAGGGAGCATTACCAGTGTGGAGGTCCAGGGTTTGTCCAGTGACACTCATTACTTTTTTAAGCTGGGAGCATCTACTGAGGTGGGGCCAGGGCCTTATTCACCTATAAAGGATGTTTACACCCCCCTTCAGAAATATGGTTTGTGTCAAATAGCACATATATAAGTGACATAATAAAAGAAGTAACAGTAGTTTTTAGAGTAATGGTAGCAGTAATCATGTTTATGGTGGTAATAGTTCAGTAAAGAGAGGTTAACGTGTGAATGGAAATTGACAGGAGTGAGAAGGAGAAAGGTTGCATTCTCAATGTCAGGAGAGTTTAAGGATGCACAATGCTTAGTGAGAAAGGGACAACACTTATCACTAAACTAGGGGCAGAGGCATTTCTGTGGCTGAGGGCTGAAATAGAAATTGACTACCAGGAAAATGAGGAGAAAATGTCACATCTCTCTTTTTTAATGTCTTTATATTCATTAAAAGGAATACTATTAATGCTGCATAATTAATTGGTTGGTATTATTCCAACAACATGATTGGTAACTGTTATATTTGACTTCCAGTGCATATAAAACAGAAGTAGCATAGGTCATTTTGTTTTTGTTCTTTATTTTCATAATTCTGTTTGCACAAACAATTCTCACAAGCAGATATGGAAGGAGATAATTTATAATAGTTTTGACTTTTAGAATCCACTTAATAAGTTATTGTGAAATGTAAGAGTATAGCATTGAAATATTTAACCATCTATCTGAATTTATGCAGTTGGGTCTACGTTGGGTTCCCTTCATTCATTGGAATTGTTCCTTAGGTAATTTAATGTGATGCAATTTCAAAAACTTGAATGTTAAGTTTTTTATTTTTCATTGATGTTTAAGTTTCTCAAATTCTGATTTAAAGAACATTCAAATTTAAACCTCTAAACTACCTAGGATACTTCTTCCTCTTGTATAATAAGTTAACGAGCCACAGAACATATAAATGACAGAACATTACCAGACGTCTAATCAATTCCATTCAGACTTGACGTTTTTGAAATTGCACCACTTTTTAACCTTCTGGAAATGTCAAAGAGGAGAAATAAAACCTGACAAATTCAGATAGATGATGGTTTTAAATGTAAAAGCTATGAATTCTGTGGTATTTACATTTTTATATTACGTTTTCAGTAGTGGTTAAATTACACAATTAGGTATTCAGCTGCTTCTAAGATTCAAATAATATGGCCACTTTTGCTTCCATACGCAGCAACAAGTATATATCGAGCACACACACAGACACACACACCCTTTCATACCCATACACACACAGACACACCCTTTAATACCCATACTTAAACATTCACACACACACACAGACACGCACACACTTCACCTTTCCAAGCTGGTAATTTATCCCAGTCAGGAGAGAAAGTGTAGCTCGGCAGTACACTGTGTTTCTGCTTGGTGCACTTTGAGGAGAACATCAAGTGTGGCTATCAAAGGGGCAGCCTCATCAGCGACCCCCAGGGGAGATCTTTGAATTACTGCTCTCCGTGCCTAGTAGAATTGCTGTGAAAAGCACTTTCTTTATACACTTTTTAATTCCATTAGTCAGCTTTATTTGTAATTATTGAATGACCCTTTTGTCTTTATACAGAGAGTGTCATAAATAGAGAACTATTCTGTGGACAATAATCCAACATCAGCCTGCCAAACCCATTGTTGTGTACATGCTATCCACCAACTTGTACACATACACTACAGTGTTTTGTTTTTCTTTGCTAGCCATTAAGTGCATAATGGCTGGGAATTGATTTCCAAAAGGATCATATATCTGGAATATCTGCACATTAAACTTTTCTGATGCAAAAAGCAGCGAGAATGCATTTGTGTTGTACCCAAATCCTAAGACAGAGTAACAGGTTTATTTTCTTCACATAGGCTGTAATAGTGTTGGCAGTATGCTGTGTGAATGGGAGTGAGATGGCTAGTGGGTGGGTGAGAGCTCCCACCATCTGTTTCCTCTCCTCTCTATGTCCAGACCTCCAAATATACCGAGCATAAATGAATATCAATGGAGGCCTGCTGTCATAAGTTGATGTTGCCTTATATCTCTATACTACTGTCACTTTAAACTACTTTTAATTAAATTAAATTAAATTACTTTTAAATAACAAAATCAATGCGCCAAGTCTATTTACATTAGGCCTGAGCCAAATAGTTTTTTGAACTAGATATGTTATTATAATTCTTAGTATTTTTAGGATAGAGTTTTAGATATGAGCCAAATATAGCTACTGGCAACACACATGAAAACCAATATGGCATATTTCTGGGATTGTCAACATTTCTGCACTGTCAACTTTAATTGTGTGTTGCCCTGATTGTTGTTTTTCAATTTCATGTTGTCTGATATTTAAACAGAGCTGGACATCCACGCAGTGACAGGCATCATAGTCGGTGTGTGTCTGGGGCTGATATGCATCCTCTTCTGCATGTGTTTCAGCTTTCGTAATGGCAAATCTAGGTAAGGTAACTCTACAGTATCAGTACTTGTACAGCCCCTACAGTATGCACATTTACTCTTGTTTCACTTACTTAAAACAACTGTTGTCTTACCAACTTAAAGCCAGATTAAAAAAAACAGGCAACTGTATTAACTGGAAGTCTTCTATAGTGCCCAACTCCTATAATATTCCTCTTATCTCTGTTCCTTATAGGGAGGTATCTGGTGGCCTGGACTCCACAGCTGTGACCCCTCAGTACAGGCGAGGAGGCTGCCCTGTTCCCTCCAACGTGCCAGAGTGCAGCAATAGCTACGAGCTGGAGACACTGATGCCCCCAGGCAGCCAAGAGTCTGGTCAGCCGCTAGAAGAGGCTTCAGAGGAGCAGAGCCTGATGGCAAGTGCTAATCCAGGGGAAGGGGAGGATACACCTGCACCTGAACCCAAGGTCAAAACCTGCAAGGGGGTAGCCTTTCTCCAGATGGGCCTTGGATACTCTGTTATTTTTTCGCGTGTTGATAGAGGGATAATAGTTGTAATTTTGGTGCATCCACTGTCTTGCAGGCTGCTTGGAATGGCTCTGTGAGTCATAACTGGGCCAACAGAATCACTAGATACAGAGACACCATAACAGAAGACTCTCCAACACTCATTAATGGAGCTCTCAACAGGCTAATTACTGATAACGGCACGGTAAATGAACAAACTAAATTCAATAAATTTTAGCTATGAAAATGTCTCCGACAAGCAACTTCAGCTGCAGCATCACTGGGTCAAATGGCATTTCTACTGTTTGCTAAGTTACCCCCCTTTTAATAACTGTCACTATGCCTGTCAAGATTTCCGTTATTGCACGGCACATGCACATTTTACAATGGGGCATTGCATTGGGGCAGATTTACCACTTGAAATTTATAGTTATTTTTTTTTAAACAATAGGCCCATTTTCTCTTAGGAAGAGGTTAGCAAAAGTGGGGTTCTCATTTCTGGCTGCCGAACATCAGTTGTGCTGGCCAAAATGACAACTGTCTTTGGCAGATTTTATCAGGTAGAGCTGGCTGTCAAAATAAAGCTAACGTTAACTCCATGAATTGATTAAAAAGCACTGTCTCCGGCTGACTTTTTAATGTTTCCAACTGACTGAAACTCTGTAAAGGGTTCTAAATATGCACTTGATGGCTGCATATATGATATTGTGCTAAAGAAAATAGGCTGAAGTTGCATGTCCCAGGCAAAAAGCCAGCAAACGTAATGCTATCTCAGTTAACAATGCTAAGGTTGCTTCCCCAAATCCAATAAAAGAGCAAGATAGAACTGCAAAACTTACCCTAAACTCTGATAGCAGACCGGCTTACACAGAGTGGGAAATTACTACAAAATGGATGTGCTAGTCATGACTAGGGCTAACTAATGTGACCTTAGTTAATGATGTGCTCCTTGGCCCTGGCAGTAACATTTAATACAGTATGCAGTAAGCTAGTTAGTCAGACATGCTAACAGTTATTGCTTAGAGTTAGAGTAGATAAAAACACTGTTAATCCATTTTTACTTCTTTTACAGGGGGAAACATAATTTGGATTATTAATTACTAAACTATGATTCGCCTACACTGTTCGGGGGAGGGTTTTAGCAAACATTGTGATCATTGCTGATATCTATGAAAAGAGTCGCCATTACAGACTTTACATGTACTTAATCAAAAAACATTACATCTTTTAAGTGACCCAGGTAGATCAACTTTTAGAACAACCTGAATTAACAATGACATTGTTTTGTTGCAGGACTTAGAAGATTGTCTGTGTACATCAGTGTGCAGTAACCAGGTGGAGGCAGAAGTCATTGTTCACTCAGAGCTGTCAGACCCAGGGAGGGAGAAAGAGGAGGAGGGCACCACCAGGGGACCCTCATTATCAGAGGACAGATATTCCCTTTTGAGTCAGCCTAGCCCACCAGGAGAGGGGAACACTCTCAAAAAACTATCACTGGCCCAAAGCCCCTCGAGTCATCCCTTGATAAAGTTGGTGGCTAATCACAACGGGGAGCTGCAAGGCACGGCAGACATAGAGCCACAACCGGACATGGGGCTAACCAATGGCTTCCACTCCCCAAAGACTGTGCATTCTGTGCTGAGGTCAGAGCATCTGGAGAATGGGGACTCCAGACACTGCCATTTGGCACCTGGGAAGGCCATCTCTGCAGGGCTGTCCCCTGCCCCCTTTGTCAGCTCCGGCTTTGTCCACTCTACCTCAGCAGCACACGGTTATCTGTGTCCGTAGCCCCTGCATGGACGGCATTGACCCTTACATACACATGCAGACATCAGACTGATTTCTTTCTTTCTTTACATACCCAGGAACAATCCATAGGGATTACTTTTATGCACCTCATTATTGGATTATTTTCTCTTCCTTGCAAAATTTTTATAGGTACTTTGAATCCATTGTTTCATACGTGCGTGTATAAACGGTATACATATACACTATATTTTTAATGGTAGAGTACTGTATACAGTATATGTATGCATTCACTAGCATTGCAACCATATTTTCCTCTGTTTTTTTTTTGCCCTGCCTGTAGGAAAGAAAAGAAAGATTTAACTTAACCAAGAAGATGGAACTGGATTGAAGGAGTCTATTCCCACTGTTGCACATGGCTTTCTTCCACTCAGGAATGTGAAAGCTAGTACATATGTTCTGTGATTGAACATCATGGATGGAAGGATTGGAAATGCAAGCTTGATGGGTCTCCCTGGGCTTTGTCATGTGGATGCTACTTTACCGTAGCACTGAGGAATAAGCCTTAAAGGATATCTGCACACTCTGAGAGTGCAGAACACCTGTGTTTCTCTCCAGCCTCCTGCTGTCTCAGGGTCCATGGTATCTCACACAAATTAAAACGGTCTCCCATAAACACACATTTACACACATTTTTCCTGACTGGAGTGTGGGGGTCTCAGGTGCCTAATTATTGTAGGTGCGTTTATAACCTCTGTATATTTCTATAGATAATTCTATTGAATACAAGTTCAAACACATGTCAAAATGAAAAAGAAAAAACACTCAAAATGTAAAAAGATATGGAGTATACAGATTTGGTACTAGGCATGGGCTGGTTATCGGTTTCAAGGTATACCGCGGTTTTAAAACCACTAACATTTTCTGTCATATGTCTAAGATATGAGCTGTTTTTAATGAGTCTTCAAGGACAGAAAGTGCACTTTAGAAATCCCTCTCCCTGCCAGTGTGCAGTGTGTTTAAAAATAATATTATTTTTTTTTACCCAGACATTTAAAAAATAAAACATTTTAAAGCTGTAATTGCAATACCGCAATACCGTGAAACCATGATATCTCATACCAGCCCATGCCTGTTTGGTACACATGAAGTATTCTTTTACAAAATGTCATATATCCATGTGGTGTGATTTTGTAAAATAGGGACACTCAGTTGAAAAGTCATATGGTGGATATCTCATTTTGGAATCAAAGTATTTACATGTTCATGTTGGTATTGGTTTAATTATGTTGCTGGGAGAACTAGAGAAGTTGTAACAACAACCCATTTGTAGACCACTTTGGCTCCCAGTTAGGGATGCACCAATATTATACTGTGCCATTAGTTGTCATTTAAAATTTCCCTATATATGAAACACTTGCACCCCATGTTTTTAATTCAAGGGGAATTTGAACTTGATATATGTGATTCCAGTTGTATGAGAACATTTCCACAATGCTGTACTCTGCTACAGTACCAGAAATCATTATACATTTCTGCATTTATCAGATAGGTAAGAAGTTTGATTAGAAAAAATAAATGAATGTGCTGCAATTTTATTTACATTGACCCCAAACCATTCAACGTATTTAGTATCAGATTCAATGTATTCAATCAGATTGCTTTCCATAATTGACTGATATGTGAAGCTGCATGAGTCAATATTGGTTTTGTCAGTGTAAACGGGGAACTGGTGCATCCCTACTACTTATGAACAACACTACCTCATTTCTTTTCATAACAGTTTCCAGTGTGGTTTTATTAGTTGTATGTAACTAGCACCTTTTCAAGAACTTTTTCTGAACTTGTCTAATTTTACAGTCTTTGGTATTATTAGAAATAATCGTCCGACGCTGACTGTATGTTCTTGTTATGTCAAAGACATGTTTAACGCTTTAGTGCATTGCAGCTTCTTCTCAGATCTCTGAAGATTGTGTTACTCAGTATTTCGTAATTGTTAAAACCCTACAGAAAACATCAACACCCAGTTTCTTTGATACGAAGCGGAAGCACCTGAAACTTAAGTCCAGTCATTTTCATCCAATTGCAGTTTTGGACTTGAAGTTCCAGTCAAAATACCGCCAACTATGGACAAGGAATGTAATAGCTCCTACAATTTGACACTTGTGCCGCTTGCAGGCATTTCGTGTTACTACTACATTTCCCCCCCCCCCCCTTTTTTTTTTTACAGGTTTTGTTTAAAGGCCATTTTATGCTTATGTGTCGAATCAACGGCGTATCCCCACAGACCCCTCTGCATCTACGCCGGACCCTACACCGTAGCCTGACGTGCGCCTCTCGAAAAATGTATGTCGCAGCAACGCACGTCGCTCGGCCGTGGATGGGTAGCGTTGCATTTCCCCCGACTATTTCCTGGTTCTCCTTCTCCATAAACAACATGAAATCAAGGAGATGGTTAAAGGAGAACTCGCTATAAGTATGTGAGTACCGTTGATAGCAAAACAAAACTAGCCGAATCGGTGCTAGCATCATGGAGCTGCTGCAGCTAATGCCCAGAGCTCCCACTTAGCTAAAACAGCAGTTTTGGGGGCATATCATAAATAGTGCTTTTGTGCCTCTTAACAGACACAAAATGTAATTAAAATGTCTGTGCAACATGCACAGGGCCCTTACATGACAAGATGCGTTTTCAACTCAGATATTGTTTCAATTCACCTACCCCGTTAGCTGATAGCTGCCGTCTGGGATGAGTGAGTGTGTTCAGCCAGGCTTCAGTAATAATCATCAAGCAGCAGTTCTGTGTGAATTTGTAGCATATATATCCATTTTGTTTGCAATCCATCTGGCGTTGGTGAATAGTAGTCTCTGCAGTGGCGAACTGTGTGTTAGTTGCCTTAGCCAGGCTAGCGGGCCTGACCGGCATATCCTTCTACTTCCTTCCCGCCTTCCCCGCCTGCCGCGGCCGACAAAAATCCACGGGCGCCCGCTGGTATGGTGGATGTCCTCCAGAGGACAGTTCATGCTTTCGCAGCGAAATTTTTGCGGTGACAAAAGTTTATAGAAAGACAAAATATTTATAGTAGACAAAAATAGGTAATTGAGCACTGTAGTGGTTATGATCATATCAGTGACTATGTAACTACATGTAAATGGGCCAAATGATGTCTGTTTCTTGTACAGTAACAGTGTTACAGAAGGCTGGTAGGGTTAGGGTTAGGGTTTGCCACCCCTGACCTAATCTTTTCTCGTATAGGCCTATTTGCATAGGCCTGTTTGCCATGGAATTTGGCAGTAATGGTGGAAAAAGTAACAGACCAGACCCTTTTTTTGAAAAAGGGTCCTATGTTCCCCAGTCTCATACAAAGAGGGGAACATAGGACCCAGGGAACATATGACCCAGGGAACATAGGACCCGGGGAGCATAGACACGCTCCCCTGACTGTTAGTAGGCTTGTTAGCTCAGAGAGCGTTATTTTACCTCTTCAATAACTTTTTATTGAAGGAAATGGTGTGCAATGGCGAACAAAATGCCAGGGGGAAGGAAACAGAATGAGAGAAAGTAGAGAGAAGCTCAGGGGGATATTGTGACTGACTATCGCTAGCTCGGCGGCGCAAGCTAATTAGTTAACAGTTAGCTCACCAGCTATAGCAATTCACCAACTAGCCCTGCAAGTAGTCACTACGTCACCAAGCTTCTGGCCCCATTTATTTCACATGGACAGAGTGAATATCATATTTGTGGTGTGACCACCGCTTACTGTAACACTCATTGCCTGCAAGTGCCAGAACTGTTAAAATTACAGCAGCTTTAACTTTTCTTTTGCCTGTAGGAGCCGATAGTTGACTTGACCTTTACTCATGAGAAATACTTTGTGAGTTAGTAACACGTTTGTTCCTAGAGGTCAACATCAAAGACTATTTTAAAAATGCTAACACCATACTATAACTCATTTAATTTGGGGTGGGAAGAAAAGACGAGGGTTACTCTAGTGTGATATCAACTGTAGATGAAGTTGTCGTACATCTGTGTAATTATGTGATAATGGCAATTTTGTCAAGGTTGGAATCAGTTAATAATAATAATAATAATAATATCCACTTAAAAGATTAACAAAATTAAGCAGCGCATTGAGTCCAGCCCTGTTGTGCATGATGTCTCATCTTCTCTCAGGTGGCTTTCTTGTCATCCAGCAGGGAAAAGGGAGTGGCTAAACCTCTTCACTATTGCCAATGTTTCTACCCATGTCCATTCAAGTGTCAAAATCTCACCAGCTAAACTCAATCATATCAGCAACAGAAATGTAAATGAAACACCCTGAACATGTTTCTCACCAACATAATGTGTTTTCTCTAAAACTTCTTTTGTTCTTCATTTTCCAAACAAAATGCATGGTTGGTACCTCAAGGATATATATTACTATTAATAATATATATATATATTTTTTTTTTAGCCTTGCCATATGTATTTAACATCACAACAATGTTAACATGTTTTTGCTGCAGTAGCAGTTATATAGGGACAGAAGTGAATGTGTTCTTTGAGTGGGGTTTGCCACAACAGGATAATTCAGATTTGACCAACTGTCAGTTACAGAAATGTTTATTAAATACCTTATCAGACTTAAAGCATGTATGGCACTCACTGTACTATGCTTTTTGGCAAACCACACATAAATGCTATAAGGAGCATTTAAACAGCAAGGCAGGAAGCTGCTGCACCACTAATCTCATCAATCTAAAGTGACAAGCATGTTTTACTTGTGGCCCCATTCCAATTAGTGATGCCAGAGCAGGATTCCATCAACTGTTAAAATGAAAACACCTGCTGTGAAATCATTAATTTGTGTAACAATTTAAATGTAGAGAAAGCAATGCAGTTACAGCTTTCCACCCTGAGGTTCGATGACCATTTGCCCTTTATATGCAGTAAGCTAAATCAGCCCACCAAAACTACATGTGTATTTTTTTTATCCAGGTTCTTTACTAATACTGTTCTATATTGATGCTGTTTCTCATCATCCTCAAAAGCCTGTATGTCCTGAGTCCAGAAAGAAGCATAAAATGAAGCATAATCTCAAAAGCATTCCAGTTTGATACCTTAAACATACCTCTCTCAGTCCAGGTCAGCAATGATAATGAACCTTAAGAAGAGACATGCTAAAATCCCAGCATATGTTCCTACTGTGCTCCGATAGATTTCATGCAGACCTGGGTTCAGTTCTTCCATTCACCGTTTGCAGATACCTACGCCTAAGCTGCAGTTTTTGCAAAACTGCTTGGACAACAACCAAGTGGATGGAGGTCACTGAATCAGAGCCATAAAGTTAGTGTTTCAAGTAAGTTGTCAATTACTGTGACAAAAAATTAAATTGACCTTTCAAACATTTTATGTGAATTTTGAAATCTTCTGAGTATGAAGTTTGTGAAGTTGTCCCTCACGCAACATAGCCATTTTCAAAGGAAAATAACTCACAAGTTTTTATTTTGAATGTATATATCTCTAAGTGGATACAAAGCAACCATTGCTTTGCACATAGAAACGGTTCACCCTTCCAGTCTCTATTGTCACTGGAGGCAGAGCGCAGCCATTTGGCAATCAAGTAGACTAACATAAAGTACAAATTATTTGCTGTGATGCTTTTCTGTCCAGTAAAAGATCAATTAAATCCACACACCACTGCACCAATTTGTTTAACACACTTGGAAATTGATTTATGCCAGTGAGTTGCAGTATTTGGATATTATTCAGACAAACAAAGACACTCACATCTGTGATGCAGGAGTTTTTATGATAATGTGGCTGCCAAAATCCAACGTAGAATCTTAGTTGGAAATTGAAATGGTAGTGTAGATGAATTTTAGTTACATATAGTATTTAAAATGAAGGGTTGTACAAATATTTCAGTCAATTTGTTTTGCTTGTTTTTCAAGTATTGATGCAGAAGTGGATCATTATGGTGTGTGGAGCCGACACATAGGGTCTGAAATGGGGATTAGCATAAAACCTGCCTCCAGCATAAAAGATGTATGCTCTCCTTATAAGAGCTCTATTACCAGCTTTTAACCACTATCTTTATATACATTAACTTTCTTCCTTTTGTTCGTCTTTTTGTTGGCTAGAACAATCAGATTTGATGAGAAGAAAATTACTCATGCTCTTATTATATAGAGATGATAATTACTTTGATAATTTGTTTATCTCAAACTCTTTTGTAAGGTTTTTTTTAAACAGTATACCTCATGTTGGTAACTTGTTGATTTGATTCTGATCAGTTTCTCGATAGTGCACATTTTGTAACGAGTAGAACATATATCTGTGAGCATCCTGTTGTTTTGTGAGCCAAGAGAGGACAGGATCAACTGTTTCATTTTACCTCAGTGAGAGTTTTTACTCATAACAGTGGCCTGGATGGTCCAGTCTAGTGGTGAAGGGGTAAACAATTTAGGGGAGAAGGGAAGTGGAAGTCATCTAAATTGACTTTTACATTGTTATTCTGCAATAGTAGTTGCTTATTAAACAGTTTAAAAGATGGGTTCACTCAAATGGTACTCATGTTTCAAACAAAAAGGAAAAATGTGTGTACTTCTGCTGAATAACAGCTTAACAGTCACTTTTTGGACAAACACCACTGTAACACAACCCAGGCGACTGAAGTACTAAGCAAGGAGAAGGGCTAAAGGGACATCCTCCCCAGGCAAGTCATACCTCTCAGTTCAGACAGCCATTTCAAAATAATTGTCTTTTTTTCTTCTCAGGTGCCCCATCTTTGCATAAAATGGTAGAGGATCATGCCAGCATAGCCGACTCAGATACATGTCATTTGTTGTCAAACAATGTCTAATTTTCTTCTTTTAGAAAGTAAATCAAGGAATTATGCATAAATGATATTTTGTTTTGTACAAATGTCTCAGTGTATTCCAGACTCTCTGGCTTTTCTCTGTACATTCTGGTGCTTTGGTGGTGAGCTGCTTGTGACAACTTGACAAGATGTCACATTGTTTAGCATTTTTTGTACATCTTCTTAGTTTTGTGTGTACCAGCTCAATCGTGCTTCTCAGAATGTGTGGTTATGTGCCACCAGCGACGTTCTGCAGCTACTCAGACACCTTTGTAATCATTGTGTACTGAACCTGAAGACCTCATCCATGTCAAAAGATACTACTGTGGAAGCAAACTGTAGGAATCACTCAATAGATTAGTACTTATTCTTGGCCCATGAGCAACTTTGGACTTTGATCTTTACATTTCTAGAAGTGCAATTTTTTTAGTCTGTAAAAAGACTGATGGATTACTCAGTGTTATTCATGGGCGACCGTAGTCATGATTTGTGATAGAAACATTTCTTGTTCAGAGGTATCATCACAGGATAGGTACTTGTGGTTTGTAGAATTTCCACTGTGTTACCATCATGTGAAAATGTTAAAACTCTCAAGATGTCTGTGGAAACTACTCTTCTGTAAATAAACATCAAAGAAAGAAAAAAGTAAGGCTCAGTGTGATTTTTTTGTTGTTGAGTTTTTCAAACTGATTTCTTCAGCCTAACTTGAATCTACCTTTCATTTTCCTTTCTATCACTCTATTTATCAGTCAAGTCAATTCCCCATGTTTTTCTGGCATTTACTTTCCCAAAATTGCATTTACCATTTACCGTTAGACACCGCCTACCAAGAGCCTGGGTCTGTCCCAGGTTTCTTCCTAAAAGGGAGTTTTCCTCGCCACTGTCGCACTAAATGCTTGCTCTTGGGGGAATTACTGGAATTGTTGGGGCTTTGTAAATTATAGAGTGTGGTCTAGACCTACTCTATCTGTAAAGTGTCTCGAGATAACTCTTGTTATGATTTGATACTATAAATAAAATTGAATTGAATAGAATATGTTATATCTGTAAGATACATTGTATTGTGCTGGTTTGCAATAATAGATTCAAATTACTCTCACCCTCTTAACTGTGGGAAGGGCCCTGCAGATTATTATGTAAAAAGTATTGCAATTAAAAGCCCGCATTATGTACTTACTGTAAGTAGTTCCCCTCTAAAGCACATATTATATATAGTGAAACACTGAACCAATTACAGAGCTATTCATGTCATGTTATTGTATGTCAGACAGTTTGTTAGTTGTTAGTTAGGCACCATTGTTACATTAGCCTTGATTTTGTTACTTAGTTGTTTTATATTTGTTGTCTTACTAAGAGTTACATATACATAACTGAAATGTCACTTAAAGCGTAACTCTCGCCAAAATGCAACCTAGGGTCTTTTTGTGAATGTATCTAAGTCAAACTTTTGTTTAAAAGCATATTTAGGACGGAAGCGTCACTTTTAAGATTTACCATATTCTCGTTTTTCGGTCAAATGGCCTTTTGAATGGGAGTCCTAGGGACACTTTTATGCTAGCCTCAAAACAGCTATTTTTAAAACACTAAGAAGGCTCGACACAACATGAAATTTTGCTCCAAGTATCACCAGGGGCTCTACACCTTATGAAAGCATTGAGAACATTGTTTGTGTTCACAGCGTTTGCTAAAAAGAAAGGTTTTGAGCAACTCACTGTAGCTGTTGTTCTTCCGGTCGCCGTCTATCGAGCCAGTCAAAAATAGTCGAGGGAGGAGAGTAAAGATGGAAAGCTCCTAAAGCTTGGTTCCATATAAATGCACGGATAATTCGTTGTTTGGTCGTTAGTGAAACACAATGTTGACCTTGTAGTTGAAAAAGGAGCCTCATATAAGAATGACATTTCCTCCTATAGAGTCCGTTCATTCGCATTCGGAGATCGCCTATTTTGGACTGTTAAAATGGCGGATAGCGTAAACAACAACTGCTAACGTGAGTTGCTCAAAACTTTCTTTTTAGTAAACTCTGTGTACATAAACAATGTTCTCAATGCTTGAGTTCATGTGTAGAGACCCTGGTGATACTTTGAGCAAAGTTTCATGTTGTGTCGAGCCTTCTTAGTGTTTTAAAAATAGCTATTTTGAGGCTAGCATAAAAGTGCCCCTAGGACTCCCATTCAAAAGGCCATTTAGCGAAAAATTAGAATACGGTAAATCTTAAAAGTGACGCTTCGGTCCTAATTATGCTTTTTTTTTATATATTTATTTTTTATTTTTTAAACATATCTTTATTAAATTTCCTCGGGGCACATACAACATAAAGGAATACAGCCACTGAGTAAAGAATAAAGCCCTCCTTTTAGCCCTCCGCAACCAAGACAACAACAAAAAAAAAGAATAAAACAAATAAAACAACTAAACAAAAACAAAACAAAAAAAAACTAAACAAAAAAAACACAGAAGGTTTTCACATTTGAGGCATACTCAACGTAATCAGTCAAATTGGGTTACTTAAGCTATTGTATGTCACCTAGAAATGTACTTCGAGATCTCAGACCATGCTAAACCTTAGAGGCCACTCTGAAGGGTCCGTGCATCATCCTCCCCAATATAGTCCAAGAAGGGGTCCCAGATTTTGAAAAAGCGAAAAGGCATGTCTCTGAGCCAGAAGCTAATAGCTTCTAATGGAAGAAGTTCCAACACACTCCGAGTGGGAACAGAGTCCGAGATCCACAGAAGAAGAATGCATCTCCTTGCATTAAAGAGAAGCACCTCTAGCAGCCTTAGTTTGGAGGAGCCGAGACCCAATGCTTTAGGATTTAACCCCATAATACAGCTGACAGGAGTAAGAGATATTTTTTTCTTGAATATAACATCAATTTCCTTACATATTTTGACCCAGAAGTCATTAAAAAAGGGGCATTCAAATATACAGTGGAAATATGTACCTTCAGAAATCATACAGTTATTACAAAATTTCGAGAGCAATCTAATTATGCTTTTAAACAAAAGTTTGACTCGGGTACATTCACAAAAAGACCCTAGGTTGCATTTTGACGAGAGTTACGCTTTAATGCAACAGTTCGACAGTTTGGGAAACATGCTTATTGGCTTTCTTGTAGAGAGAAAAGAACAATTCCAAACATGAATATGGTAAATATGAAGCTACAGCTAGCAGCGGATAACTTAGCTTACATGACTGCAGGAAGTCACTGCTCCTGTTAAAAAAATAGTCTGGCCCATAAAACCACTATTTGTTTGTTTTTACACTTCAGCTTTTGTACAAATTAAACAAATTAAATATAACATGGTAATTGGTGAGCTTTAGAGGTGCTGCTAGGCAGATTTTGTTACCTTTGGGCAGAGGACAGAGATATTATAGTCTAGTTGTTTCCAGTCTTTATGCTAAGCTATTAAGCTAACTAGCTGCTGGCCGTAGCTTCACGCACCTAAACAAGAGTGATATCAATTCTAGTATATCGTTAATGCTGTGACTTGTGTAGCTTTTTTGTGTCAACTGAGACAAGAACATGTACTCATTTGATTATACTAAATGTGTAAATCAGAAATTTGTACAGGCTAAAGGGGATACTTTCTTGGAGAACAATTGTCTACTGCAGACAATTACATTTGAATATAGTCATCACTTAAAAGAATCAATAATTCTTTAAATTGCATACTATAAATGTATAGGAAGAGGAGAAACCACCCAGGGCCCAGGCTACAGAAATCCTGCATAGTAATAGCCGGTCTCCCAGCTTCTGTTTGGGCACACACATCAGCCGCATAGCCTGACATGCCCTCAGTTGCTTTGTGCCCCACCCTTTTCACTCCAGCAAAGCCTCTGGGTAATAATCAGTCATACTTAAAGCTGTCATTCTTTTATGAACCACCGGGGGGCAGTGTGATCCTTCCCAATGATTCTTGGAAAGAAGCATAGCAACCTGGTGCCACTCCCATTAGGAGAGATTGCTGCCTGAGTGTTGAGCTGACCTCATAGCTTCCTTGGCTGCAGGATTGTGTAAATGTATTGAATACTATATATTCCTTGCTTCCTCGCTGCTATTCATTATCTGGAACAAAAGTGAAAAATAATAGTGAAAAAAATAATTTCTCCATCACACCGATTTCCCCGCAAGAAACTCAATCCTAATGTCATCAAAACCAAAAGGTGTGAGAAATATGTGCGCATGTGATTGTGTGTGCATGTGCATAATGGGGGTGGGTGGGTCTGAGTTTGTTTATGTGTGCACAGTGGAGGCAGACAGACTGACTGAAAAAAAAAGACGGGAGAGGGAAGTGATGGAGATAAGAGGGTAAGATAGACAGAGCTAAGACAGGAGCTGTGAGGTGACATCACGTGGCAGAATCCCCAGAAGAGTTAGATAAAAGCTCCCGCTGAGCGACAGAGGGGTCGGGCTCACTATCTTCAGCCACTCATCACTGTTAATCAGAAGGCGAGGCTCCTCTGCAGAGTTCTGATAGGGCACACATATGCACAAACCCACACATGAACACACAATATCACACACAGGCATATACATAGAAAAAATACAAACATGCATGCATGCATTCTTATACTTTACTGTAGTTGCCAATGCACCTGTCTGAATGTGTAATGTGTATTGTTAGTGTGTGTCCTCCAGTAGCGGTGGAGTGGTCTCTGGGCTAGTTCAGCATGCCTCATATTTCATCGCAGAGGCAGGCAAGTAGAGCACAGCAACTCAGGTGAGGGCTGTACTCTGCCTATTGGGAAATAATTGGGAAGCTCTTGAATCAGCCCATTCATTCTGCCTCTTCCTGCTTCTGCTACTGTAGTAGTGTACTACACCTTCAGTGTCAGCTCTTCTTGTTTCCCCGCTGAACTATACGTGCTCTCTGACAGTTCAAAGCGTACAGCAGAAGACCCCTTGGGTTGGCAAGTATTTGCAAATCATTTTCTGTGTGCTGGGGGTTCTACTATCCAGTTAGTTACAGTAGATAAAGAAAGACCAGCAGCATAAATGCCACTATCATTAGATCCAAATGTTGTATTGTATTTTTATGCATTATCCATGCAATTTTACATCTTAAAACATCATCCTGACATTTCTACAACCATCTGCCCTGAATGGTAAAATGCATCTTGTCCTCGATGTAGGTTAAAACAAAGGCTTATGTTCATTAGGTTTGAAATGTCACTGTTTATTTATCTTCGAATATTGGCTCGTTCAATTTCAACCTCTTACTCTAAAACATTATATTGACCGCATTCCATTTTCTTTGACTATTCCTGCTTTACATCCCCCATATAAAAGCTGCTAGTGTCATAGTGGGTGTAGGTGTATGGCATGTGCTGATGACATCGTGGGTACAGGTCTGCCGCATGACCTCAGCTGAATGTCATTCCATCTCTGCCGTCTTCCCTACTGTTTAAAAAAAAAAATACAGAGAAAGTAAACCAGAAAGAAATATTAAAATAAATACCTATGAGTGTGTTTCCGTTGTAAAAATGTGCTTAGGGATACACCTGCTGTGTGTGTACTTTATATTTAAGCCATTTTTTTCTCTTCATGTGAAAACTTAAATGGTAGTCTGATAGATTTCACAACCACACACATGTAGTTGTCTACATGGATATCCCTGTTTCCGTCAGTATCTACATTCGTGTCTGCTGTCTTTCCCTGCATTCATTTGGCTATTCTCTGAAATTACTGTAAGAAGTAATGCCACTTACAGATGAGACATGTTCTCAATGTCAGCCCTACTGCGAGTTATAACCTGCCAATCAAATATTCCCCAAACCAAATAGAGACAGCCTGAGAAGAAAGAGATTGAAGGAGGATGAGAAGGAAGATAAATGGATGAAGTCAGGCAGTGGGGAATTGAACGAGAGGATGAACGTGGGGAAACTAATCTGCTTTATTTGGTCTATACATATCTCTGAAATTATATTAAATCCTGTGTGCTTTACAATAAGCTTTAATATACCCTATAAAGTAGCAGTAAAAGGTGAGCCCACAGGGGCATGGCTTGCAGAGAAACCAGGGAGCTGTCAGTAATGGCTGTGGACTGTTTGCCCCAGCTCCTTCTCTCCCCTGGGTTGTGTGTGCTGCTCTCCATTCAGTGTTGGCTGGCCACAATAGGACCCTAGAGGGTGAACAGCTTTAAAACTCACTGTTTACCAATTTTATATACTATAACCATGGGCTAAGTGTGACACTCTTATTTGAAGTGAAGAAATGGTCCTTGACTCCCTTGACCAGACAATAGGAGGATTGAATGAAGGATGCAGGAGGTTTATACAGTTACAAATATTCAATTCAATTAATTTCTTTTTTACTTCTACCAGTCTTATCCTTCATTTTTCTCACCTACTTGCAGTCCAAAGCACACAGGTCCATGGCTGATAAGGGAATGCCTTGAATCTGACTGACAGCATGTCTGTCTCCCTGGCGTTACATTGGGCCAACAGTGAGTTGATCCACCTATAGTTGTGAGCCAACCATGGCAATGAAAACCTCCAGCTTTGGGCGATGCATGTGGATTAAAGCCTGCATGATGCCTGCCAGTGAGAGCTTGCTCAGAGTAAAGTGCTGGCTCGTGGCCATCAGTCATCCGACAAGGCTTTTACTTGCCCTTACATTATATCGGCTCTGACCTGATGTCAAAGCTGCAGAAGCTCAAATCTCTGCATTCATTACACCAGACCTGACAGAGTCATATAAACATGCAGGTCCTCTAAACTCAAGGGATACAATTCTACCAGTGTTTATGCCTGCTAGCAACACAATGTTATGCCTTTCTTACTGTTTTGCAGTCTGTCAACAGCAGTGACATCCAAGTTTATGTGGCTAATTCTGTGTAAAATATGTGACAGCATGAGAGTTTATAAGGTGGATGAAATGCACCCTCTTTGCATTTTTCCCCTGCTTTTGTTGTTGGCTTTGCTGTATTAATGCAGAGGAAATACGACAGAATGCTATAGAAATAACTTGGGTTGTTTCATTGCCAATGACAAAGGGCAATGACAAAAAGTCAAAAAGCTATTTCTTGGACAAATAGTTGCATTAATGGGCATGTGTTGCATCCAGTGATAATAACCTCAATGCTAAATACTTACATTACATTTTGAGTGCACAAATTGAGCTTGTCTTCCATTACCAGTGAAACGTCTCCAGAGTTTGTCAACCTAATCTCATATGATGTTTCTAAAGTGTGATAATAATAATAATAATAATAATAATAATAATAATAATAATAATAATAATAATAATAATAATACTGGGGGGTTTATACATTTTTAACACAGCCATGTATGCAGTTTGGAGCAGCAAGCATTTCTGTCACAAACAGTATCCTTTCATCATGTGTTGAAAATTACGAAACAATAACTTTAGTTCCACATTCTAAACATAGATGTTGTGAGAAGAATGACTCATTATTTATCGAGCTTTGTGTAGTACAAAGCCGGCTGCTGACTGTGGCAGTGTTTGGTAGTGCAGCCTTGCTAGCTGGGCCTGATGCAGGATACTTATTTCCACATCAGTGAATGGTACAGGCTGAATCTCAGTGGGCTGAGTGACCCACTTTTCAGCTCTCCAAGTGTATGTAAGCGTTGTGTGCTGCACAGCACACAGCACTTGGCTGTTATCTAGAGTCACTCACATGTCTCTGCCAGCTTCTCGTGGAAAAGGGCTGGGACAACAGCAAGGCATGCCAGCCATTAACGCCACATCCCAAAGAGCACATCAATAAAAAAACATTTATTGTGTATCTTGCATAAGCTTATACCATCACAGACCTGATGAAGAACCTTTGATAGTGTTGTACACTTTGCTGAATTTGAAATTAAAGAAAAATGTTGAAGGTTGGCTCATTGGTCATCTAATGTTATTCTGCAATAGTTGGGCCACCACTATCATCTACTGTATGTCCAGTAGAGAAGTGTGTTGATGTTAATCCATATCCTAGCGTATGCTAAATGCCCTACTAACTGTTTAGAAAGTACTTTACAAAGTACAAAAAAAAACAAGGAACAGTGTGGGGTACCCGGCAGCATTCAGGATATAAACAATTTGGTAACTGATAAAACACACATACAAAACTGGCAACCAGAAGGCTACAGCAGCAAAACAACATAGACATAATAGCAACAGCAAGTGTCCCCCTGTACATTTTTTTCAAGTCTTTCAAAAATGCTCACATTCCATCTGTTATGATCACTGTAATAATTTGTCCTGGCCATACTAACACTGAAATGATCCCTTAATGTGAGTCTAATGTGAGAGATCAGAGACAAAATCCTTCTGTTCAAAAATGCGTTCAGAATTTCAGCAGAAGCTGATATAAGTTTGACAAATCAACTTGTATTGCTATCCAATGAAGCTCAACAAGGAAACACTGTCCAGGACAACCTGATTTGGTAGAAAAAGTCTGTAACTTTAGAAGATACCCACCTGGTTTGTCAATCTTTGCAGTAGCTTTTAGAGTGCATTTCCACACAAATGAGGGCTGTGGGTTTTGTGGTAGTCTTCTTTAGAACCAAACCTATGGAGGGTTGGTGGTAAAACTTGTGCTTTATTGTGTGAATGCTGATATACTGTATAAATAGTAAAAGTTGTATTGTTCATATTTCTGTCTGCTGGTCCCTCCAGCTGAAATCAAGCCTTTCCCTGGTTTGATGATTCATTATGACACCTTTTTTATAAAGTGCTTGCTACTGAGATTTACTGAAAGAGCCCTGGTAAACTTACCATAGAAGAAGCCTCAAAAAATCCTAAACAATATGTGGTATCAATATAATGACCTCACTTTGAGTCCCAGAAATCATTTGTGAAAGTATTTTGTGTGGATAAAGTTAAAAAATGTGTGTGTGTGTGTGTGTGTGTGTGTGTGTGTGTGTGTGTGTGTGCGTGCGTGTGTGTGTGTGTGTGTGTGTGTGTGTGTGTATGTGTGTGTGTGTGTGTGTGTCCTGAGTACGTTTACACCTAGAGCTGTCTACTTGTGATCAAATCACTCAGGATTTTAATACGAGGTCAAAACGGAACCTCTCTCTACATATATATATGTTTACATGTCTTTCTCTGTCAATATGTCTGTCTGCTGTAAAGAAATAGTGGCACAAATAGACAAAACATTTGAACCCTTATCATTTATTACTCTTTATTTTCCATCCTTCATTCAATTAAATTCATACTAATTAAAACCATTCCCAGTTTTACAACTATTCTCACTACTTCACCCTCTTCTTACACAATTATGACAGCAATCCAGTTTAGCTTTAGCAATTTATTTTTTCAGTATTCACAAGCATTTTCTGCAGGAAATGCATTTTGTAGTTATATTTGGTACTGCTAAAATTGCATGTGGCCCCAGCCTGGTCCCTTTATTTGAAGTGATCTAGAACCACCACTGGTAAGTCTTTCAGTGTACAGTACATATGGACATGTAAGTAAGTATTGTATTTACAAATAGCTAAATAGATCAATCAAAAGCTGCTTAGGGTTAGTATAGGATTAGTCTATATCCACAACATTCCATTCCCGGGATTGCTCCGTTGCCGCCGGAAATTTCGCCGTATGTCCTTCCTTTCGGCCGTATGTCCTTCTTTTCGGCCGTATGTCCGTTACCTTACGCTTTCTTTGTGTTGGAATTTTAACTCTGGTCGATTTATGAGGACTATGGTTAACTGCTCCTCAAATCTCCGCAAGGTAACTCCAGACATCGGTTGAATTTGAGTTTTCTGTTGCACGACTAAAACAACTTTTGAACGTACACGTTCCACCAAAACAAGTTCCTTCCCAAAGCTATTTTGCAGCGGCACCGAGGCTCTGTGCGGCACTTAGCCCCACCCATGAGGATTGTGATTGGTTTAAAGAAATGCCAATAAACCAGAGCACGTTTTTCTCCCATCCCGGAATGCTGTGCAGACTAGCCAGACCCTCCCTGGGTTCCCGTACCCACCCTGCCAACATTTTATGAGACTTAAGTGGAAATCAATAATAAATAAAAATGCTGGTCACGCCTTGAAAAAGTTTTACCTAGTCTTATTCACTTAGACCAAACAGGTTTTGTTCTTGGTCTTACTTCTATTGATCATTTATGCATAAATGATTATCATACTAACGATATTAGGTTTGACAGGGTTGAATGGGAATACCTTAAGTCTGTTCTCAGAAGATTTGGTCTTAAGTTCTGTCATTGGATACATATTCTTTACAGTGCCCCTATGGCAGTGGTTAAAACTAATGCCAACTACTCTAAACCCTTTGTACTTTCAAGAGGCACGAGACAGGGTTGCCCACTGTCACCTGCATTGTTCGCTATTGTTAACAAACCTTTAGCTGCATCAATTAGAGCTCATGATCATATCAATGGTGTGGAAATTGGGATGGAGGAGCACCTCATATCTTTGTATGCAGACAATATTTTGTTGTATAATCACGACCCAGTGAATTCAATTCCATTTTTCTTATCTTTGTTTGAAAACTTTGGAAAGTTATCAGGCTACAAAGTTAACTAGGATAAAACTGAGATAATGCCAATTTCCAATTTTGATTGTACTTTACTCAAGAATCAATTCAACTGGAATTGGTCTAAACATTTAATCAAATACTTGGGTTCATCCTTAGAAGAATGGAATGGAAGATACGTTTAGTTTGAATTACCTTCCAGTAATTAATAAAGTATCAGAGGAGTTAAAAATAATTGACCAATTACCCATTTCACTTATGGGGAGAGTAAAATGTCTGTTTTGCCTACATTTTTATATTTATTTCAAAATCTCCTGATTACTCCACCACAACATTTGTTTTTAAAAGATTACAAAGTCTTATCGCTTCCTTTATTTGGAATAACAAATCCCCACGTGTCCGGGTGTCTGTTTTGCTCTTTGGTGGCCTGAAGCTTCCCAATTTTTATTATTATTTTTTGTCATCTCAGCTCAGCTGGTTTTTAGATACAACATGGAAAATAATAGAATCCTTGCACATTGGTCCATATAACTTGGAACATGTACCATACATTGATCTTAAAAAAGTGGTTAAACTCACTAGAAATCCTGTTATACTGAATAGCCTCCATATTTGGAAATGGTCTCATAAATTGTTAGGATATAAAAATACTCTCTCTCCCTTTTTCCCCAATTTGGAGAAATCCAGGTATTTCAAAGATTTATAGTGTTCTTATTACAAGCTCAAGGGTAAATACAGACTATTTAAGACAAAAGTGGGAACAAGATCTTCATATGGAAATACAGCAAGAAGATTGGTCTTTTATTTGCAGGAAAGTACATAAATGCTCTTATAATTCAAGGCATAAATTAGCACTATTTAAGATAATGCACAGGGTATATTATACCCCAGAGAAATTAAATAAAATCAACAGTGAGATACCATTCCTCTGCTGGCGTTGTAAGAAATATAAAGGTACTTTTTTTCATATGCTTGGGTCATGTGAACAACTTTCATTATTTTGGAAATTTGTTACCAAGTTGATATCTCAGTGTTTAAATATAACTGTTCCCCTTTCACCTCGTTTATGTCTTTTGGGAACTAATATGTCTGACGACTGGAATACATTTTATGCTTTAAAATGGAAGGCTTCCAAACCCCCAGCAATAGTCCACTGGTGGAATGAACTCTCAAGCTACTTTGTTTTGGACAGAATTTATTATAATAGTAAAGACAGAACCTCAGACTTTTTGAAGATATGGCAGTCTCATAGAGAATTTGATTTCATAAATGTTTACATTAATGTCAGGGATTACAACAAAAGAAATCTGAGTGCATTTATTATGTTGTTTGATTTGTAGATTTTGTGTCTTTATTTAGTTTGTTTTATTTTAATATGTTTGTTTATGTTTATGGCATTTCTTGTCTGTTGTGTCCTAGTGTGAAGGATCTGAAATATGAATAATGAGGTGTATGTTTGAAATATCTTTACACTGTTTATGCAAAATAAAACGAAATAAAAACCACCAGGTCCATGTAATAATAATGTAATAAAATATAATATAAAAAAAAAAATGCTGGTCAAAAGAAACCAGCATTTAGTAATATAATACTTAATAATTTAATCATAACCATATTTTTTCCTAACTTAAGTGCTTTTATTGTTTAATCAGACCTTAAAGGTACAATATGTAACTTTTCTGCATTAAAATGTCTAAAAACGACCAAACCTATGTTATATATTTTTTTGAGTTGTGTAGTTACACTATCAACAAAGAGGAAACAGAGAATACCAGACCCAGGCATCCTGGTCACAACATCGGCCATCCGTAATGTTAGCTACCGGTGTTTGTCTCGAAAATCTCCTCCCTGCCGAATTTCTCCCCCCTTCGCGCTTAGCTGTCTTTACAGTTAGCTAGCTAAATTAACCCGGCAACAGGTGGGTTAAGCATCAAAACGAATAGTTAAGATAACAGAAAAGTGAAGGGGGAGATCTGGAAACTGGGAGATGTTCTCATGCTGCTAACAACAGCAATCGAACATCATCGCCGCCGTGGAGAGTCCCCCCGCAATCCCCACCCACACACGTCTCTCAGCCTCGTTGAGTAGCTAGCTAGCGTTACAACAAACCCCGACCGCCCGGTAAAATCCAAAAGGTGACATTGGCATGTGAAATATACTGCGATAGTGTGGTTAAACCTGCTATCGTTACCCACTAATGTTAGCTTGCTGGCTCACTAGCGAACTGGTCAGCTAGCTACCAATACAGATTGAATCAAGAAAAACGTAATTATGTTGTGGAAACTGCCGCTATTTTATTAGCATGACACGAATAAACGTAACGTGAATAAACTTGAATGGGTAAACTCGTCCGTGAACAGATGCATTTTAATCAACGATAGCTTTTAGCAATAAAAACTCCCATAATTCCACGCAACTTCCCAACGTCATCAAACGTCTGTGTTTACAATCCATTGTTTTGGTTGAGAGACCCCTAGCGGCAGAAAGTTACATATTGTACGTTTAACCGTGCATTAGACATATATTGTAGAAATAAACAAATAATTGAAATATATAAAGAAAGAAAGAAATATGAAGATACATCATGTATCTAATACATTTGGTGGTTTAAATTATGTTTCGATGTTTACACACTGTGGATTAAAACATAGACAATGGGAAATCCCCACACACTGTTTTTTGGTGATGTAACTTAAAATAGTTGCATATTGATGAAACCTTATTCATATTCAGATAAGCTTGATCTACTGTTACTTAGTAACCTGAAAATGCTTCAGAAAAATGTTAGGCCGATCAAAAGTCAAACAGAAGTTTGAACATAAGAGAATCTAAATAATGACTAAAGTGTTTGTGGTCAATATCATAAATTGCAATTGAAATGTTTAAGTGTCAAATGTTTTCATTCAAATTTGGAAACATTCCAAGAAAAGAAAGTGACAAAAGAGAATTTAGAACACGATGACAAACATTCTATGACAAAGTGGCTTTGTGGTGTCATAGAATGTTGAACAAACAAAAGGGGGTTTACTTAGTAGATGTCTGTTCAGACCACACAGTCATTACTTTGCAGTAGTAAAGAGTACTTTCGAAAAGACCTAAAGATGAATATCCAAAGTTTGTGTCCGTATGGAATGAAGAGCATAATGGAGTGTATTTCCAGGGCGACACTTCTCTCACAACCTACCGACATCCCCGGCTTTTTACTGCAGTATTTGTCAGAGCTGATCAGTTTTAGAGAATCGTACCCTGAAGATGATCCTAAGATTGTTACCTTCTGCTACCAAGAGATGTGGGGTAAGCTACTGTTTAAATATATCAAATATTCTATTTTTGTAATGGTTTGTGATGTCCTAATCTGATAAAGGCCTTTGCAGTAGATCAGTCAAGTAATGCTAGTGTGAGGCAGTGGTGTAGTCTAATGTGTTGTAGTGGGTATATTGTACCACATATATTTAAAGGATATATATATATATATATATATATATATATATATATATATATATATATATATATATATTTTTTTTTTTTTTTTTTTTTTTTTTCCTGGCTGAGAATAGGCCTTTTGGGGGGCATATCAAAGTGTGGGGTCTGGGTGTCCTGCCCCAGGATTATTTCAAGCGTCAAAGATTTAATTTCCTGCATTCTGATACACTTTTATGCACCGATTTATGGTGGGAATACTTTTATTTATCCTTTGAGAAGGAAAACACAGATGACATTCAAAATATATAAAAAATAGAATGAAATATAAAGCAGTAAGGGGGCTTTCACATCAGGAACCTAAGCCTGGATCACAAAAGTTGACCCCAAAGCAACGAGGACAAAATAAAATATATTATATTATATTTGTCTTAAATGTGCGGTCAGGGGAGGATACTGGCATTAGTGTAGGCGGAGCATTTGGGCCCGGTCGCTATGCACACACTATGCACTGTGCACAGCGAGGTGCGGGTCGATGAAAGATGAGAAAAGTCTCTCTGCATGTTCTGCAGTGTTAGTTTCGTTTGCTGTCACATTACTCAACCCCGCATTTGTGAATACAGATATCTGAAGTGAAAGTTCTGTCACAAAACTAAGTGGGTATATGGAAATGGAGATATCTTAGTGGGTATATTGCGTATACCTGTGTATCACATAGACTGCACCACTAGTTTGAGGTTTCTCAGATTTATACAGACAGCCAACCAACACAGTTCCTGTAAAGAACTGCATATTATAATATTCTTGCAATATTTATTAAATATTTAAGTATTTGTTCAGTGTTGTGTAACTGATGTGTCGGCCAGTTTGAAATCGGGTATGAAAATGCACTAAAGATTTAATGCGCATTTTATAGTGAACATCAAAACAACATTAAACAGTTTTAGGTAGAATATGTTACATCCTGTCCCTTACTAAACAAGTATCACACAGAAGAGAACTTCTCAAATTCCAGTAAAACCCACTCCATTGTCCAACATCAAAAATGTTTTAACAATTTTAATGCAGGGCTAGTTTTGTCTAAATTTTGGCACACACTCAAAGGATTTTGATCAGGAATGAAGGCAAAATTGGGACATCACTAAAAAATCTATTAATGTGATCACCACTCAGACATGATTTGAAAAATATGCATTATGTACTAATCTTGTGTTTTTGTAAATGACCTTTTCCAGAGAACAAGTTCCTGAAAACAGTGAATCCAAAAACCACCACCAAGACGTCACCAGAAGTTCCATCTCAGACTGAGCTAAAGGAGGCCCTGAAGACACTCTACTCAGATTTGGCGTCTTCTGGTGAACAAAAAAAGTTCAACCCATTAGGAAAAGACAAAAATCCCTCTGCAACTCCCATGTTCATAAAACCAGCACCACCTCCCTGTGTTGGAAGAAAGGTTGGGAAGAATGTAGCACCACCTGTCCTTGTTGTTAAGGGAGAAGAGAAGCTTGCACCACCTCCCTGTGTTGGAAGAAAGGTTGGGAAGAATGTAGCACCACCTGTCCTTGTTAAAGGAGAAGAGAAGCCTGCACCACCTCCCTGTGTTGAAAGAAAGTTTGGGAAGACTGTAGCACCACCTGTCCTTGTTGTTAAGGGAGAAGAGAAGCCTGCACCACCTCCCTGTGTTGAAAGAAAGTTTGGGAAGAATGTTGCCCCACCTGTCCTTGTTAAGGGAGAAGAGAAGCCTGCACCACCTCCCTGTGTTGAAAGAAAGTTTGGGAAGACTGTAGCACCACCTGTCCTTGTTGTTAAGGGGGAAGAGAAGCCTGCACCACCTCCCTGTGTTGAAAGAAAGGTTGGGAAGAATGTTGCACCACCTGTCCTTGTTGTTAAGGGAGAAGAGAAGCCTGCACCACCTCCCTGTGTTGAAAGAAAGGTTGAGAAGACTGTAGCACCACCTGTCCTTGTTAAAGGAGAAGAGAAGCCTGCACCACCTCCCTGTGTTGAAAGAAAGTTTGGGAAGAATGTTGCACCACCTGTCCTTGTTGTTAAGGGAGAAGAGAAGCCTGCACCACATCCCTGTGTTGAAAGAAAGGTTGGGAAGACTGTAGCACCACCTGTCCTTGTTAAGGGAGAAGTGAAGCCTGCACCACCTCCCTGTGTTGAAAGAAAGGTTGGGAAGAATGTAGCACCACCTGTCCTTGTTGTTAAAGGAGAAGAGAAGCCTGCACCACCTCCCTGTGTTGAAAGAAAGGTTGGGAAGACTGTAGCACCACCTGTCCTTGTTAAAGGAGAAGAGAAGCCTGCACCACCTCCCTGTGTTGAAAGAAAGTTTGGGAAGAATGTTGCCCCACCTGTCCATGTTGTTAAGGGAGAAGAGAAGCCTGCACCACCTCCCTGTGTTGAAAGAAAGGTTGGGAAGACTGTAGCACCACCTGTCCTTGTTGTTAAGGGAGAAGAGAAGCCTGCACCACCTCCCTGTGTTGAAAGAAAGGTTGGGAAGAATGTAGCACCACCTGTCCTTGTTGTTAAGGGAGAAGAGAAGCCTGCACCACCTCCCTGTGTTGAAAGAAAGGTTGGGAAGAATGTAGCAGCACCTGTCCTTGTTGTTAAAGGAGAGGAGAAGCCAGCACCACCTCCCTGTGTTGAAAGAAAGGTTGGAAAGACTGTAGCACCACCTGTCCTTGTTGTTAAGGGAGAAGAGAAGCCTGCACCACCTCCCTGTGTTGAAAGAAAGGTTGGGAAGAAGGTTGGGAAGAATGTAGCACCACCTGTCCATGTTGTTAAGGGAGAAGAGAAGCCTGCACCACCTCCCTGTGTCGAAAGAAAGGTTGGGAAGAATGTAGCACCTCCTGTCCTTGTTAAAGGAGAAGTGAAGCCTGCACCACCTCCCTGTGTTGAAAGAAAGGTTGGGAAGAATGTTGCACCACCTGTCCTTGTTGTTAAAGGAGAAGAGAAGCCTGCACCACCTCCCTGTGTTGAAAGAAAGGTTGGAAAGACTGTAGCACCACCTGTCCTTGTTGTTAAGGGAGAAGAGAAGCCTGCACCACCTCCCTGTGTTGAAAGAAAGGTTGGGAAGAATGTAGCACCACCTGTCCATGTTGTTAAGGGAGAAGAGAAGCCTGCACCACCTCCCTGTGTCGAAAGAAAGGTTGGGAAGAATGTAGCACCTCCTGTCCTTGTTAAAGGAGAAGTGAAGCCTGCACCACCTCCCTGTGTTGAAAGAAAGGTTGGGAAGAATGTTGCACCACCTGTCCTTGTTGTTAAAGGAGAAGAGAAGCCTGCAGCACCTCCCTGTGTTGAAAGAAAGGTTGGAAAGACTGTAGCACCACCTGTCCTTCTTGTTAAGGGAGAAGAGAAGCCTGCACCACCTCCCTGTGTTGAAAGAAAGGTTGGGAAGAATGTAGCACATCCTGTCCTTGTTAAAGGAGAAGTGAAGCCTGCACCACCTCCCTGTGTTGAAAGAAAGTTTGGGAAGAATGTAGCACCTCCTGTCCTTGTTAAGGGAGAAGAGAAGCCTGCACCACCTCCCTGTGTTGAAAGAAAGTTTGGGAAGAATGTTGCACCACCTGTCCTTGTTAAGGGAGAAGAGAAGCCTGCACCACCTCCCTGTGTTGAAAGAAAGTCTGGGAAGACTGTAGCACTACCTGTCCTTGTTAAAGGAGAAGAGAAGCCTGCACCACCTCCCTGTGTTGAAAGAAAGTCTGGGAAGACTGTAGCACTACCTGTCCTTGTTAAAGGAGAAGAGAAGCCTGCACCACCTCCCTGTGTTGAAAGAAAGTTTGGGAAGAATGTAGCACTACCTGTCCTTGTTGTTAAGGGAGAAGAGAAGCCTGCACCACCTCCCCGCAATATCAACATGAAAACACGTAGAGTGTCCATATCTAGAGTTCCTAGTCCACCGCTGAGTGAAGCAACCACTAATGATATCATGAAGACGCCAGGAACACTAGAACTCAAAACAATTCGTAAAAAATCACCTACGCCTAAAGTTTCAACATCCAGTGCCACCAGTGACCCCTTCAAACTTCCCAATATCCCAATATCAAAACTGACACAGAGTCTTGTTATTTCATCGAAGAAAACCATAGGTTCCCTCTCACTTGAGAACAGGGAGGTAGTGCCAGAACGTAGAGCACTGGGGCCATTAAAACGAGCACCAACACTTGAAGCAGGCAGAGTACCAAACACAGAGAGAGCCATGATAAGACCTACAACACCAAAGGTCCAGCAGTCAGAGAAGGTGTGGAATCTGTCAAACAGATCACCAGAGAAGAAGAGGATTCTGTGGACAGACAGGGAGAAAGTAAAGCCAGTAGCGGAGAGGAAAGTTCAGGGTGCAGCCTTCACTAGACCAGCTTCTCTAGTAGTGAGGACAAACAATTTTAATCTGGCACCTACCCACACTTGCCCTCATTTAGAGCCTGCTACCATCATAAGATACAAACGTATGCTGATAAGAGCCTTACCTTTCGGCCACAATAGTCCTCATTAAATTCACATCACTACGGATTATAATTAAGACTCCTACATAGGGATGTTAATAATTGACCATTTAACCGTTAACCAACAATAAGCATTTGGATCAATATTTGATACAAAAATAATAATTATTAAAAGTAATTTAAAGAATTATTTTCCTTTGCATGGTAAAAGAAAAATAGGCTATGCATCCTATTTCTGCCAGTTTACTTGCTAGTGCAAACTGTGATGTGTCAACGACAATGCATATAACATCGGGGCTGCACGACTGGTAGGCTACAAGTCTGCAGTTGTGCGTGGACGCTGAACACGGAAAGTATATCTGAAGGCGTTTTCACACCTGTAGTTCGTTTGCTTTGGTCCGAATCAGTCGGTGAGTTAGTGAACTTGGAGCGATTTGCTCTCGGTCGGTTTGGTTTGGTTTGGTTTCACACCTGGAAAAATCCAAGCCTACCAAAATGCGTCATTACAAATCAGGCAAGAACGTCCAGCCCTCTTATTCGTCGGATATGTCTGGGGGCGGGAGCAAAAAAGTAAATACAGGAAGAAGGCCCTGTGTTCTGGTCTAATGGTCAAACCAACTAATTTCATGAAAATGATTAGACATTGTTTCGCAAGAGACGTTACTACGTCTTCTCTGGTCACCAAGACTTTTCTCTGCTCTGACGGCATCTGTCTCTAATTTTAGCGGCAGCTGGTTTGACCACGGAGATGCGAGTGACGGACGGCAAGCTTGACTGCAGTCTATTTCTGTGATAGAAACACTGCAAGCTGCTACAGTTTGCTGCTCTTCTGCATCACAGATTGCTAAACACACCTGACTACAGGAGACATTAGCTCAGACTTGCGGAGTACATATAGTTGGTGCGATTCTCACCACACAAACGAACCGCTCCAGAGTTCGATTGAAAGCGTACCGAGACCACCACTTCAAGCAGGTCTCGGTATGCTTGTTTGGTCCGCTTTTGGCGCGCAACAGAGTTCGATTACCGCGTTCTCACCTGCCCAAACGAACCGCACCAGCGGGGCAAACAAACTTGAGATTCTCGAGACAAAAGTTCGATTCAACTGAACTAAAGGCTGTCGTTGTGAAAACGCCCTGAGCCTCCCAGGTGAACTAGGACTCAGTTGCCTGCTTGTTGGTTAACGGTTTATAATGAGATCGGTCAATGAGGGTCTAAATTAGCATCCATACAATAATAGCAGTGACCTCAAAGTGATTTTGAGATGCTTAAAGAAATTGGCTCTTAACTAATGTTTGTCATGGAGCCCACCAGGTACCCATTATCCTTGGAAGGGGGTTCCCTCTTGCTTGGTCCTTCTCAAGGTTTCTTCCTTCTTTACCTGTTAAAATGTTTGGAGGGAGTTTTTCCTTGCCCGCTTGAAGGGGGCGGGAGCCTTAACACGTGGGCTTTGTGTCACTCTTGAAAATTGTTAAATTAGCCCTGGCAGTCTCTGGCAATTACTGTAAGAAAATAAATAAAATGAAAAACTCAACAACAAAAAAAATCAATGATATGTGATATTTTATTCATACTAAAGAAATTGTCAAAATAGTCACAGAAACGTTTTCTTAAAATTTAAGGAAAAAACAAGGTCATTCAGTTGGGAAATTGTCTTTCATTTTGAAATGATCAAATTTAAGCAACGCTGCAGTTCACTCAAACATTTTGAATCATACCAACCCTATTATAAATAATCCCTATTGACTATTGGTATTTAATTCCAAATTTTATTTACATCATATTTACACTAAGAAGAGAATTAGAATATCAGTTTTAACTTCAAACCTCTATCAAGACAGTAGTCACAAATTCTTCAGACATATCTTTTCAGCTAATCAAAATCTAAAACAGGCGACCAAGTCTGATAAACAAACAAGAGAGGGAAAAGTCACTGCATTCTGTGTCATGGCTGACTCCAGATTCATTTTGTAGTTTTGAGGTTTATCACACCGAGATACATACCTGCAAGTTAAAGGATTTCCAATTTTTCTTGATACTTTTAAAGCCTCTACACACCCGTGATCCATGCATACATGTGTTTTCACTTATGTCGCCTGATTAGACCTCTTCTCAGGACTGCGTGGGCGTGCACAAACTAGGTTTGATTGACAGCTCCCTCACATTCACCTTGTTATCATTCTTTTTGGCCCATTGCTTTTAGTGACATTGCAAAATTCCCAGCATAGCTCCACCCAACTTCAACCTGACTAGGTGTAATCAGCCAGTGTGAGTGTGCAGGGCATTTACATAATGAGATGGATGTGTCTTCATT
Source organism: Zingel zingel (assembly GCA_023566125.1). Classification (NCBI taxonomy): domain Eukaryota; kingdom Metazoa; phylum Chordata; class Actinopteri; order Perciformes; family Percidae; genus Zingel; species Zingel zingel. The sequence continues at coordinate 11,778,057 of CM042315.1, forward strand.
GGTTAATCATTGAGTGCAACATGCACCTGACAACGTTAGACAGGTAATAGTAATCCACCAATCGATGTAGTGAAAGTCCTAAAATGTAAACATCAAATTTACTTAAAATTTGATATTGATTTTTATGTTTTTGTTATACATTTACACAATAATATACATATGTGGTCTTGAAATGAAAAGTCAAACTGTACACCTAAATGTAAACTCTTAAAAAAACTGCATTGTTGCTATCATTGGAACACAAGTGAGTAATGGAGTACCATCTGCAGCTTTTACCAATTTTACAATAAATCGAGGAAAAATGAGCCGAGGAGTACTACTGAATATAGATAATAGAAGAAAAAAAAAAGTCAAATTCAATACTTGGTTTTTGGACTCCATAATTTATTCAAAAAAACTTTAGAGAAGCACACCCAAAAAATATCATATGGCTCATCATTGCCTCGTTGCCTGCAGCCATGATACTAATAAATGGGAAAGAGTGGGCCAAATAAAACCTATAGATTACAGCTGTGTGTGATCTGTCTACTGTGAACAGCTGCACATTTCAGGGGTGTACATTTGGTCTGGGTCTCCATACACAGACACACACAAATGTGTAAATACAATAAAAGAAATAGAAAGAGTAACATGTTAGACTAGTAAAAGCACTGTGCACTCTGGTATGTCCTATTGCCTCTACACTGCACTGCAGTCTTTTTTGCTGCAAACTCAACCTTTTGAGAGATGCTGCCTAATATGACACAGCAAAAAGGACAGTAGTACAACAGCGACAAGGACCTCCCTGCATCATCCAAAGAGCAAGTTTATACACTTATAGTTGGCAGTCCGTTTGCCCTTTCTCAAACTACAGCAGATTGTCCAATTACACAGTAAACTTTACATTTACATGTGAGTCTGTTCAAGCTGCAGTGACCCAAGGGTTTCACACAAAGCTGTCATGAAAATTGTTCAGGGCTGAGCAATGTATGCATGGCTTGTTTATTGCTGGGCTGATTTACACTCGATGCCTGTGAGGTGCTTTTAGGGCCACTTGCCTTTAACATGTGTTATGGAATTGCAGTGTTATCTGCCCTATTATTATTATTGCCTTATCATTCACATATGGGACTAAAGTGTGGGGATAGTGGTAGGAGTAATGGAGGAGGAATCTCATTACTTGGCAACCTCTGTGTGTCATTGCATCAGTCATTAAGGGTAATGGCAGACATGACTGGTATAGAAAAACAAATCATGGCTTGCCTGTTTTGATGTATGACATGCAAAACACTGCTGTGAAAACAGCTCCTTATTGTGATCTGCAGTGTGCATTTATAATCTGGTTTACACTGCTAAAGCAAAAAAAAAACTATCTGGGTCACTTTTTCATCCTTCTCTAAGCTTTACAAGTATTTTACTTCTGTGCAGTAATTTTAACAGTAGACCTTAAGCAATATTATTATGCTTGATAGACAGACAGACAGACAGACAGACCAAGAGATGTACTACTATACTGTTTGGTTCTGCCAAAAAAAAAAACTTTTACATGTGGAAAATCATTCAAGTGGAGGCATGTGGAATTCAGAGCTCTGAGAATAATATGATGCTTTGCACCTTCCCTTCGCACTTGCCTGAAATGCTGGTACATTGTGTGGAAAGATACAGGAAACAAGAGGCAGAGGTTAATTACATATTTGATATGCATTGTCTGTTCTGCATCATTTTTGCATCTCGATGGATTTTAGATTTAAAAGATCTTGGGAAACCTTCAGAAGAGTCTGCATATGTTCGTCTTCGGAGGTCACTTCAGTGTAATTGTTTCACTTCTAATTCAGAAGGAGCTAACAGACTGTTTGCTATTAAGTCTAACCTTAGAGCTTCTGAAAAACAATTTGAACAAAAGATTAAACATAGAGGCTAGGTTATGTAAATCATATGCTGGCAATCTCACTAAGACTTGATGCAGGAATGGCCTGGGCTTGACCCTCATTTTTGATTTGTTTTGTAAAACTAAGGTTTGGCACCCGTCCAGCACCCTAGAGAAATGTCCTGCACCTTGTTATCAACAAATCATCCTGTAGATGTCTATTCCAGTTTACTATGTAGAACGACACAGCTATTTGGCATACACTGCATCAGGAACATTCAGCTCAGATGTGTTTCTAGCACTGGAAAACAACATACTTCTTTCCTTTTTTCTTCCTATTTTAGCATAAATGGTGGTGAATTAAACATCCCATTTGAAACACTGGTTGCTATACTGGATGAATGGCATTCTGTGTGTTTACTTTAAGTAATTGTAAGAGAACATTGAAAGTTTACGGTTTAGTTGAAGGTTCAACTATACAGTCTATAGCTCAAAATGTGCTCCATGGTGTGTTGATGACCATTTAGAACCTTGTTGTATGTACATAAATCACTGCCTCTGCTGGTTTTCACTGCAGATGTATGGATTTCACCCCTGACATACCCACTGAACAAGAGCAAGCATATCTCAAAAGGCTGCTGCAAAACATTGCACACCATTGAGAGGAAACATTACTCAACCAGAAACTGTTGCAAACCACTGAAAGTACCATGAGTAATGTGTCAGGGGTAGGCACCGCAAGCTGTCAATCATAGAATTGTTTATTAAATTGACTTTCAAATAATATAATGTCTGAACCTTTTTACTGCCCTGTGTGCAAATTCCTGCTTATCTAGCAGGGGAAACATATTCATATAAAGCATTTGCAAACACTATTTGACTTGGGTCAGCACAATAAGGATACAATGACTTATTGAAAGGCTCTATTTATTTTACAAGCATCCCATCTCAGACTGATTTTTCAGGCAAGGACATTAACAGAGTATCAATGTCCTAAAGAGAAGGCCTCGAGACACTCCCAGCCAAACAGATGACTTGTGCCACGAGGCCACGAGGACACTAGCTCAGCCCGAGTGTGCTCGGCTGATTTATGATTTCAGCGCTCTGCCGGAGCTGATATGATTATGCAGGCAGCTCCCTGGGCCCCAAGCAGCACCATAAAGGTTGTTAGAGGTGCTACACCACTCCACACCCAGCCATATGGAGAGACTGATGGACAGATGAGTTTTTAACTGCCGCATTGTGGATCCAGGCCCTCAAAGGGGTATGGGATCACTTCTATGCAGCCGGTCAGCAGAATTAAATACCGCACCATCACTTTCACCTCCTCTTATACAAGTTTCTAATCTCAGGCCGAGCTTGGTTATCAGCCTATCTATGTGGTTTCCACAACGACCTGATTAGGTCTTGCCAAAGGACTGTGTGCAGGGCCTCTGGGGAGAGAAGGAAATCGATACAGGATTGACTCCCCCTGCTTCGCGCTGATTCTCCCAGGCTGGGTCATGTAAAGTTATTTTCTTTACCTTGCTTGTGTTTATTGGGACAGCCTGCACCGATATCCCCTGGCTTAAGAGAGATCACCAAATATACTCTCAATGGCTTGTTAAAAGAATCTTCATTTGGAAGACAAATGACCAGATTCTAAAATGCAATTAATCTTTATCTGAACAACCACAGTGCCCTGTCCTGAACTATTTGGTGAACATAACATGCAATCACATCTGAGCACAGATTGGACTAAGACTGTTGGTTTTGCTCTTGCTTTAACCTAATTTTAAATCAATAACCACTGCCATTATTTTTATATTATCTCTTTAATTATTTATGTCTCTATGTAAAAAAAAAAAAAAGTTAGAACAATTTATCAACAAAATGAATGTTCTTTAATTATACTGAATTTGCCCTCTCTGTCAAATCACAGGCTCACTCACCTTTACAGTATATCTTCAAATATAAGGGCATTATAGGCAGGCTCCCATGTTACATATCCAAATTTCTTTCTTTTACACAGAGTACTTATGGTTTACTGTCCCAGAACACTATATCATTGAATGTACCTCAAGCCCGGACAGAGTTTTTCAAAAAGGATATCATGTTTGCTGCCCCTTCTACTTGGAATGACCTACAGAAAACACTCAAACTACATTGTCTAATTTCCTTAAATGGTTTTAAAGGTTATGTTAAAACTATAGAACATGAGTCCATCCACACATGCAAATGTTTTAATTAATGGCACTTTTATTTAATTGAAATGCACTTGAGTTGTCTTTGCCTCTTGTGTTTGTTTTGTGATTGTAAATTGTTTATATGTAACTAATTAGTTCTGCTAGCTTGGCCAGGTCTCTCTTGAAAAATAGATTTTATATCTCAATGAGACTAACCTGATTAAATAAAGGTTAAATAAATTAAAAAAAATACTGTAAAACAGCATAATTGTATGATGGACACAAGTTGTGTGGCGGCTCAGTTGTTTTGCACTGTGACCTCACAGGAAGAAGGCTGTAAACTGGCTTTGGTTTACTGTGTGTTTGCATTTGCTTTTAGTGATCCAGTTTTCTCCACCAGTCTAAAGACATGAGACTTTAAAGCACCCATAGGTGTGAGTATCAGTGTATTTGTGTCTTTATATCTTTATGTCTTAGCCCTAGTTGGTGACTTGTCCAGGATTTTGCCTGCATTCCTTCAACATCGAGCTTCAAATATCTTGTAGGAAAATAAAACCCTGCCCTTGTGACCCTGAAGAGAAATATGTGAGCATGGAAATTAAAAGAATAAATTACCATGGACATGTTATTTTTGGAATCATCCGATCAATGTATTACCAATAAACCTAGTGGATAATCAATAGCTAGACAGTCATCAGTGAGATTTATATTGACAGCAGGCCTTCTGAAAGCACAACAATAGAAGTGTGTGGAGTTACAGCTGGCCTCTCTTGGGCTAACCTTTTTCAACTCATTATGGCCTCATTCCAAAGCATTTCATTATCACGCAGCAGTAGCAGCCCCAGCTGAATACAACCAATATTTCTAACGACATTCTAATGTGCCATCGCTTTACCAGCTAAAACAAACAAACCATCAGCCATGATCGTCATTAACAATTCACCATAACATCACATTACATTACCTGCCTGGGTTAATTTTCACTATGAACCAAGAAGCCTTTCTTTACATGATTTAAAATAGAAATATCTGAAGGACCCTTAGAGCAGTATATCTTTTATATCTTTCTTTCTTATTTTTATTTCTGGTGGATACTTATGGTGAGGGTCCCTTTTTGGTTTCAGCTGAGTAACACTTTACAATACGGTACACAGGACTATGTACAGTATTAGATAACGATGAGTTACTAAAGAACAGACTGGGAAATACTATATTAATGAATTATAATAATTATTTCATAAATATCTGTGAACAGACATACTGACCACTTTCTTAATGAGTAGTTATGAGTCAGCCACAGAGCGGCACAAAACTAGTTGATTTTTAGATGACTCATTACTTAATCATTACAAACAATTAGTTCCTTTTTTTTGCCCCCTCAAGTAAAGTGTTTTAGATTATACTGAGTTGTTATCAAGTTGTCCCTCATTTCTTTGATTATGACAATACAAATGATAGAATTCATAATTAGTCTCTTAATAACAAATCAGAAACAGTAGGATTCACAAGATAATCTTCTTAATTAGACCACATATATACTAATATTTACATTTACAAGTCCTATTCTGTAGCATTATGGATGCCATTGCCTTAGAAATGTTATAAACAGAGTATCTACCAGCGTAAGTAAGCGTAAGGATTCGACCATGAAAAGGCAATAACTCCAAACACTTTTTTTTTTTATGAATCCAATCCAAAAAGAAACTTCAATCTCAATAGATTTATTTGGTGTGTATTTGGTGTTGCTGGGCACACACACACTTTACTGCTCCCCAGTACCAGCAGAAATAATGTTTCATTCCAGTAAATTATTACATCTCTGGTCACTTTAGTTCCAGGACTGTTGAAAAGATGATGACAGTTAGTGCCGTCCTACGTTATATAGTATATCCAGCATGAGTTATTCAGTAACAAACAATTCCTTAATTATCATGAGCGTTTCCTAAATTAGCTCCCCATAGCGCTGGCATGAAATACGACCCACAGGAGCATTTTCCATCCTTATATCTAAACCAGATAACTTAACAGTTGTGATTTTAAACACGTCGTTAACATTATGAAACAGTCGCAGTTTGGTTAGGTTTAGGCACAAAAACTACTTTTTTGGCAAGAGCAGTTGTAACACCAGAGCTGTGCTGTGCTAGATTTTTGGACAGCCACCTATTATGCAATTTAAATATAATTTGTATCCACCATAAACAATTTCAAACAATCCTGATAGATTCTCAATCTTTGGCAATGGCTTAGCAGTTATACTGAAAATGAATAGAATAAAGGAAAAAAGTGAAAAGGAAAAAGAATAAAAGAGTCTACCTAAGCACTTGGCTTGTGGATTAACAACCAATTATTTGCCTGGATATTACAGCTCACATGGTCCTTAATTGCACTGGTCCAGTAGACTGCTGTTTTATCTATAAGACTATGGGGACATGTCTTGCTAATGTGTTTTGTTCAGTAAGTTAGAGTTCAACAGATGGAAATGTGGACTTGGGTTTTGAAAGGCCATCCTAACCTTTTAAGTCAGAACAACCAGGTCATGGCCCATTTTCCATTAAAAACTCATCTCTGAACCTGGATCTGTCTCTGCCAACTAGAAGCCATCACATCACTCTACCCTCTCTGTTCTCTAAAACCAATAAATGGATCCCATTTGTTTCTCTTGCACCTTCACGGTAAGGTTTATTGAAGGTACATTTATTGTGAAGTCAATAAACATAATTATAAATTTTAGTCTTTATAACCCGGATTTAATGACTGACAGTTGGTGACTTGTATTATCCTCAAATTAGCCAAAAAGTCAGTGTTCAATTTTTTATTCATATGGGGTTCTTCATTCTCTTTGTAAGATAATTGTAAGCCTTCCTGGATAGGTCAATCTAGTCCGTTCATAAAACTAAAATATGTACACCTTACATAGTGATAGAATTTGTAAAAGGCCAGTTTATTAGAGAAAGACAGATTTTGTAGGGACAGAACCTTTTGTAGAGGAACATCTCTGTAACAAAAAGGTCATTCTTAAGTAAAGTGTGTTTGCATTTCAGTCTTGTAAATCCATAATACTAGCAGTTGTAGCTACATGTGACAATGTTAACACTGCAGCAGCTTAAAAAAAAACACTTCAATAGTTCCTGCCTGGAGCAGATGACCAATCATAGAAGGCCGGCTACCTGTTACGTGACACGGAGCCGAGAGTGGAAAAAAAACTGTTGAAACAGGAGAGTTCAGAAGACTTGGAAATTTGAACGTTTTAGCTCACAGGGATTTCTCTAAAATATGTTTACCTCATTATTTGGCCACATTTAACATGAAAATCCGACATTATAACATTATAGATATGACAAAATATGGAAAAGCATAATAGGTCGCCTTTAAAGTCTACTCCTCTGTTATCCCTCTACATAACCGCAGTGTTTTTCTTGATCTGTTATTTGACTGCCCAATTGTATGCAGCAAAGTGGAAGAAAACAATCCCATAATCATTTGAAGACAATTTCTCTGCCTTCCCCTTGGAGATATTACTCACACTATATATACAATAAAGATGTATATATGTATATTGTATATATATAGTGTGTATTCACAAGAGTTAGTCAGTCAGCGAGTGATCTTTGACGTCGTTGAGGCTCTGTGGGCATAAAGGGATCCTGTCAGATGTGGAAACAAAGACGAGCGTGTAAAGAGGTAGAGTGCTGATGATGATGCATCATCTGACGGAGTATATACCTGTGCCATCTCCTCTCCTTATAGAGATTAATGACCCAGGCATCCATTTAAAAGCTATGTACGAGCTTGAACTACAGCACACCACAAATGTTTAAGTTTTTCAATGCACGTAACAACAACAAATCCTCATTCTTTAGACAATGCAATGTGGATCAGCTCAATGAGTTGTGACCCCTAAATCAGAGGGCTGTGGGGCTGCGACAACCTTATATTGGTGTTTACAGAAGGTAAGGATTTGTTTCTTCTTCTTTTTTACCACCTGGCTGTTTGCAATGTTGATGCCCACATTTAACATGTTTCTTGTATCATAAAACAGACATTTATTTATTGAGGTATTTCTAAATAAATTCCTAAGTCTAAATGCCTTGCCTTACTCCAAATATGACTTCTCACAATCACAGAGGTATGCATTTATTGATAATTAATTATATTCAATTACATTCGAGATTCAATATTTTAGGAATCCAAGACTTTTGTCATAAAGGATGTTCAGGATAGTCGTGGTATGTTCTGCCAGCTTGACAAACCTAATCTATTTTCTTCAGACATGATGTTACAGTAATTCACTGTGAGATCTGGTGCAAAAATACCGAGAATAAACAACACCTGAAAAGCGGGCTGCAAAGCAGCAAGCTCACCTGAGGAGATGCCTCAGAAACAAACTTTGGTGCTACAGAGGTTGCTAAGCTGACGAGCAGAAAGAATTGATGCCCTGGACAAGAAGGTGGACTCAAAATCACGAGGTGCATAAATAACTTACACTCTGTCTACTGACTTGAAAGGTCAGATTAACACAAAAAAGGAAAAAACTTTTACCGGTTAGCGCTGCCTCTGCCACTCAGAAAGCTCACTCAATAGCCTAGAGGAAGCAACAAATGCATACTCCGACAGAGTGGTGGACTAAGAGACCCACATGCTCCACTTAAAGGCAAAACTTGTAAGGAAAACAGCGGCAGTGAGCCATCCGAATTCTAGGGATCAAAGAAAACTTAGGTTCTCACCCGACCCACTTAGTGGCCAAACTTTTCTGTACATTTCTAGACCCTCATTTCTGTACACACCACCAATATCCTGGCTTAAGTTAAGCAGTAGGTTTAAGATAACCCCATATTTTATTGATTCCCCTTGGGAAATGAGGTCATTACTTAAAAAGTCAAATTATTCAGCAGCATTATTCAGCAGGGCAAATCAAATTATATAAGGATTTAGTCAGGCATAAGGAATATAAAATTAAGCATAAGAAAAAGTTTGGGGATAGCATGGATTAATGTTTATGTCTTTCTCTAAACAATATACAGGGCCGAACTTTCAGGGAGGGTCACGTGACGTAATGCGAGAGGCGACCTGAAAGTGTGCCTGAAAGTGAGCTGTGCTAGGTTCTGCTGTACTTATCCTTTAAATTTCATTTTTAACCAGATATTGGTTGTTGGCTCGAGAGTTAAACTATAGAAGGGCTAAAATATGTTGAAACATGGGCAAGACGTGGCGAAGGGACAAGATGGCGGAGCTATTGCTAATCAACAGACCCAGTGCATAAGCCAGGATATTAGTAATATCTATGCAACACTGATGAAGATAACCAGCGAAATGGAGGGATTGGCACCACCGTTTCAACGGAAGCCAAACTTTCCACCTTAATCACACAAATTGACAATATGAAAAGACGAGTGGAATATCTTGAAGCAGCCGAGAAAGACTGGCAAGCTAACCCTCCCGCTAAGAAAGAGGTAGAGATGATCTGGGATAAATTGGGAGGACATGGAAAATCGTGCAAGATGTAGCAATGTTCGGTGTATTGGATTTCCTGAAGGGAAAGAAGATGGGGATGCAGCTACATTTTTGGAGGACTTGATCCCCGAGTTACTTGACCTCGAGGGGAAGCCTGAGATAGAATGAGCACACAGACTCACTAGCCAAAGCCCAAAGTCAGGAGGTAAACTGCGACCTATACTGACGAAGTTTCTGAGATCTTCCGACAGGGATTTAGTGCTATGTGCGGCGAGGACCAAGACCAACTTAAGCTGGGATGATAACAACATTATGCTCTTCCCGGACTTTTCGAGGGCTACTATGATGAAGCGGGACAAATTCAAAGACTGCAAGAAAAAGCTACATGACCGGGAGGTGCACTTCCGTCTGATGTATCCTGCCACACTGCAGATCGCATGGGAATGAGCTAGCCCTAAAAAAGCCATGGCTTTCATAGATGCCATGGAGTGACTGTGAGTAGCCTATATAGCCTGGACTATTTCCAAAATAAGAGAGCAGTCTTTTAGTTCTTTTCATTTGTCTTTGTTGTAATTTAGTTTTACTCTCTGTATTCTGATTAATATGAGGGCAAACTCAGGGCACTGGTTAGACTAACAAGCAGCGAAGCCTGCGAGTTACGTTAGATAGAGACTCAACACAACAGCTCCTAAAACAGCTGGGTTCCTAGAAGAGATATTAAGGTACTATAGTCAAGGATTCAAGGCATTTGTGTATTACTCCATGTTGATTCAGACAGCAGGGGATGGGGTCCTACTAGTTCTTAAGAGCATATGGGAGAGGGACCTAAGTCTAACACTGGAGGAGGATGAGTGGATAAAGATATGTACAAACATAAAATCCATGTCAAGGGATGCAAGAGTACATTTAATACAAATTTAAATAATGCATTGCTTTTATTGGACCCCGTCTAGACTGTTTAGATTAGGTCTGATCGCAAATCCAAACTGCTGGCGATGTAAATCTGAAGAGGGTCATCTTTTACATGCCTTATGGTCCTGTGACAAAGTGCAAGAATTTTGGACATGGATACACAGTCTCCTTATTGAAATCTCAGGGATTCAAATTCAAGTTATGTCCCAGACTATTTGTCTTAGGGGATGATTCAGTATTAACCAAAGGGAGTCAGTACATAAAAAATTGGATCCAAACCAGCATCATGAAAGGCAGACAGATACTTCTTAGAGGGTGGAAGACCGAGGGCGTAACCTTGGTTCAAGAGTGGACTGTTGAATTGGCAAGAGTGGCAGCATTTGAAAGGAATTTGTATTTGTATGAATGCTGTATTAAAAAAAAATAAAAAAAACTGTTAATCACAAAAAAAACAATATACAGGGGCGATACAAACATGATCAACAGTGAAAGGTAATACTGTTTGGCTAGAGGCCTAGAGAGAATTCAGATAGTGTAAATAGGTTTGTTGCTACCCAGGCACAAAGGTACAGCAGAGGTACTTCTCACTGATAAAATGCTGTGCTATCATATTAGGACTGACATTTCCAGTTCAAGAGTGGGCCTCAGGCTCCCGAGGGCTGTGGTGAATGGGTACAATCTATTGCATCAGGCAATCTTGGAAATCATATGAATTTCAGAGCACAGCATACATTAACTATGGTCAACTAATGCACTGTAAGTTACGCACAGTTGGTGTTTTAGTAGCCAGTGTGGCAAACAGCCTCTAGGAAGTAAAACATTTATTGCAGAGTCTGATATAATGAGACTAATAATGATGACAATCATTAGGGAAAGAGGAACTTGTTACTTGAGCACCCAAATGGACCAGAGGGAGTTGGTTCCTTTGAATGTATGCTTCTATACATCTGGATCTGATGGCCTGAAGATAATTTGCCGTGGACTGTTCGCTGTGCAGCCAAAGTCTCCAGAGTGACATACAGTATCTGATGTAAAAATGAACAACCATCAAGAGGGGCCAGCCAGAGTTCATTCATATCTTACTTTGCTTAAAAATCTTGCTTCCTGAGGCAGTCGTGTGAACTCCACCGGAGAAGTAAACAACAGGAGAGCTACGAGAGGAAGCGAAAGAAGGATCATATCCCTGTAAACCTGGACACAAAGAGTAAGCTGTTAAGACCGTGCTATGAATTCATACTGATAGATATTTATAGTATATTATCATGCACGATGTTTATCTATTTTGCTGGTAAAACTACTTTTTTCTCTTGATTTTATAATCTCTGCAGTGATTAATCATATATAATAGAATATAATGCAATAATTGTACTACTGTGTGTCTTTAAGAGAAGCCTACAGTAATGTATGGTCACATACAGTAATGTACAGGGAGTATGTGACCATAAAACATGTCTGCAATCACTAAAATAGTTGCATAAAATAACAAATGTCAACATTATGGGGTCGCTTGTGGAAAAGTCTGTACAAACTCTTGTACAAAAAAATCTATATTATAAAGTAGTGCATGTTTCCTGTCCTAATTTTCACTTGTGGAAATAGACTTGGTGTAAAGGTTGGAATGAATGGCTGGGGACACTGTAGTGCCACATGTCCATTTAGAGAACCACAGACACTTAAGCAGTTTGGTGGAAAGTGATGAAACCCCTCTCTGACCATCTGCCACAGGGCTTCCCTCTGTACTCTGCAGTCTGGACAGAAACAAGGGCAGACTGTGGTGACCTAATGTTGAAACTGAGACACTGCCGCCTTCCAGCTGGGCAGTACGTCCCCGCCTGGTTATTGATGGTCAGAGTGGGAGATGTAGCCATAAGGAAGTTGTACATCTTAAACTGTCACTGCTGATATTTGTAGTCTTGCAACGTGCCTGAATCCCAAATGTTATGCTGCACAAACACACACCCGCACACACACATACTTATGCATATGCAAATATACATTTAACCCTGTACAAAAATAGGCACACATGCAAAAAAAAGAAAAGCCATCACACCACACCGTATGTCATTTAACAAATGGGCGACTTGCATAAAGTGTGAGAATGGGGTGTCAAAGGTGGCGCTATTCCAGTGATTATGATTAATAGCAAAACTGTCACTGTGCAACAGCTATGGCTGAGTGCCTGCATATAAGATTATGTTCCACTCTATGAAGCTTTGTCACAATGGTGGTGGATTTGCGAGGCAGCACATGCACACAATCATCTCCACACGTCAATTATATTTAACATGTTTGACAGCCATCATGCTACAAAAAATTTTATGTAGCATTACAAACATAGGCAGGTCATTCATGAAGCTGCCTTAGCCTTGACATAAATTACCAGAGGGTATCTTTATGGTTAGTGGGTAGAAACAACTGTAAATACACTATTTGTCATATAAATTGTCAAGAAACATAGCCCATTAACCCACTTGTAAAGACATTACTTGTTAATTACGTGTTAAATAATGACACATTGTCTGATTTTGTTTTCCTTTTCAGATTCCCCTCAAGCTCAAATCCAGTCTGCTAGAGAGGTATTTAACAGCTCATTCCTGACTTCAAACCATGTAAGCTGCAGTGCAGGAGACAGAGCCAGCATTTACCTCTCAGCCAGGCTGTAGGTTGGTCAGGGGGCCCCGGATTCAGACTGAGCAGAGAGCGATCCAACTGAGGCCCTAAAGCTGTAATTACGCATGAACAGATGGCCTTCTTGGAGGACTTTCCTCCCTCAATCCCTTCTCTCAGACCTACTACCTGCAGCGCACCGAGCTCTCGCTGCTCTCAAAGCGTTGCTGCACAAAGATTATTGTTCACAGTTAATGGTGGCTGGCAGGTCGGCTTTACTGTTAGAGAGGTGGCTGTGTTACCAGGGAGCCATGAGCTCATTGAAACAGCCAAACCATCATGCCTTCCATAGGTGAGTTAGTTAGTTATATAGTTAGATAGTGAGATAGTTAGATAGTTAGATAGTTAGATAGATAGATAGACAGATAGATTTTACAAATTTACAAAAGTGCAGTATATAAAACAATGTGAGTCCTAGAGCTGGTATTGTGTTATTACTCTGATAAACATACTGCGGAGAGGTCTTAAAATTCCCTGAGAGAAGACATCCCTGAACATGAATATGTGTTTGAAAAAACATTTACTTTCTCTCAGATATAAATGAATGCTGCATTCACTGACTGCGGCAGTGCGAAAAAATACACTATACAGTACAGTATAGTTGCTATATAATGACAGTTTTTTCTGTGGACTCCCATGAGATAAAGATGGAGTGGATAAATGCTTCCTGTGCTAGCCATGTCCTTTGTTCTCTCTTTGAAATCATGCAGGTGATTTACGAGTGAGGAATACAAATAATGCCCCTGTTGTGTTGTGTATCACTGGCCCAGTGCAGACAGAAGCAGAAACATATTTCAGTCCAACTCTGGTTATTCGACAAAGACAATGGATGTAAAGGAAAAAAGGAGAGCAAAAAAAGAACGTCTTAGAGAATGTATTTACCTGTTAACTAAAGTTTCATGCTCATGGGGCACGTCACAAATGATTCAGGGGCCCCAGAGCTCTGGAGCAAACAATAAATTGTAGATATTTACTGTTTCACAGGCCCAATTGAGCTGTTTTTAAGGGCCCCAGAATATGACAGCTGTAATGATTTGTCAAATAAAAGTGATAAATTTGCCATTGAGCGATTTGGTGAATGGATTCTATTTGTAGGCACTTCCTTTTAATCAAAACCTGCAAAATGAAACTGTGCTCAGTCAACTGAAAACTACATCCAGATGACTGTATCACAGAAGGAAATAAATTATATCTCCCCCTCCCTTGTCGTCATGTGTGTTTGCTATAAAACTGTCAACCAGCAGAAGCAATTACAGCATTGTTTGCGGCAACTATACGGTAACGGTTGGCTGCTCAGTATCATGGTTCAGTTCAACATCTCATCTATCAGGGTCAAAAGACGGCAGCTCTGTCATACTGCACGCCGTTACAGAGGTTGCTGCAGCAATCCCTCGCCATGTCTAATCACCATGAGATCCCAGCTTGTGCCTCTAGCGTGGTGCGTTACATACTGCTCAACAAGTATAGCAGCCAACCTCTGTGCTTTAATGGCTGGCTCTTACTTCCCAATTGTGGCTGTAGACCTGCTTTTTTCGCTGTTTAATGGCAGGAGGAGGAGCAGGCTCCCCGTGCCCACCGAGACACATGGAGCTGTAATTACACTCAGCCAGATTGGTTAGGGAGGGAGGGCAGAGAGAGTTTACACCTATAGGATACACTCAAAACACATACTCAAGCACATACTATATACAGTGAGGAAAATAAGTATTTGAACACCCTGCTATTTTGCAAGTTCTCCCACTTGGAAATCATGGAGGGGTCTGAAATTGTCATCGTAGGTGCATGTCCACTGTGAGAGACATAATCTAAAAACAAAAATCCAGAAATCACAATGTATGATTTTTTAACTATTTATTTGTATGATACAGCTGCAAATAAGTATTTCAACACCTGTCTATCAGCTAGAATTCTGACCCTCAAAGACCTGTTAGTCTGCCTTTAAAATGTCCACCTCCACTCCATTTATTATCCTAAATTAGATGCACCTGTTTGAGGTCGTTAGCTGCATAAACAGCTTGGTGAAAAAAGGTCCACTGTTGGAGCAATCATTAGAAAATGGAAGAAGCTAAACATGACTGTCAATCTCCCTCGGACTGGGGCTCCATGCAAGATCTCACCTCGTGGGGTCTCAATGATCCTAAGAAAGGTGAGAAATCAGCCCAGGACTACACGGGAGGAGCTGGTCAATGACCTGAAAAGAGCTGGGACCACCGTTTCCAAGGTTACTGTTGGTAATACACTAAGACGTCATGGTTTGAAATCATGCATGGCACGGAAGGTTCCCCTGCTTAAACCAGCACATGTCAAGGCCCGTCTTAAGTTTGCCAATGACCATTTGGATGATCCAGAGGAGTCATGGGAGAAAGTCATGTGGTCAGATGAGACCAAAATAGAACTTTTTGGTCATAATTCCACTAACCGTGTTTGGAGGAAGAAGAATGATGAGTACCATCCCAAGAACACCATCCCTACTGTGAAGCATGGGGGTGGTATTATCATGCTTTGGGGGTGTTTTTCTGCACATGGGACAGGGCGACTGCACTGTATTAAGGAGAGGATGACCGGGGCCATGTATTGCGAGATTTTGGGGAACAACCTCCTTCCCTCAGTTAGAGCATTGAAGATGGGTCGAGGCTGGGTCTTCCAACATGACAATGACCCAAAGCACACAGCCAGGATAACCAAGGAGTGGCTCTGTAAGAAGCATGTCAAGGTTCTGGTGTGGCCTAGCCAGTCTCCAGACCTAAACCCAATAGAGAATCTTTGGAGGGAGCTCAAACTCCGTGTTTCTCAGCGACAGCCCAGAAACCTGACTGATCTAGAGAAGATCTGTGTGGAGGAGTGGGCCAAACACCCTCCTGCTGTGTGCAAACCTGGTGAAAAACTTATTTGCAGCTGTATCATACAAATAAATAGTTAAAAAAATCATACATTGTGATTTCTGGATTTTTTTTTTTGTTGATTATGTCTCTCACAGTGGACATGCACCTACGATGACAATTTCAGACCCCTCCATGATTTCCAAGTGGGAGAACCTGCAAAATAGCAGGGTGTTCAAATACTTATTTTCCTCACTGTATATAGGTCATGGGGACACAACACACACTCAGTACATCCACATGCAGGTCCCACAATGTTATCTTTCTTACAGCACATACTGTATATGGTACACACACACACACACACACACACACACACACACACACACACTGTCCTGATGATTTATTAAAGCAGTCAGAGGAGAGAAGGAGCAGCACCAGAGTCCAGTGATGGGAGGGGAAACCTAGACAACTTGTCACAGTGATACTGGACAGCGCTTTGTGGATCTAACTAGAAAACACTGCTTTCAAGAAAAAAAAATAAGGCATTAAAGTAAAATTAGTTACCTAATTTTAAAGGTATTACTGTAATTATAACCCGGAGCAACTTCAGGTTTTCTCCAGGTAAATACATCAGAAGAATAACACGGTACGATACAGTAACACATGATACGATTCGTAGGATAATGAATCCCAGGAACTGTGTTAATGTTGCAACATAGTTTTTTCTCACAGAAGATGTTTCTTACTTGGAAAACACAGATGTGACAAATAACATTAATGATGGCTGCATTCAATTTAGATGTGCCCGTTTCATTGCCCTGGAATGGTCCATGCTGGTCCACTGGCCTGGCTTGATAGCACTTTAATTTTTAAAATGTTGTATGAAACATGCCATGGACACTACTTCGTTCCATAGTCCTTTTTCACAGAAGGCATGTTGACAATGTCACAGTAGGAAAAGCACAGGTGTAAATTATAAAACGAATGATGGTTTCAGGTTCCTGGTATTGTGCATGCTGGTTCAGTGTCACCCTGAGCCATCGTTATTATTAGTAGTAACACCTGTGCTTTTCCTACTATGACAGACTTAGTGTCTGCTGTGAAAAAGGCTTGTTGTGGGACGTTTTTCAGTACACTATGTAGTGACACTCAAACAAAATGGCAGAGGGTAAATATAGTACACTAAATAGTAAAGAAGGTGTGATTTTGGACATAGCCTGAGGGAACTTTTTTCACGGCAGACATTTTGACTTGATAATATTTTAAAGGTCCCATGACATAGTGCTCTTTGGATGCTTTTATATAGACCTTAGTGGTCCCCTAATACTGTATCTGAAGTCTCTTTCCCGAAATTCAGCCTTGGTGCAGAATTACAGCCACTAGAGCCAGTCCCACAATGAGCTTTACTTAGTATGTGCCATTTCTGTGTCTGTAGCTATTGAGGAGGAGAGAGGGGGGGGGGCAAGGTGGAGAGTGGGGGTGTGGCCTTGACCAACTGCCACTTTGCTCATTTGAAAGCCATGATGCCTCTCTCTCATGGGTGGGCCAAATTCTTTGGGCAGGCAAAGCAGAGAAAGGGGAGGTAACCTTCCTCCTTATTACCTCATAAGGAGCAAGATTCCAGATCGGCCCATCTGAGCTTTCATTTCCTCAAAGGCAGAGCAGGATACCCAGGGCTCGGTTTACACCTATCGCCATATCTAGCCACTGGGAGAACATAGGCAGGCTGGGGGAACGCATATAAATGTTAAAAAACCTCATAAAGTGAAATTTTCATCCCATGGGACCTTTAAAAGGAAAAGCACGGGTGTAACTAATGACATTAGTGTTGGCTCTGTCTCATTTAGGTGTGTCAGTGCAGCATGCCTAGCATATAATATAACATGATATATGTTATGACATGAATTATTGAATTTAGGCAATTAATGTATGAACTACTTTTTCATAGGTAGAAAATTTCACATACAACCAACTTATCTAATCAAATCTACCTAGGATGTATCAGGCTCTCACCACACACTGACAAATATATCACTATACATGACGGGTCTCAAGCTAATGTATTCCAACATCCCCAACAGATATTACGTTTTAACAACAAACACTACTAGGCCTAAGAGCTGATGATGAAAATGCATCCAAGTCTTGCCTGTCCTGAAGGTCAGGAAATGTTTGACATTCAAAGGCATGGAAATTCAAATCCACAGGATAATCTAAATAACATGCATATGCATGCCATCATTATATAACACTATATTACATTTAGTTTGCATTCATTGATAAATATTTTAATGTTTCTTGTTGACTGTTTTCCTTTTAGAAACATGCTTGCTATATTTTTTTCTAATGCCTGAATGAATAAAATGCAGTAGAATAGGTAATATACATTAAGTAACTATGACATATTGTATCATCTTGCTCCATATTTTCTGTTTTAATATGGTATTGCACTGTGTTTCTATTAGTCTAATTGCATTTGGTGAAACTGGCCTATTTCATACTCTGTAAAACTGGATCAGGTTGAATTATCTTGCTTCATGTGGTATCATATTATATGAAGTGTTGATATAAAGTAATTTTAATCAAGTTTATATATACCTTGCATATCATATGGATATAACATCCTGCTGTGAATGACTTATCCCTCCCTAGAGGTGAGCTTCATCAATCATCCCCTAAAGAATAAACGGCCCTCTGCTTTGAAGGACACAGAAAAGTCCAGGTTGGATGCTTCATGTCTGTCAGGCTGTTACTCATACATAACAGCTGGCTGCATTACATTATCACACAGATGGACATGTTTCTTTGGCCCATAACTTCTGGATAATGTATCCTCCTCTTGTTGAGCTTCATTGCTGTGTTATCATCCTGTCATATGCTCAATTAGTTGCCCCTGGAATGCATGTATTTATTAATCTAATTTAAAGTATATCAGTAAGAAAAATCAGGTGCCTAGGTTGGCTGCTTGCCAGCTCCTTGTGCACATGCATACACACGTGCAGATCAGACTGTGAGGTTAACAACATGGCCGCCATCTTATCATAAATTATATCAACCAGCTCATCCTCAGACATCATAATTTGCCCACCATCAATTTGTCCTTTGAAATGTGATGCAGATGATGACTAACAATTCCTGCAGGAGTTGACAATATGCAAATGAGAGGTCAAGGTTTTGGAAGTCAAAGTTGATGTAATTCTTGGCAGCTCTACGGTAGGATGAGTCAGGTTAGTGTTTTTTTCTATTTTCCCTCCCTCCTGGGAGTATATGAGTGACAGTGTTTCCCTTCCCCCTGCTTCAGTTTGCTCTTTTCTGCATGTTTTCCTCTTGTCCTTCTTTAACAATCTCTGATTACACATACTTGCTGGCATACTTGGGTCAGGAAAAGAAAAGAACAGAAAAGAAAAGATTGCACACACAATTTCAGTTGGGGGATTGGAGCATTTTGGGGTTTAAAAAAACAAAACAAAAATGATGCTGTGAATCAGTAATGTCCCACTATTAGTCAGTCCCTCCAGGATTTCGCAGCCTTTTTTTGAGATTGTTGCGGTCCAAAATGCCTGATTTCTTCGGAGCTTTTGTAAAAAATTGCGATAAAAGTTGCATGTTTTTGTATGTTTGTTACAATGAAGTTGCGGGAGACAGTGAAAGTTGCAAAAAAGTTGCGATTTTGTTTTTTTTAATAGTTCTTTAAAAATAAAAAGGAAACATGTTTTGGGGAGAATAAAACTACTCTGGGCTGAGTTTTCCTAGTAACCTTAATAAAAAGGCTCAGGATGCTGCAAATGTTGGTATAATATGAAAATGGCTGGTGGATTTAAGACAAAAAATAATAATTTATTGAATGAATCAAATTTGAACATATGTGTCAGTGGCTTGTTGATCTTTACATTGTTAGATAATTTCCTAACGTGGCCTGGGACACACATTCATACGGTTTGATAAAGTACTGACTTTAACTTATCATTGCACTTACAATAACGAGCGTAGCTGTCCTCAATTCAGGTCATCGTGTCGTCTCATCTCCTTTTTCCTGCATCCACCGTGTGTGTTGTTTGTGTGTGTCTGTGTGTGTGTTTGTGTGTGTGCAAGCGTCAGTCGCGGGGGGAACGGAGCAGCAGCTCCACCTGCTGCAGAGAGCCGACAGTCAGGATTGAAACGGCAGCAACTTCAGCGACTTTTAAATCGTTAGTCTATATTGATGTTAAAATGTATACAGGTTGGCAGGTATTCCACGCAAAGTTGGAAGTGTGCCCTCATTTAGAAGAAGTCTCCCAGCTAATCCTGCCTTGTACTACTGAAGTTGTAGAAACAAACAGCTAGCTAGATGATGTGATCTTACCTAGCTACTGCGCATGTAGGACTGCCAACAAAGATGTTACAGCAGTGAGAGGTCTCACTCTGTAGCTAAAACAGAGACCTGCACACAGGGTGAAAAGAGGAGCTGCAGCAATGTGCAGTACAACATAAATATGGTGTTTTTTGAAAATTAAACCATGTAAACCTATTCTGGTACAACCTCAAAATACAATTATGAAACTGAAAATGAGCATAATATGGTCACCTTAAAAATAGAGTTTACAGTGCAGAACAACTTGGTTAAAATGATTCCGTATATATGTTCATACATCAAATTATAGAGTACTCTAAAAAACCTAGAAATACACACCACAAATATGTCTTTATTTATCAGTAATGAAATTCCCATGGAGAAAGATGAGCAGTGCCATCATGTCTGTTTGAAGGAATGTCATTGATCTCTCTGTGCATTATAACTCTGGACTAAAAATATCTCACACATACCCCAACCTTTTCTCTGACGTTCTTTACTGTCTGTATCTCTTTTCTATAGTTTCTCCATATCATCGCTGGGCTCTCACACACATGTTACTTAGAACCTCTCATTTTCTTTCTTTCCCCATCTCTGTTAGAATTGTACTTTCAATTGTACTACAGCTGTAAAGAAAAGACAAAAGGATGACACTGACAAATGGACTTATTTTGTCTGGCTTACTTATGTGCTGGTTCCAGGTGATTAGATTCACTGTGTGGGCTTTTGACCAAGGTGCCTGCGGGGTCTAGAATAATCAGCTTACAACGTCAGATTTTCTGGTGGTTTTCTTCTCTGGTGCTTTAAAATAATATTTATATTATAATATCAGACATTAACTGCTCTCTGACGTAACACAGATGGCCCAAATAAAAAAAACATAAATGCGGAATTAATGTTTTGGCAGGTGACAAGTTTTTGAGGGATTATTTCCTGCCACAGACGTGCATTTCTTCCTGAGGGTGTTGAATGACTAACAGTAAGTAGAGAATAACTGATCTCAAAACATTTCATCTTAAGCACCATGAAATCACAAAAACAGAGTAACTTTAACAAAGCAAAGTCTTCATGTTTAGTGCAAAGGATTACAGTATCTTGTGAAAGTATCTGTAGCGTAGAGTCAGCATCAAAAGGCAAAAACGTTTCAGATGCAATGTGCAGACACCACTAGGACGATTATATGCAGTAACTGGGGAGGAAATCGTTCAGCAGTGTCTCTCACCCTGGAATTTAAAACCATAAAAAATATTTACTTTTTCAGTCAATCCCGTAGTTAAAGCATCTGTCGTGGTTCTTTAATTTTAGGGATATATTTGTTTATGTTTTAAAATGGCATAATGATCTTTAGAGTGAGTTTGGAATGAGGTTATCTCTTAGCCATTTTCTACTGCAACAGCATTGAAGGATAAAGTATATTTGTTTAATTTCGCAAAATGTGCGTTGTGATGTATTGCCGGATGTTTGTAACACAGCAAATATACACATCAAAATCTATTAAGCTGTGCGGAGTAGCCTACTACTGGATATTTTACTTGTAGTTCCAGTAGGAGATGTGCAAAGTGTGATATATTGCCTCAAGTGATGTCATATGAGACAGCATTGGTTGAAGTTGAAGACTGAAAATTAAAAATGAAAATCACGGTTGCGTAGTTATAGATATAACATATTCGAAGCTCTGACCAAATTGCAGTGGTCAAATTGCATTGGGGGTGATAGAGACGCAAGGTTTTGACAAGGAAGAAGAATGTGTGGAATAAAAAAGATCTCTGGTTCTGATGCATCCCTTTTTTTTTCTTCTGTCCATTGTGACTCTAACAATGTTACAGATGTTCCATGCTAAATCAGTGGAGTACTCCTTTCAGGACTTATATCATCTTACAGTGGATGTACTGGTTATAACCCTAAAATACCAACCATGGGAGCAAACAGATCTGCAAACCAGTGCAATGCAATGTGAAATAATTTTAACATTGAATGCAGCCTTTTTTTTCTTATATACTGGCATTGATTTTTTTGTTAAAGATTATTTTTTGGCATTTTAGGCCTTTATTTAAGAGGGCAGCTTAGACATGAAAGGGGAGCGAGAAGGGGAAAGACATGCAGCAAAGGGACGAAAGTCGGAATCGAACCCGCGGCCGCTGTGGACTGAGCCTCTGTACATGGGGTGCACACTCTTTCACGTGAGCTACCCAGGCGCCCCACTACTGGCATTGATTCATTTGATTTGCTCTAAAACATCCGATTTGAATGCCACTGACCACATTTGCCATTAAGCGGGTTTCACACCGCTGTGGGACAACTGCCTACCTGCAGGAGAGTTTCCCAAAAAAAGCAACGTGAATCTAAAAGCGGTGGCAACTCCTTCATACCCCTACCTCTGATCAAAACCACTTGCCCTCATTGAAATGACTAGAGGCGGCGAGTTACTGTGTGGCGGTGTGAAAGCCCCTTTATGTATACTGAGGCAATTTCAGATTAAACATGACAAACTTGCATGCAAACTTTGTCAAACTGTTCTTCAAGAGTATATTATTTCTTTTGATTTTATAATGTAATTCTCAACACAAAATGCAATAAATCAGGTGTAATGACTTTGTATGAATAGTAGTTGTTCTAATTACCAGTCACCTGATTCTGGAGCTTCAATTATAACAAAATTAAAAAAAACTGATGATTGTGCTATGTGTAAAAGGGATGCTTACTGGACAACTGTTCAAAATGACCCAGATGTTTAAACACATTTGCACATACTTTATGCACATTGAAGAAAAGTAGACTTTTATACAATATCTCACTAAATATATTTACATGACATACAATTCGCCATCAGTGCAATACATAGGAATGTTGCATATTTACCAAATGTTAGACTCTTTCCTTCATGGAGAAAAATAACTCTAATGACAGAAGCTGATATAACTAATGTGTAAAGTAACATGTGCAACTTTCATATTGGTTAACAGCTTCACAGGAAATAACAAAAACATATCTTAGTACCACCCTATCAATAATCAAATATAAAGCATTGAAAAAGTAATAGATCACATGTACATATTTATCTTCATACATGTAATGGATTGCTTTTGTACAAATATTTTATATAACTTTGGCAGTTTTTCAGGAACAAAGTTATCGGAAAAATATGAAACAATAATATCAAACTGTCAGCAATGTCATGTAAGCTTGCCTTCCAAAGCTCATGTTCACAGTGGTCATTCAGAAAGGCTGGAAGCTGATGGCTAAAAACAACAAACAAAAAGCCAAAGAAAAAGAAAACATTTCTGTCCTTTCTGCTAAGACTGTTAGCACTGGAGGCTGTCATTGTTGTCATGGTTATAAAATTACAAACACCTATGAAGGTTTACATAGCAGTCATCGCCATTTAAAAAAACACGGTCTTTTTTCAGGTTGACTTAAAATACAAACAGTTTGAAGGCAAGGGGACAGGACCCTGCTCGGTGGTCACTGTGGAATCATGGGAGAGACATGACCGAGAAGAGGACATGCACAACAGTGCTGTGTAGAAGAACGTGAAGCCAAAAAACGAGGGTGCAAAATGAAAGACTTTGCAACAATCAAAACGGCACACGGTCAGAAAATGACTTACACTGGACAAAATAATCGAGCAAATTTCAAACATACTAAGTTCACCATAATTCATATACGTTGGTTTTGTTCTTTTTTACACTGGTTTGGCACTTTATTGGAACAAATCTCTGTTCAAAAAGACTAAATGTTGTAAAAAAGGTATTTCATGTCTCGTTAACGTAACTCGTAGAATATAGTACTTAATAGTAAGCATACGGTAAGTAAACACTAATACTGTAGTTTTAAAATGAACATTCCAACAGATGTTTTACGCACATGCACAAAAACAAACACGACCTTCTCTCTCTCTCGCTCTCGCTCTCTCGCTCTCTGACTGTCTTGCTGCCTCGCCACATTTGGGCCTCCTGCGCTACTCTTTGGACAATAACATTCTCCAGCTTTTATCCAGAGAGAACATCTGTTGCTACTGCTCCTTCTCCTTTTTCTCTTTAGCTCTCATTTAAGACGACACAACTCTTTTATTACTGCATTTTTGCTGCACATTATGACACTTCCTCCGCCGAGCGTGTGTCTGTCTTGAGACGCACAAACTCTTTGGCCACCTCATCGTTGGTCCTTTGAGAGAGTATCCTCATGATGGTGAGGCCAGTTTCGTCCATGGAGATGCTCTTCATCAGGGGGTAGCAGGCGGAGCAGCTGCCCTTGTCTGCCAGCTCTCTGAGCTGGATGACCGTCATGCCGATGATGCGATCCTCGCGGGCAAAGCAGTAGTCCTTTACTGAGACGTGCAGCTCGTAGGCCTCCGGACCATGTTCATTACTTAGAACACTGGGAGAAAAAGAGAGAGATGAAACTCAAGTTTAAATATGTTCACATGAAGCAAAATCAGTAATGTTTTACTATACTGCAAAAAGGAAATGATCTAACCTGCATGGTTAATAGAAATGTAGGGTTTACCACATAATGACATGTTCAGATACTGATGTAGTTTTTGGTTATTGTTTAAACTTAATGAAAAGCCCAGTGTCATTCTGAAGAATTGTACATAAGTGCACACCAATTGCTGTTTGGACACTGACGTTTGGCTTTGTTCGCAGTGAATATAGCATGTCAGCAAGAGACTCTGGCTTGGTGACAATTCCCCAGCGGAAAGCCGCCTTATTATACAGTATGTGTGGATGTGATGAGACAATTCAGTCATACTTTGAAAGTGAAATTAATGTTTCTATTCAAATGAGCCATTATTCTGAGCCAGCTTTTTGTTTTAGGTTGTTTTCTAATTATCCCCAGTGACTTTAACGGCTTTTTAAAACTCAAATGACAATGGCAGGAGTGAATCTATATGCAGACAACACTGAGCCTGCACTGATCACACTGGTGTTGCTACAACTCTGAGATCACTTTAGCTCTGTGACTTAAGTTGGCGCGGCTTAGAATGACAGTGTCAAAGAGAAGACAAGCCTGTAGATTGCTAAAGCAGTCACTTGGCTTCCTTCAACAGTTTGAATGCAATGAGCATAAGTGCTGGTAAAGCAATTGCATTCTATTCCCTGCTTGGAACAATTGGGAGGACTAGCAGTAAGGTTTTACAGGTATTATGTGGTATATAGGTTGCTGGAGGCTCTTTTGTAGTGTGCATAGATAGCATACTGGACTGAATACTAGCGTTTGAAGATATTGCAGCATGTTAAGATACAGAATGCAGCAGGTACCGACTATTTTAGGTTGTATGTAGGCAGGTAAAATGCTGCAAAATAATAATATTAAAAACATAGTATATGTGCTTACTAGGTAAAACATCTTCTGCTTGCTCCCCCTTCTCTCCACCTCTGTGACTAACACTAAGGAAGTACTCACTATTGGAATGTTTCATTATACTTTGGTGACCAATTGTTATTCTTGGTCTTGGTGCTGAATTTGCGCTTCTTGTCAGCCAGATGTGGTCCTACGGCGTTGACCTCAACAAACGGACGGAACATGGCGTTGGTTTGCCAGGTGAGGTTGTTCACTGCAACCACTGAGAAATACAGAGAAAATAATAATTAGCGACAGCGTGGATATAGTTCAGAAGAAAGTAAAGATGTCATCTCCATGTCATCTCTAGAAGTGTTGTTATCTTTTTTTTCCCCCACAGAGCACTGGCTCAGTGCAGAACATGTTGCTGAGATACTGTCTATTTATATTTCTTTTGCATTTTGTTCTGTGGTGGTTGCCAGAGGTAATTCTGGGAAATGTAGAAAATGAATACAAAAACGCTAAACTGCATATCTTCATCCTGTAATAATAGAAACATCCATATATGATTGCCATCGTAACCTAACTGGCAATCGTTTCGTCATGGTACTGCTGTCGGCTGATTATAGCTGATAGCCAGCTGTGGTGCATATGGTGCTACTTCAGGAGGTGGAACAAAAATTATTGCAGATGTGGGGATGATGAGTCCGATTTTTGTTGCTGACATTTAGGAAACAAATATCAACAAGTATGTTATTATAGCAGTGGACTTCAAAAACAGTAGTTCAGTACAGTAGATTTTAGTTGTCTTGACTTCTCACAGCAAGACACGCAATAAGGCAAACGGAGAGAGAGACCGATGGACGGACAGAGAGAGAGAGAGAGAGAGAGACACACACACACACACACACAGCCACATATAAGCAACAATTACCACAGTTTTCCCCACTCATCCTGTCTCTTTCTATCGAAGATAGAGAAAGAGTAAGAGAGAGCCGTGACGAATGGCCAGGCGCACGATCAGGCACAAATCTATGCTACGCGACACTTACACGTGCGGTGTGTTCCAGCTGAAAGCCTACCTAACCAATAAGACTGACTGACGTGAGTCATCTTTTGTAAAGGTCTCTGTTTCTGCCTGTCCAGACTACAACGCAACCCCAGAGTTTTCTAACTTAAACAGGGTCAGCAGCATTTCCAAATGTCTTTGTTTTAATGGCTTCGAAATGCTGAAGTAGTGTGGATGCAAGGCGTAAACATAGCAAATAAGAAACTTTATTTTTCCTCACATACACTCGTACAAGGCTGCAAGTCATTAGTTGCAGGTTTTTGGTCAACCAAAGTATTATGTGTACGAAAGAACGAAGTATACAAAATGCATACATTTTGATCTGGTGATGTCACAACAGTAGATACAAAGTTAAAGGATCACCAACGTGATTAGGATTCCTCCTCTGAATGTGCCAAGAAAATGCTGTTCCAATCCATCAAGTAGATGTTGAGATATTTGACCAGATAAGTGAAAACCTTAAAAAAGCCCAAAATGTCAACCTGTTTTTGCAGGACAAAAGACATGCTGCTAGCATGACTAATAGAAACACATTTCAGAAATACAAGTGACTTTTTTTATAGACTCGGCAAGAATAAACCTACAGATAGGGTTGGGTATATATATTTTTTTCGATACCGGTGCTACACCAATACTTTTAAAAACATTTAAAAAAAAAAAATGTATATATTTAAATGTCGGCGACATTTAAGAACGGCTTGTTTATTGCTAAGGCCATATGGTCAAAATTAAATGATTTATTAAAAATGTAATAACAATAACTTATTTCACCAGTAAATGGCTCGTAAACGACAAAAACAACCACTTGATGGAAAAAGGGTATTTTACAATAACTTTGAATGCACCATGAGACTGGCGAGGCGAGTTTCAAGTAAACGCACCGTCTCTGTTGTTTATCTGACAACGCCAGCTGCAGACTGTTACGTCTCGGTGTTGGAGTCCTCTACAGTGAAATACAGTCACACAGTTTAACGTTAGCTGTCAGCATTTTAACTGTGTTTAATCCAGCTGCTAACTAATGGTAGGCTAACATTACCTGCTGCCATGTGTATTATGTTAACTAGCGTCACATGCAGCAATGCTTCTAATGCCTCTAACGTCCGTTTCGGAGCATCAGAGGTCAGCGCTGGCATTTCAGTAGCACCAAAATGAGGCACCAAAATCTGCGTTACTATTCGGTCCGGTAGATACCGGTTGTTAAGGCACCGGTGCCGTAATAGCACCGTGTTTCGGTACCCAACCCTACCTACAGTACAACCCCAACTGTGGTTATAGTTTTGGTTTTTTAGTATGATGACTTTAATTATGTCATCAGCAATCTTTCAGATGTTAATTTATTTGTTTTATTTTGCACTATGGCATAAATGAGATTACCACCATGAGCTGTCCATGGTGAGTCTTTGAACAATTACAGGTGTGAATACACTTGAACAGAAATGACACAAAGCATGTCTGAGCATAGGAAAAGCTCACCCTTCACGCTGACTTTGTGCTCTCCAGTGCCAGGGTGAGAGATGAGATTCACCTGCATCGACACCTCCCCCACGGATCCGTTGGATGACTGACCTGGAAACACACCAAAACAACAATAACAAGAGAATTGGCATAATGAAAATCAGTGAGAATGGAGAAGTGACAGAGATGGAGCCAGAGAGAGACATAGAGAGATAGAGAAACAGAAATAAGAGAGAGAGAGAGAGAGAGAGAGAGAAGATGAAAGAACAGGATCCAAAACTGTGGGTGCAGCGTTTTGTGGATGAGGTATCTATAAATTGATCCACAGTGTGGTGTATAAACACCTCTCTTTGTGTCAAAGCTAAAATCCTAAACCCAAGAAAAACAGTAGGTAAGTAGACTTGATTTCACCGCTATGGCAGCCCAGTAGGAAACAAAGCCAGGGGGTTTTCTTTAGCTTGAGGCTGAACAAGAACAACAAGAGAAAAAAAGATACATGAAATAATCTGCCTGGTTTGAAGGCCATGCAGGAGGCAGGTGGTGTGAAGGGATGCACTAAATAAATAATGTTTTGCACAATGAAATCACAACGGTTCAACAGAAATACAAACAAAACTTTGGAGTTGACTACATGCAGACAACTCAAGTAGAAGTGAAAGTAAAACATTGTATGAGAAAAAAGGTAAAGAGGGGTGTGTTCTTAGGAGGAAACACCCATTTGAGCATCACACCCTGCATAGTTACATCAGCATTACAGTTTCAATCACATGGGGACATGTTGCTGCCAGTAAACAATTATAAATGATTGCTGATCATGTGTTCATGTGCTCCTGCCTTGTGTTTGATCCAGCCCAGATAACGGACAAACAGATGTCGAACACTGCAAGGTAAGTGCTGGTGTGATTGCTGAAAGGGCATGTTGATCCAATAGCTAATCAATATGTTCCAAACATGCAGTGCCCATTATAGCTGGTAATAAAGAAACAAGCCTCCTGATTTATTGTAATGGTGCCCTGAGAGGCTGGGGGTGGGGGTGGAGATACTGGTCCACACTTAAGCCCTGGAATTATGGTAAATTGAAGTGAGCTATGGCACCACACACACTTTAGCTATGTGCTAAAATAATGTTATAAATAAATAGATTCTGTATGTTTTCTGACTGGAGTCAGAGACAAGACATTGTCAGTAAATGCCTTTATGAAATAACAGGCATATACACAACTGACACTGGAATGGGCAGTTTGAGGGAGATGGTATGGTGTGGAGCAGGGGAGAGTGGACCCAAACGCAGGGAGAGGCAGGCAGGCAGACAGAAGGGTTTAACACGGGGGTTTATTATTATTATTATTATTATTATAACAAAAACGCAGCACTGAGGCTGGAAAAAAAAAAAATTATCACAGGAGCAAAACGCAGAAGGGTACAAAAAAATATGCAGGCTGATGGCAAGGGAACACACGACAGCAAACGCAGAGAAAACGAACTGACAAGAGACAAAGGGAACACGGGGGTTAAATACAAGAGGTAATGAACAAATGAGGGACAGGTGGTACAACAGGTGAAACACATTAGGGTGGGGCAGGACAATCAAAGGCGGGAAAACAAGGTAAAGCTAGACATGACAGAACACAGACTATCAAAATAAAACAGGAAGCAGAACAAACAAGGAAACAACTAAATACACAGACCACAGTACACAGGACAGATCAACACAACAGGGAACAGAAAAAAATCCAGAATAAGTATGCAAACACAAGAAACGTACAGAAATAACTAAACCAGGCAATAAAACCGGCAACATAAATAGAACAAAATACAAGACCAAAATACCAAAACCATAACAGTACCCCCTCCTCAAGGGGCGGATTCCAGACGACCCAAAAAACATAAGAAAAACAGAAAACAACCCAGGGAGGGCGAGAGTCCGGGGGAGGCAGAGAGTCACGGAGCCACAGGGCACAGAGAGTCCAGGGGCACAGGGGACAAAGAGTCACTGGGGTACCCGGGGAAAACAGAGAGGGGCCGCTCGGGGGGACAGTGAGACCTCGGCAACAGGGGACAGTGAGACCTCGGCAACAGGGGACAGTGAGACCTCAGCAACAGGGGACAGCGAGACCTCGGCAACAGGGGACAGTGAGACCTCGGCAACAGCAACGAAGGTAGGAGCCTTCTGGTGGCCGGCGACGAAGGCAGAAACCTTCTGGCCACTGGCGACGAGGGCAGGAGCCCTCTGGTGGCCGTCGACGAAGGCAGAAACTTTCTGGCCACCGGCGACGAAGGCAGAATCCCTCAGGCGGCCGTACTGGACGTCGAGGGCAGCACCCCTCCGGGGGCCTAGCCGGTCGGCCAAGGCAAAGCTCCTTAGGTTGCCGAACTGGGCCTTGGGGGTTCTGAGGCGGCCAGCCTGGACGTCAAGGGTTCTTAGGCGGCCATTGCAGTCGACGAGTCCCTTCGGGTGCCCAAACTGGACGTCGAGGGAAGTGCCCCTCCGAGGGCCGAGCCGGTCGGCCAAGGCGAAGCCCCTTGGGAGGCAGTGGCGGCGAAACAGGAGGGGCAGGAGTCGGTTTGACAGACATAGGCAAAGTCTCTGGGGGGGTCTCAAGGGTGGTCTCAGGGGCGCCGGAGACTGGCGAAGCCTCAGGGGTGGTCTCGGGGGTGCCGGGGATCGGTAAGGTCTCAGGGGCGGTCTCAGGGGCAGTCTCAGAGGCGCCGGAGACCGGCAAAGTCTCAGGGGCGGTCTCAAGGGCAGTCTCAGGGGTGCTTATCAGTGTAGTCTCTGGGAGATCTGTCAGCGCCGACTCTGGGAACTCCGTCAGCGCAGACTCCTGGAGGCTGGACGTCAGCCGGGATTCAGGGGGGCAGCTGGCCAGCCGGGGATCGGGAGAGCCGCTAGCCGGCTGGGGATCTGGGAAGCCGCTAACCGGCCGGGGCTCGGGAGAGCCGCTAGCCGGCCGGGGATAAGGAAAGCCGCTAGTCGGTCGGGGATAAGAAAAGCCGCTAGCCGGCCAGGGATAAGGGAGACGGCTAGCCAGTTGGGGATCAGGAGAGCCGCTAGTCAGCCGGGAATCAGAAAGGCTGCTAGTCAGCCGGGGACCTGGGAACTCTGAAACGCCAGAGCACTCGGGGGCGTTAGAGCACTCAGGGGCGTTAGAGGACTCCGGAACGCAAGGAAT
Organism: Zingel zingel; assembly: GCA_023566125.1. Classification (NCBI taxonomy): domain Eukaryota; kingdom Metazoa; phylum Chordata; class Actinopteri; order Perciformes; family Percidae; genus Zingel; species Zingel zingel. The sequence goes on from CM042315.1 coordinate 11,809,230, forward strand.
GCTAGAAAACTCAGCGGCGCTAGAAAACTCTGCGGCGCTAGGGAGCCCGGGGTCAGCAGGGAACTCAGGGTCAATAGAGAGCTGCTCGGGGGCACTAAGGCGGCTGCTAGGTAACCTGGATTCAGGGGGACCGCTAACTAGCTGAGGCTCAGGGAGGTTGCTAACTAGCCGGGGCTCAGAGAAGCTGCTAGCTAGCCGGGGCTCAGAGAAGCTGCTAGCCAGCCTGGATTCATGGGGGCTGCTAGCTAGCGGGGACACCAAGAGGCTGCTAGCTAGCCGGGGATTGGGGAGGCTGCTAGCTACCCTGGGCTCAGAAAAGCTGCTAGCTAGATGGGGCTCAGGAAAGCTGCTAGCTAGCTTGGATTCAGAAAAGCTGCTAGCTAGCTTGGATTCAGGGGGGCTGTTAGCTAGCGGGGAATCTGGGAGACTGCTAGCTTGCCTGGATTCAGGGGAGCTGCACGCCAGCCCGGGGCCAGGGGGACCGCACGCCAGCCCGGGGCCAGGGGGACCGCACGTCAGCCCAGGGCCAAGGGGACCGCACGTCAGCCCGGGGTCAGGGGGACCGCACGTCAGCTCGGGAACAGAAGGGTTGCACGTCACCTCGGGAACAGAAGGGTTGCACGTCAGCTCGGGAACAGAAGGGTTGCACGTCAGCTCGGGAACAGAAGGGAGCAAGGACTCTGGGGTGAAGAGCGGGGCATTGCGACAGGAGCCGTGACGTCCTTTCCCCCGTCTTCGACCTCTGTGGGTGCCAGTGGGTTCTGGGGAGGCCGGAGAGGGAGCGGGACAGACACGGTGTTCACCGACTGGTGAGGAGGCAGGCTGGTGGGTGAGTCACGGGAGGTGGTTTGAAAAAAGTCCTTTAACCAGTACTTGAAAACCTCCAACTGGGGAACAAAGTGACTCACCCACGGCCTCTCCGACAACTGCTGCTGGGTGGTAAGCTTCTCCAGGAGAGGAGGGTGCTGGTCAGGCTCAGAGCACCGCAGACACTGCACAGTCCAGCCAAACTCCAAAACCTTCTTTTTAAAGAGAAGCCTCTCTGCTGGGTCCATGTGGTCAGTTCATTATGTGGTGTGGAGCAGGGGAGAGTGGACCCAAACGCAGAAAGAGGCAGGCAGGCAGACAGAAGGGTTTAACACAGGGGTTTATTATAACAAAAACGCAGCACAGAGGCTGAAAAAAAATCACAGGAACAAAACGCAGAGGGGTACAAAAAATATGCAAGCTGATGGCAAGGGAACACACGACAGGACAATCAACAAAGGCGGGAAAACAAGGTAAAGCTAGACATGACAGGACAGAAAACAGACTATCAAAATAAAACAGGAAGCAGAACATAAACAAGGAAAGATAACTAAATACACAGACCACACAGGACAGATCAACACAACAGGGAACAGAACAAATTCCAGAATAAGTATGCAAACACAAGAAACGTACAGAAATAACTAAATCAGGCAATAAAACCGGCAACATAAATAGAACAAAATACAAGACCAAAATACCAAAAACATAACACATGGGAGGGTAAAGGGTGAATAAGATGAATGGCACATAAGGAAAGCAAAAGAAGATCAAACAAAGGTGGCAGCGAGGAGGGTCAGCAGATTAGGGAAAATGCTAACAAAAGGAGGTAACAGAAAAGAGAGGTGAGTTGTAGGCATTCATGGTTGCAATACCAATACTTTACTCTTAACCCACACAAAGTGACACATCAACACAAGATTCCTTTATAAGCAGAAAGCTGTGGAATATTCACATTAAATTACTAAATGAAGAAAGATGTGCTTATTTTTGCTAGTACTGTCCTGCATTGTAGCTTAAAGCAGCTATACAACTCCAGTCGCTCCCTAAGAAAGAGAAAAAGACTCCTACAAGAATGGACTAGTGCATGGCATGGTCTAAATGCGTCAGAGCACAGGGAGCGTTGAATGATTGTGACCACATGATCAAAGTGTCCACTGTGCTTCATCATGTATCAGCACATCCCCACACTGTTTACTGACCTAATGCACATCTGCCACCTCACTAACTCCACTTACAGGCATCACATTGGACCACCTCAGATAAAGAGCGACAACATTGTGTCAACTCAGAGGGAGGAAGAGGAGAAACACATTGAGCAATCTCAAAATAGCACACAGTGAAACACTGTGTGTCTATGCCCATCTGCCAGTCAGTGAGAGTGAGAATGCTAGTTGGGCCTGCTGGCTCTCTGGCTGACTAGCTTGCTCCCATTGCCATTCTGTTTCCTGCTGCCTGCCTATGCAATGTTCTGCAAGAATGAACACAAAGAGGCAACCAGGAGCTTAAAGCTTCAATGCCCCACCGGGCTGAAATTCCCTCTCAAATCTCTCCGAACACCTGAATGTATTTGTTACAAAAAGAACAAAAAAGGTTCCATATAGAGACAGATGAATGTGACAAGAACAAATAAAAGTGGGTCGGTCATGATGGAGGGAAAGAGCAGAAAGAGGGAATTTATACATTTACTGTACACTACACGTGTCTGTCATGACAATGTTTTTATGTGTTTCTAATAGGGCTGTCAAACGATAATTTTTTTTTAAAATTGCGATTAATCGCTGAATTTCTATAGTTAATCACGATTAATAGCATGTATTTTTTTAAATTCTATTATTTTGCATTTCAGAACAGTTTTTAAGTACATATTAACAATTGAAAGCAATTTTTACCAGTGTATCTTGATTGGGAATCAAATGAATGCAAAGAAAGTTACTTTATGAACTTGATTTTAAGATTTGTAATTATTTATTTATTGTAAACAAAAGACAAATGTGTGAATCTGTCATTATTGCACAATTCCTCCAAGTACCTAACTAAAAAACCCTATTCTTACTACAGTCAGTATAGTGTTCAGTAACTCCTAAATAATGTTGATTACTCACTGACGTCCAGTGATCACCGGTTAATGAGACAGTGTTTGCAGCACCTTGCAGCAGTTCCAGTTGGGCTGCTTTCTCCGTGTCGTACAGGCTGTGTATCCATGAAAACTACTGTCCTCCTCGACGGCAACGAGACAGGTCAGAACATGCCAACCGTAGTACGTCTTTAAGACCCGAGTCCTCTACGATGCTGACAGGTCTGCAGTTAGTTGCCACCCGTTTGGCAAGAGCTGTAGTAATTTTTGGGGATTTGGTTTCATCCAAATCTGGTTCAAATTTGGTTCCATTCAGGATTTCATTGCTGCTGTCTTTCTCCATCATGCCTGCAGCCTGCAGCAGCAGGATGTGTTACGAGGAAGTGGCAGCTTGATGATAAGTAACGGTGCAGCAAAGGGTCAAAATAGTAGCCTGTTAGGCACGACGCAAAGCCGAGTGAAGTGTAAAATAAATGAATAAATGCCGGCATGCGATTAAAAAAAATTAATCGCATCGCGTCGGCCCTTAATCGCATCACGATTGACGCGTTAACACTGACAGCCCTAGTTTCTAATAAGAGAGAGAGAGAGATAGAGAGAGAGAGAGAGAGAGAGAGAGAGAGAGAGATACATGGGAGCATTCAAGCCCATCAGGGCATGGGGTGAAGTTATGAGGTTATTCATTTACAGTGAAAGAGATAAAGGACTTTAGGATTGCAGCGAGGGGAAAATGCAATCACTGCAATGTCCACTGCACATATAAGCCTAAAGAAAATAAAGTGACACAGACAGATCTTCAGAACACACATACTGTTACGTAAAGGAATCTAAGACTGATGGGAAAACAGAACTATGTGGAGGTTAAAATGAGCCTGGACGGGAGTCGTATTATTTTCAATCAATTCTAAATACCAACAGAAGCAGCTTATGATTTGGTGGTAATAAGGCTTTCCTTCTTATTCATCACTTAACGAGTTGTTATAGAAGTGAAAGACTGCAACAGCAGCAGCAACGAAATACATTGTGAATTTCACTATCAGAGTTTATCAAGTTTAATTAAATAATGTTTACTAACTACAGCAGTGTCTGAAGAACGTGCTAAAGTACTGTGGTACAATACCCATAATGTGCCACTTTCACTATCTAAGCATCTTTTAGCATCACTTAGTCTTGCTTACATTTCTTACCTTTATAGCAGTTTTCTTTTAGTCTGAATCTACCCCGGTGGACACTTTCTATGGTCACAGAACACAGCTCTTCACCTTAAAGTTTTTCATTATTTGAATGCTGAGGTAATTCCATCCACTCCCTCAACTGACACATAATTGAGTTTGACCTTGGCTAGATCATTACCTTGAGAGGTTTGGGTGCATATATATTTCTTGATCAAGGCATCTGTAGGTTGAGTGTAAAGGCTCAGAGCATATTTGAGGGACTTCATATCGGGGCTCTTTTCGAGGAAGGTTTTCTTCAGCCCATTTCCTCCAGCATGAAAGTATTGCTGAAAAACAAACAAAAACAAAAAAACAGGAAAGATTTACAATTTTCCAAGGTGATCAAAAGTTTGGAATAAATTTGAACATGATGGCAACCTCCATTGAGTTTAAACACGACAGCAAGTTACACTTGGCTAAGAGAATAGCCTAGGATTATGTGGACAGTATGCATTTAACAAGGCGGCGCAAACACATAAAGAGACCAGACAAGAGACAGCAGAAATAGCCACTTGGGTAGCTAATTACCATACAATTAAATCTGAAACCCCTGCTTGGATGGTTAATGCACATTTGTGCTGATAAGCCTGATAGCTGAGGACAGTCAAGGCTTTGCTTTCTTTTCAAATGCTGTCACCTCTCCCACATGTGGAAGGTGGGAGGGTGGCCACGGACAGATCTTATTAAGAAAGAAGGTGCTGCTAAAAAGAAGTGAAGATGAAGCACTTGGAGACACATTCCTAAACTAGCCTTTATTATTTTGTACTTGTTATGTGTTTAACTAGCTCTCCTCTGTAACACATGATCATTATAGGAAAAAATAGTATTTGTTGGGGTGTTTACAGAGTTAGTGCAGGATCTGTTGTCTTGATCAAAGTTAAAGAGTTGACACACAATTATCTCATACACTTAGAGGCACTGGACAAAAATAATTAAAACTGTATAATAAAAAAAGAAAATCTTCCTCACACAGAGAATGACGCTCCCAATAGGGGCTGGTTGGTAAAAATGTTTTGCCTGGTGTCAGGTCTATACTTGGGGACTGACTCAGCACAGTAGGAGAGACCGTTTTCTGTCTCACTAACGACTCATGAATCACAAAATTTGACTGACGCGTCTCTTCTGAACTATGCATAATCTGGCATGCAGGGGTGGAGTTTATCCAGAGGGAAAAAAAACAATCACACTAAATGGGAAACTGCATGTGAATTATCTAAAGGTATCCTACAGCAAATACATTTATTTTATAAAAGAAAAAAGTGTATGCTTTTTGTCACAAACAAACATTGAAACCAAGGCTAAGCTTACTGTAATTAATGTTGTAACTGTACTTTTTAGAAATTGTATTGATGATTAAGGATGCAATTGAACATTGGTCTAGTAGAAGCTACATTCTGAGAGCCTAAAAGAGTTCACACTTTATAAAACAAATAGATTAAAATGGTATAGGTTGCCCATATTAAGGATTTACCAACATGATATGATATATGTGTATTCAATTCAAATAATTTAGTTGTTGGGGCATTTTAAGGTTTTGTTATGTTGTGGTTATATTATGTATATATATATATATATATATATATATATATATATATTAAATACAGACATATATTTAGAAAATACCATTCGAATCACCTACTCATGGCATTAAAACCGATGCACTGTATAGTGCATCACAAGTATAATGGTCAAGGAAAATTTAGCTTGATGTTGGAAGAGGTTCATAGTGTTACTGCTAGGCTGCAATGCTGCATTCCCTCTGGCAAAAAGTTCAGCCGACCCGGCAGAATCAAATCAAAACATCACCCTGCCTCTGGCAAAATTGCCTGTCAAACTGCCATCCTTCCTATCCCCCCATGTGAGGTTACGCACCTCTCTCGAGTCCAGGATACATCTACGCAAAAGGTACTCCCACATTTTCCCATATACAGTATATAATACCTATATCTGACTACAAGAAAAAAAGGGTCTTTTTGTTTTTTTTAAATACATTCTTGAAGAAAAAGAAAAATGGCATCTACACTGATGTGTAGCCCATCCTCACACAAATATATCTAACAAATCTGGATTTGGTGAGAATAAAACAGCTGCCATTCTTCTACAATCACTCACAGGTCAAGTATAAGAAAGGAATTAATAGTGCTTTATTGGGGATCAGTTAAATGGACGAGATGTCATCTTTCATCACATGCATGTTATCTGTTGTCATCACATATGTACTCCTCTTTGGGCCAGAGTATTTACCTGTTATCCTACCAATTAGTTTTCACAGGTTCAGTCTGGATAAAATATTTTCAGTGGGATAATCACTAAATGCACTCATGGCCAAACTATTGAGTGTATATACTGTGTCTGAGCCACTGCATTTACCCTTGGGGCAACATTTTCACTCAATAGTGAAATACTACTAGTATAATAATATATATTTGCAGTAGTCAATATGTACGGTATATTTGGTCCTTTTTAAATTAATCTATCCCATTTGTGTCTTTTGCAGGTAGAAAGCTGTTGTGCCTGAAATATGAAAAATATGATGCAACTAACCCTCTGAATAGCATTTCTTGGAATGATCAGCCAACTTTCCTAAAGCATCACTGATCTGTGCTAATTGACTGTTCTCATTGTAATAATGATGAACAGAATTCAAGCTACATGATTGATCTAAACCTGCAGGTAGTTTCCTTGGAGACAGCAGAATCAATTAGTTTTATCTGCACTTTATGATGCAGTGTTCCCCCAGTGGCACCTCACCATAACTCTCTTCTTGTCCCTGTAGAATTGTGGCGTGGTCTTGAAGTTGTCTCATATCCCTTACAGTTGTATGGCAGTAAATTAACAGCACTGCATTTCACACTTTTTTACTGAGAGGCTTTGGGATTCTTTCCATATTCCTGGATATTAATAATGTCTCCTCAGATGGGTCTAGACTGGCATTATGTGTTTTTGTAGAACTATAATGGAACTTCAGATCCGGGTGCATGATCTTCTTGCAGCTACATTGTGTCTTAGTAAGAAACATCAGGAAGATAAAAGTACTATCCAAAAGCAGATATTTCGAACAATTCATGCCAGTAAAAAGTCTCTTTTGCAATTTGTGAGGCGACAGCAAAGAATATCTCTCACAATTATTATATATAAAAATAAACACACACATTTATACAGAGTATGTTTTTTTTCTCCATTTGACATATGCCTGTACTGTTAATGCACCTTTTCAAGCATCTAAACATAACCACTCTCCCAGTCCATAATGTACAGTATACTTGCCATACCTTCTTTCTGTTTTACCTATATATATATATATATATATATATATATATATATATATATATATATATATATATATATATATATATATATTTGTCTAATATATATGTATATTAGACAGGAGGACGTAGAGGACGTTTTAGTGTCTTTGATTTACAAAATTCTAATTTAAGTCTGTTTACATACGTATCTCTGCTCTGCCTTACATGGCTGTCCCTTACTGTATATGGCTCTCCTGTTTTTTTTCTAAAGGTCAAGTTTAGCCATCCAGGTGTCTCTTGCTGTACGGCCAACAGTGTAATCGACAGAACTCACCTTGATGGTGGGAAGCACGAGGTCCATGGCTGCACACTGTCGTGGAGTCAGACTTCTGGCTTCCTCGCGAGTTACATGCTCCTGGAGGGATATCAGATCAAGTCAAACTCTCTACAGTTGGCAAAACCGGAAAACAAGTTGCATTTAAATGCTTTATATTTTAAGAAGTTTCTCCAGTTTAGTGGTAATGACCTTAGGTTAGCCATAGGGCTTGAGATTGAGCATTTACTGTTTACAAAACAGCACAAATTGTAGTCATTTAAACTGCAGTGTGTCTAAAAAAGCCGTGCTGTCTCACACAAGTTCTAAAAACCTATTTTAATAATGAAAAATGTTTTTTTTCATGATTAATTAAGTCAATTTGTTTCCTGATTTGTGAATTGATTACAGTAAATAACTTCTGGCACTACCTAATTTCCCAGGTGTGTCCCTTATAAGGCATACACAAGAAGGGCATTAATATTTTATGAAAGGGCCTTTGAAGTAACTAAATCACCGATGCAAACAGTGCTACAAATCTTGGTCCTAATCTACACAGTTCCATGCGTCTGGCCCCTTGCGTGTACAAAAGTTTTGGTGTTAGTTGCTAAAATTTGATCAACAAAAACACACTAGAAGAGGCGGGTACAATGTGCAGCACTTTAGAAATGCACATACCATCCCTCAAATTTGAGGCTGCAGATGAAACAAACATATATATGTCTTTTGTATTCAGAATATGATATAGATTTAGTCAACTAAAAGTTGGTTTTAAACCAATTTTAAAGAGCTGGTGTGAGACAGAAAATGCTTTAATCAACATCTGCGCTAAGCTGTTGTCTGTTTCTATGCCAAAATTGCACTGGGCCCACTTGATTTGTATTGACTCAGTTCCAATCATATCCCCATCCTGTGAAAACAAAGTAATGGCAAGCCCAAAAATAACTAAAAGCTGCAGGCTGAAATAAATACTTCTCTCTAATGAAAACCCCATGATGCAGATGTATGGACACCATGCTAGTTATTTGATGAAATAATGGCCTTTATTTGGATATAATTAGTTTTTTACACAAATAGAATAATTCGCTTGATTTCTCATATTATTACTTATCAGTCCACAATTGTATATTCTCTAAAATAAATGGTTATCTACCAAACGGAAGCTGATTAAACACTACAAATCCTTCAATGTATATATGCTTGGGCAGATAAGTGCAGCCCAAAAAATGAACATGGGATTTGTAAAGCTCGAAGGACATGATTGTCAGTCATAATTATAAATAACAAGATGACTAGGAAAACACTTTAATGGTTTGGCAGGAAGAAAGAAACACATCCATCTGTGTACTGACGTACTGTACCTAGAAGTTCCCACAAAGGACATCTAACAGAGCCCCACACAAAACACAAACATCAGTAAGAGCATCCCAAGTAAAGACACACACACACACACACACACAAACAAACACACAAATACAGATAAACACACAATCAGTTCGCATCCCCCGTACTGTATGACTCAGAGCTAATATACCTCTCTGAGGTACTGTCATACAGCCGCTGTTAGAGAAACCACAATGTAACCACTGATCCGTTCCAATGCCTCACCGCACAGAGCTCGTGGGATTAAACATCCTCCGGTCACATCAGGAATTAGATTCCAGCCTGGGTAGTGTTGCACTAAATTACACTGTACAATGCAAATGACTACAGTAGCTTACATGCTGTGCTTCCAAATTACATAATCCATCTATCCACATTTGTAAAAAAAAAAAAAAAAAAAAAAAAAAAAAAAATGGTGCAGGTTCTAACTGATCCTTTTACAAATATACATTCCCAGCCAAACAATTATAGACTGTGGATGAGTGAAACATCTATTTTATAATTGTGTTAGCTTGTCATGATGTTATTCATGTTGAAACTTAGTTACATATCTGGCCAGCTACAAAAAGACTCTGTAGTGAGTTTCTTATAGTGCATTAGTCTGTATATATCTATATTATCTAGAATGCCTCTGATATACTGTTTACAACATAATACATTATCAATGTCAGCTTAATTAGAGATTTCATGTTATACTGAGATGACATGAGTCGGCTAAGCTTAGCAAAACTCGCCTTGGGTTCATCCAAAAATTACCTTCAGTTTGGACAGCTGTCCCAAGTCCTTGGCAGCATTGAATATCATCTGAGCTCCTTGCTGTTGGACAGACAGATATTTTTCCATTAAGCAAGGAAAATAATGTTGGAAACATTGAATAAATAAATATCAAAACAATTATTATAAGAAAAAACTAAGCAACAGAATATGTTGCTTTAATGTGATGTTGTTGAACTTAAACATTTAACACTTAAACATAAACTCTTTCTTGTAATTGGGTTTTAAAAAAAATGTTTGAAAACAGCTTGACATGATGGCATTAAACTACAATTCCATGTTTCCATTGACAGCAATAACAAAGGAGTAAATAAGATATTCCTGAGATGAAAAATGTCAACCCGGCTCAACCTGAAGGATTAACAATTTACTCCACCTGTGTGAAGATTTAGAGATGCCATGTTTAATCTTCTGTACAGCAATTTGTATGTTATGAGGGAGTATGAGAGAGCTGAACAGATGGAGGAAATGAGATAGAGATAGGTGGAGAAGAGGAGGGAGGTGGAGGGCAGGCCAATAGATGAAAAGAATAACAGAAATGGGAAAAAGACAGATACATGATCAAACTCACACTCTGGTCACTCAGTGGAGGCAGAACAATTGTTCTCTCGATAGTGTTCAGCACGATTTTCCATAGCTCTTTGAGGACTCGTTTCAGCACAGTCTTCTCACAAATCTTGGCAAATAACATCAAACTGCAAAGCGGCAAAAGAAGGGCATTTGTCAGGTCAACACTCGAAGCACGCGTCTCAAACTGAGCCAACACAGCTGAAAGCTCCAACAAGTGATGACGCCTTCATGAATTGTATAATTAAATAAAGAAAAACACCTGTGATTCATAGACAAAATGCAGCTGCTTTATGCTTTAATCTCACCCTATTGTGCAAGCAAGGTCTCAGAGACAGGAAGAAGGATTTGGTATTTCCATATCATTAAGAGGATTCCCTGTAATACCCCATTGGCCTCAATGTTGCTTTGACAAATGGTTGAGAGCGATTCACAGAGTTCAGCTGAAGCATATCTTCGCTATGGAATGCCACAGAAGTAAATGCAGTCCCTAGGATTAATTAATAGACATTCAGAGATATAGCTGGTATCTCTTTTCTGATGAAAACAAATGTAAAATGGTAGTAATCATGATACTGCTGTATTCATTTTAATGGGAATATCATATATATTTTTTTAAACTAAAACTGGAAATAGAAACGGAAATAAAATCAAACTGAAAAACTCATTATGAATGGAAATCTGTTGGGTGCTGTTGGCCCCTATTGACACATCAACTTCCATCTCTGTGCAACTACCTTCAACTAAAACAATTAAGGTCTTAAAAGTAGATTTTGACACATTTGACACATGGCCATCATTAGGTAGTAAGGAAGGACTCACCATAGTTGATATTATACTTAAGTGGTCCCTAACACATCGCAATTAATCAAATAATTAGAGCCAATTGACATGCAGTAATTGACAGGTTCCCTGTGGCCTGGGAACCTGGGGAAGTTGCCCACTTTTCCCAGTTGGATAGCCCAGCCTTTGATGTACAAGAATACGGCCCATACTTTCAATAAGACTAGGCATACACATGAATGGGTAGAGATGGCTGAAATTTGTGTCTTTATTAATTAACCTGACCTTATAGATTATGATACAACCACATTACACCAAAATTAACAGTGGCTAAATAAGATAATACTTTATTAGTCCCACAGTAGGGACATTTGATTAATTAAAGTGTTCAGAAGGTGCTGTCACACCAGATGTTTTGCTTTGATTTAATTTCTATTCCATTTCACTTTGCAGTTCAATTTGCATCAATCTGATTGAACTTTGACACCAGAGAGTTTGAATGAGAGGGTGGAATTGGCCTGTCTTTTGGTAAACATTTTATCATTGGTGATATAACTTAAATAATACAAGCAGCACAAAATAAGTGACTGGAAAAACAGTGACAGGGGTTAATAGAGTAAAGTAACCAAATTGAATCATAAATATAATATACAACTTTGTGGACAGCTGTTGTTAGCCCACTAGCCATGCCAGTTCCCAAAGCCTATTCAACCCCATTCACGCTTCTTCCTGTCCCATCTCCTTTTCTTCACACCATCATGCGAGTAAATATTACACTGACATCACCTCAACGCCAACACTCTCAAACTGATGGCAAAGATGGTGAGCCTATCGACTCTTTTTAATTAATAACTTTTATTTGCTTTGCAAAAGAGGTTGGCACTTACTAAAGACCAATGTACAAAACTGCATCACATGTTAGAAGTTAAACTCCGACCTTGCATTCAGTATGTACCCACTTTTTATCCAGGAGGTCCATAAGAGGCCGGAGGACAGTCTCGGCGTCCATTGCAGGGTTGCTTCCTTTGGCCGTACCTTTCATCTGAACCAGCTCCTGGTTCATCTGCTTCACACAGTCCTCGATCACACCTTTGAAACTGTGTGATGGAAAACAGCAATCTTTTAAATCCTTTGCTACTGGGTTCAAATTTTTGGCTGCAGCAGTAGACCAACTTTACGGAGGTGCTAGCTCAGTCCCGTTAGTCCTATAAGTTTATTGAAAATAAGTTGTTTATAAGTTGTTCAAGCTGAAATGTTTAACCACTTGCTTTGCTCACTAAGCATTAGTTTGAGGTGATTATATTTTGAGTAAATGTCCATCAATAACTAAGCAGTCTTGTAGTACAATTTCTTTAAAAGAACATGACATGAATGAATACATTAACCGTAATGAAAATTATCCCACACATACGTGCGTGTGCACAAACACACACACGCACACACACACACACACACACACACACACACACACACACACGTTTGTTTCACTATTTTTGTGGGGAACCGTCATTGACATAATGCATTCCATAGCCCCTTACCCTAACCTTAACCATCACAACTAAATGCCATAACCATAACCTAATTCTAACCCTAATCCTAAAACCAAGTCAACCCTCAAACAGCCCTTTAACCTTGTGGGGTCCAGCATTTTGGGCCCCACAAGGCTGTGTAGACCCCACAAGTATACTAAAACGAACGACCCCACGAATATAGTAAAACAAGCACACACACACACACACACACACACACACACACACACACACACACACACGTTACATCACACTAATGCTCACCTGGAGCCAAACACTCCACTGAGCTCATCCAGCACCGTGTTGAGTTTATTCTGCAGCTCCTTTAGCAGATCACTGGCCTCTGCATCCAGCTGTTAGTGGAAGACGGACAGTTACTACATCATTACACTCCATACACTAGCCCACACTGAGAGCTCAGCTCTGAATATCTGCCTCAACTGGGGTGGGGGTTTTAGGGGGGAAAGGACAGGCACAGAGGAGAGGTAACCTGCTTCTCTGGTGGCCTCCCACTCATTCTGCCTGCCATCTGTGCCAAGTGACATTCTGAATACAAATGGACGGCTCACCTCCGAGCGCTGGAATGATGACTGCTTGCCGAGTCATGAGACATGGTGTCAGCAAAGAAGCAGCCAACTAGGGGTCTCTTAAAAGGGAATATTTCTGTATACTACTACACAAGTTACAGTAGAGCAAGTATACTGTCAGCCAGCCTCGACATTTTAGGAGAATAAAGCTTACTGTCATACATACATAAAACCTTGTAACTACAGATGTTCTTCTGATACTGAAATCCTTGGATTGACTTATTATGTCCAGGAAGGAAATGGTTGCTGCATGTCAAATTAATTTGAGTGTGCAACTTTATTATTTAATATACGTTGGTGTATCTAGATTAATATCTGTAGCTACACTTTGCTACAAGCCTCTTAAATCCACACACTATGTGCCTACATATCTAGTTGGAATTACTGAAAAATCTGACTTGACCTTGCAATGAGCAATTTTAAATACCAGCTCACACAAACACATTTTCAAATTTGATTCACAGCATGTATGTGCCCATGCATGGCATGTGTTGGGTTTCTGCAGTGCCATATTTACGCATGTGCATGTGATGGATGTGCAGATGTGTGTGTTCTTCTTTGGTTTTGGGTATATTTTGAAAAAATGCATGGGTGGATATAGGATATTTGCGCTCTGCTGTGTGCATTGTGCGCCATTAAGTAACTGCATGTATGAGTGCATCTGTACCACTGTTTGTCTCAATGTTTATAAATTGCGTTCGCCATGTACAAATGTCCAAATATTGATGTTTTGGATGGGGGTGGAGAACACACATTGCTGAGGCATGGTGCCTGCGATGGATGTGTGAGGCCAGGCAGTCATATTAGAACCGATAAGCTTAGCCAAGGAGCCGCTCATCTCACACGTTATAATGTTATGATGGCTCAGCTGTGAAGCGGATGTGTAAACTAAGCCTTTTATAAACATTGGTATTCTGCAGACATGCCTCTATCTGTAGATCAAATGGGATAGATGTATATGTGTGTATGTGCATACTTCGTACTGCTGTAACTTCAATGGACATGCATGCAAGAGTTTTCTGTCACAGAGTAAATTGACCACAGAGGTTGGAGTTGTTGTTTTACTCTTTGAGTAACGGATAACATCTTTTCAAGTGACAGCAGGAAAATACCGTAGGCCTTGGTCTTTTATCAGTTCCTCTTGGCCTGGGGAAAAATTTAGACTGGGCTCTAATCTGCAACCTGGCAGTCTCTGAAATTGAGATTCTCTGGGGTGTTTTCCAAGAACACTGTGTCTTAATTGGAATGCTGGTACAGGAAATTCACCCCGTTGTCCGATACACCAAGACACCTGTCGCCTGCTGAGAGGAGAAAATTCCATTCTGAATCCGTGTGGTTCCTAATGCTTCAATCATATGTCTACCTGAAGACTGCAATCCTGTCTGAAAGGCCTCAATTCAGAGGTACTCTGGCTTGCCAAGTGAGGCAGTTTCAAAGATTCAGCTTCTGAAATGTTAGGTTATTAAAGGTCTTTAATTAGCTTAAAAATTGGATATAATAAGAGAATAAAATTATCAATGTTATATACATTAATGTATATTGGATACTCTAAATATATCTGGTGTCTAAAGCCTTTCACTCATCGTAGCTAGTTTCACTCCATGCTGACTGACATCCAGAGTCCTCCAGAGTGCACAAACTCTCCCCTGGCTTACAGCCTATCAACAGCAGCCCAGCCTTGCTTCCCTTTGCCTGTTTCAACAATACAATATCTACTCACTGGCAGGTTGTTATTCTGAAACATAGTTTGTCCTAAACAGTGACAAATAAATAAAGGTTTTATAAACCACCATCTCTAAAGTGAGAAAAGCATATTAGCAAACAGGCCGACAACCAAAATAAAGCCTGATACCAATCAGGGGAGATCAGTCCATGATGATTCCATACATGTGGGCACTGTAAGAGATTATTGCTAATCTTTCTTATTTGTAGTGCTATGATAACAGCTCTTGGTAATTACATTGGTTTCCTGTGTGGTAATTGCTGATAGGGAACTATTCTGTAATGAATAAGCTACTGTGCAGAGAGGAAACTAAGGGAAAACTTTCACCTCAAATTCACATAGGCTGTATAATTAGTTTTCAAGAAAAATGACTTAGGACGTTCTTAAAGATATACCTGATTGTCCATTAACAATGAACATCCATAATTTTACTTTTCAAAGGGATGTAAAGACTTCTGGTGTCATTATTCTTTAGACAATAATGGGCTGGGAGTGATCCAGGTCTAGAACCGCTAACTGTGGGGAGGTAGCAGCACGTCAGCCGAGGGCACAGCTGGAGAGATTTGTAAGTGTTTGAAAACCTCATTAAACACGGTCTGAAAAATCCTGTCTGAAGCATTTTGTGGCTGCAGCCTGGGAAATCGATAGAGATGATCAAAACCACA
Organism: Zingel zingel; assembly: GCA_023566125.1. Taxonomy (NCBI): domain Eukaryota; kingdom Metazoa; phylum Chordata; class Actinopteri; order Perciformes; family Percidae; genus Zingel; species Zingel zingel. Next base: position 11,824,900 of record CM042315.1, read on the forward strand.
GCCAGCAATTTGGCGAGCCTCTGACACATTCTTTACGTCGTGGAAGTGGACCACGAACTAAAATAAATATTGCATATCTAAATTAGCCATGGATAGAGAAGTGGCTGACGGAAAATAAAAGCAAGCTAAAAAAAAAGATGGATCAGGTGGATTTAGCCACTATCCCCAAAGCACTGGGGATGGTGAGCTTGAGCAGCCTGTCCAGAGGGGTGATGGGTAATTCAGATTCCATATGCTCTGAGGCACATGCAGCTAGAGGGGGGCGGGGGAGGTGAGTGAGAAGCATAGGAGCGTGAGGGGTGGTGGGGAGGCACGGGGATTCATATCATTCAGTAAATGTTGGGAAGGGGTGTTGAAGAGTCCTATCACACACCTTACAGAAGGAAACAACCCCTTCCTCCTGGAGACAGAGAGAGAGAGCACAGAAAGGAAATGGGGGGAAACAGAAGACACAACGACAGGAGACAAAACGCAAGGCAAGACAGGCGTTAGATACTGGAGAGACAAATGCATGCAAGTCATAAGAAGCCATGGCTGCTGCTTCTCAGGTTAGACTGACAGGGAAAATACTCAATGGTGTTTCAAACCCAACACACAGATTTATAAGGGTTTAACTCAATACTTACAAAAGGGCAACACATGTTATACACAAGGGTGGTTAGATGTAGGAAAATAGTGATGGGGTACAAAGAAATTTATTGAGGTGCTGTAGTAGAGGTAGAAGTCGAAAGGGTGATATTAGCAAACTGAACTACATGTCAGATAAGTCTATTGGATGGTTAAGTACAGAGCGGATGGAAGCATTACAGCACAACATCACTGTTGGGGTCAATTCACTTTCACTTCATGTAAACGTCATCTGAAATGATCATTAACATGATCATGACACAGCATTTATTTCACAGCAGAGAGCTGATCTGAGGATGGATGACACTGAATCCTTTGAAGCCCTGGGGACACTGTTCTTTAGCTAACCTTGTGATTTGATCTTGCAGTGGAAGGATGCAGATCATTGCATTACTACATTGTAATAATTTATATATGATATGCCTTTTCTTAAACTTCTTTTAATTCAGGAATATCTTAATTTAATTGAAAGTGAATTGCCTCAAAACTTGACACAGACAGAGCAGACAGATGCACTTAGGTAGGCACAGACCTGTTTGCCACCCATGGACTCAAACATCTTCTCCAGTTGGACACGGAGCTGCTGAATGTTGTTGAGGATGATGCAGGGCTGTAAAAGTACAACAATTAATAAAACTAGATTGTTTAATATAGTGCAGTGTTTGATTCAATGTGTCAGAAGAACATTAACTATATATGTATTGGTGTTGAAATCCTACAAAAAACCTAACACATTACATGTACTATTTTGTAAAGCTGTAAGCATTGCACTCTAGCAGTTTGTAAGCTTGAGACTAGCCCATATTAATATAACACATTCTCGGAAGAGAAAAAACAACACAAATCCATCAGTTTTGATTTCCTGACACATCATTAATACAAAGATGCTAGGTTTCTGCGCGACATCGACAGTCAGCAGGGAAACACAATACATAATACAACAGGGAGGGAAATGTTTGCACTAAGTACGTCGGGCATTATCGATTCTCAGCTGCACAAGTTTAACAGATGACAGACATTAATCACACTGCTTTTTATGGAGACTGTGAGCAGAATTACTCACTTCAGTGAGTCACAGATTATGTACATTATCTGCCCAAAAAACAACTGACAAACATAGAACGCCCCAAAATTATGATAGTGGTAATGGATGGTAGTAAAATGATAATTCTGTGCCCCACAGGAGAAGGATGATTGGTGTCTTTCAATCCACATAGCAGCCAATAGTGTCTCCGCGGCAGCACATAATGGCTTGCTCTCAACTAGATTTATAAGCATATTTGTACAGGAGTGATAAGATATTTAAAATCTGAATGAAAGCGATATAGATTTCCCTCAGCTCATTATATCTAGCTTGGGAGAAGGTGAAAAATATAGAATAAAGGGTTCGGTCAGCTAACACTTGTATTGGATATGTTTTAATCTATCAGTTAAGTGGCAGGGGCAGCTGTGACATCACTTAGGACTTCATATACCAAAGAGAAAAAAGACAGCTATTCCCAGTGGTTTGTTTCTTGATTTACAGTGTTTGGTGGGGTAATGCTGTACAAATAGGGTGAGGCTAAGATAACCAATTTGTCTGCAAATATCATTTTAATGAAATGTATTCATATCAGAACATTGTTTACAAAAGCAGATCTGATTTTTATCTTATAAAATATTACATTCAGTATTGTGACTTTTTGGGGCAGCACGGTGGTCGCCTCACAGCAAGAAGGTTCTGAGTTCAACCTGCCGACCGGCTGGTGTCTTTTTGGTGTGAAATTTGCATGTTCTCCCTGTGCCTGCGTGGGATTTCTCTTCCTCCCACAGTTTAAAGACATGCAGGTTAGATTAATTGGTGACTAAAAAAGCCCGTAGGTGTGAATGATGAATGTTTTAGCCCCATGATTGACTGGCGACCTCCTGTCCAGAATGTACCCTGCCTCTCGCCCAATGTCAGCTAGGATTGGCTCCAGCCCCCCGCGCCCCATGGATAAGCAGGTACAGTATAGCTACAGTAAAGGATGGAATGTGACTTTTGTCTAATCTGTGCATTTCTATGTAAAATACTGTATACTTTCACCCCTTTAGGCTTTTGAAAATCCTTAAAGCAGACTGAAGTAAGATCAAACTTTGAACAACTCATGTCCACACTATGGCCTCTGTGGCAGTAACAAGCCACAACAGTTGGGAACCACTGCTCTAGATTATCATCTTTACTTATACTACTGCTCTCTTTTAATGTTTTATGTTTTAGTTTGTTGGCGGCAAAAACAGACACACAGTACGTTCTCGGGTTAGGAAAGATGGCTATGATGTGGGTCATGTACTATATTCGTGGCAGTACAATTAGGTTGAATTTGATGTAATTGTGCCACTGTAAAACTCCATATGCCTCTTATTTCCTTTTTTCCATCATCTGTCCGCTCAGTGCTGTCTCGAGGACATTTCCTGTTTTCTCTGGGACAATTGTAATGAGCCTGTCAACACTGTAAAGAAACATCTGCCTCCTCCGCTAGTACCCTGTGTGTTATCTCTCACTTCAACTTCAAAGACCAGTGAGGATAATTAGGCCCTTAAGAAGGCTCTGCATTTAGTCATCTATCACATTAAACAATAGACTGTGAGCCCAGAAAATACCAATGACTTTTCCCCATCAGCTATGGGTTGTGAGATGAATAATTGCATCTCAGTTAAAAGAGACAGTTTGTTAAGTGCATTACAAAAGGCAGGTCAGGGCTCAGCGTCGAACAGACTGAAATGCTGTTAGAGACAATTATCATGGAAACACCATCATCTGACTAACCAGATTTGCAATTTGACCAAAACCACTCAATGTAACCATTGCTATTAATGCTTGCAAACCTACCACATTCTCCTTACTCAAATACAAAGGAAAGTCCTTGGATATGATTGCAGCATATTGCAGAAGAACTTTGTTGATAGTCTGCAGAGAGGGAGAGAGACATGTTTATAATTACAGTTTGTTTGCCGTTATATTATTGAATTTCTGGAACTCACTGAGAAGAGCTAAGCAGTCACAACCTAATAACCAGATAATATCAAACCGAATAAATACACCACAGTGACTCCTCAGATCAATGGCAAACTCTTTAACTGTGAGTTATTACGCCCCACAGGAGTATAGGGGGTGGGGGGGATTTCCAAGAGCCTGACCTTCGCAAAACGGCACATGAAGTGAGCCAGAGCCTGTGGGTTCGGACACTCCAGCTTCTTGATAATCTCAAAATTCTGGTTTAGTTGAGTGAACACATCCACTACCGAACATGAGAAGAGGGCGTGCTCCGAGGTTTGCTGGAACTGTTGCAGCATAGAGAGGAGGAGAGAGGGACATGAGGATGGAAAAAGTGATGGGGGGTGGGGGTGGGTGGAAGAAGGAAAAGAGAGAAAGAGACAAATGTAAGTTCTCAGATCTAAAATCCTTTAAGCACCTCCGAATAGTGAGACATTATTTTGGCACAGTGAAGAGAAGTTTGATTAATGTACCAATTACTGTATAACTACATCACTCACAGAGCAGAACTCTAGACCACTTACTGCCGATTACACTAACAGGTTTACTGTTATATGTAACTGCCAGGTAACTGCTGAGGTGCATTTATTAAAAGTTCCCACTTAAACCACCTGAAACTCTTTAGAGTTATCTCTTGAACGCATATGAATTCCTGCATTTAATCACGATTGACACAAACGTCAATCAATCATATGTTTCATGTGTGTAGGTAAAGATGAATCAAATCAATCATTTTAACGTTTAACTTTGTTCAGTGGACATCCTGGATTACAATAATCACACAATCTGAAACATATAGTGCTATGCAATGTTTGTATGCGCTGACGATGCATCAATATTTTGCAATCATTTCTTTGCCAAATGTGTTTTGTGAAGCTTTTCACACACTTCCTGTGATTATTGTCTAATATTCTTCTGTGCCTTTTACTGCCCTGAAAATCAAGGTTTTTCTTCCAGATTGTATTCATTTTAATTGAAATTTCATTCATATTCCTGTCTTGTGATGTCTCAGGACGAGGAGTGTTTTTGACCGTCCTTGTGAATAAGAAATAGGTCTTAAGTGGCTTGGTCGGTTAATGCATAAAGATACACATTGAGTTATAATTCAATGCTATACTTACTCCATCTTTCTTGTCCCTTTCCAGTGCTCCATTGAGGAAATCCATGGCAACATCCTCGTTCTCATCAAGCCACTGAATGACAAATGGCTCAAACCACCTAAAGAAAAAAAACTTTCTATAATCAAATCCTAGTTGGATGGGACTTTTTTTTAGCTTTAGAGGACTTTATGAGTCGGGGCTTAGTATATAAGAAAACTCTGAGGCCAAGGCTTTTTAGCTTCTTTTTTTTTTTAATTATAGGGAAACCACTGTATTTTAGAGAAATAAATGAAAATGGATTATATGCTGAAAATACCACACAGATGTGGTTTTGGCCAAGGCTGGCTCAGGTTTCAGTTTGTGGACAGAATTGACTTCGAGGCTCAGACAGAGGACAGCAGAGGACAGGACAGAGGAAGTACATTTGTTAGTAGAATAATAACGCTGAGCTTGTCCTCAAAGCAATGGATGTCCCCCCCAAAACAGCTTTGTACTCTGACTAAGGGCATCTGCTTTAGGAGGGAGAGCCAATAAATAATGTGGGTGTGGCGACAGAGAAAGAGAATAGACAGGCAGACGAAAGAGTAAGACTGTGTGTGTGTGTGTGTGTGTGTGTGTGTGTGTGTGTGTGTGTGTGTGTGTGTGTGTGTGTGTGTGAGACAGTGTTAGGAGGGGAAGGGTGACTCATTACACTGATAGACTGGGAGGATGGGAAAGGCCGTTGCGTTCTGTGCTTGTTTATGTGCAACTATCCCTGCTTTACTGCAAATGATTATGCATGCACACTGTAAAACAGGGCTACGTGAAAAGAAGAACTAAAACTTCCTTTTAGGCTATACATGTGTCTCCTCATCCAAAACAGTTCATCATCAGCTTGTTGGAATAAACTGCCAGCACAGATTACAGGAACATGACAGTGTTACAGATTCAGTTTTAACCAGAAACTAATCTGAACTGCCACCACCATACAATATTCTGCACCATAAATGAACACTGAAATGTGTAATGTTGACAATTTTTTGAGGCAAACAAAATCATCTGTGCTCATATTAATTTGTTCAACGTTGAACAATTTGACATTACTTTTTTTGCAACATTTCTCTCACTCTGAGTCACTCAATTTCCTGTTTGTTTTAACAAGCAGCCTGTTCATGTTATATCACGCATTAGTAATCAAATTATACTACGTACAATTTTAACACTATATACATATACATATATATAATTTTTTTTTTTTTTTCAGTCTTTGCTACAATTTCCTGTAACAGTGTATGTATAATGTATGTGTGTATGCATGTTTGAGCGTCTCACATGTGGGTGAAAATGAGAGGACTTACAGAGAATACTCAGGCGGAACATTCTTGAAGGCCGGCAGGTCACGAACATACTCATTATGGAACCATTTGACTTTGAAGTGAAGATTCATGTATTCAGTACTTTTGCATAGGCGGTGCTTGTCATGCTCTGTAATGCAGATTAAAACATTAAAATCACGCGTTAGCATATATAGTATATCCACTGAAGTCATAATTCTTAAACAGAGAAAGCTTGTTTTTAAATACTTATGGAGTCTAACACATACAAACACGTCTGGACTGACCAAAGAGCAAGTTAAATTGTAGGGCAGCACAGCAACATCAAATTGGCAGTCTATGACACAATAAACGTGTTGCATGTCCTCTGGACAAAAAAACAGCACCTCAGTTTTACTTTGAACTGCTCCCTCCTCCAAAACACTCACAAGCACAAGTATAGACACACTCACACACACTTCAGTCAGGAACACTCTCGTCATAGATTTAACCATTTATTGCAACAAATGGAAATACAGTTATACTTGGCGATGAAGACTCTGTTCTGATGATGCTCCCTGGATCAGCCAAGCCACATGCTGAGATGACACAGGGAGCACGCTGCTGAGACCCCTCTGTACACAAGAGTAGGCCCAATCCAAGACATAGTTATGATGACACCCAAAACCGGGAAGGTGGAGGCAAGCTTTGCCAGCAGCAGCAGTGTGAGGCAGCATTGGAGTAGCAGGAAGCAGTGAGGAATAGGGAGACATTTAAATGGACCGCCTGATGTGAAAATGGCTGTGATTGGTTGTGACTGGCTGGAATGATAATTCAAATAGAGGGCCTATGACTTCCGTGTCCTGCATAAACTAACGCAATGCTTAATTAAAGGTCCAATATGTAATATATTTACTGTAATGAATCCAAAAATGACTCCAATATGTCATCAGTTATTAAGGAAACATGCTAAGTTGAAATACTATCTTTTCTGACATCATTGCTAATGCCAGTATGTTCTCCTTTTGAAATTTCCGTTCTGTGACGGAATTTCTGTTTGTGTTTTGGCCTATGTGTTGTTATCAACTGCCCAGTTTGACAGCCAGGCCGAGTTGCCAGTTATACCTGTAAAAACGTGAAAACCCAGCGCGCTACAGCTTTAACGTTGTACAGCCATGAAAGCAGCACTCAAACGAACGGGATCAACAGAGATAAATTCTACATGACATAAAAAAACAGCATGTTTCTAACAGTTGCGTGACCAGAGACGTAACAAACCCAGGGTAAATATTGGAGATGTATTTGAAAGATGGAGACAGCATAGAGCCCAAAAGGACGCTGAGTTGGCTAATTTACTCCTGGACAGGTAAGCATTAGCTTGCGCTAATTTATCACAGCTACAAGGGACGGGCATTTTATGTAATTTAAACATTTGTGTACTCACATTGAATTTTATAGCTAGAGTACCCGAGTTGGTTACTCGCAAAAACAATTGAGACACAGCCAGTAAAGTGATCCCGACTGGTCCTGGCTAACGACGCCATGCTAACCCTGCTAACTGCTAACGTTATCGGAGGGCCAGGCAAGCAGCCACGGCTGTTTACGTGTACAATGGTTACAATGGAGTTATTTGAAGCCAAGAGAGGGAGGCTGTGAATCGGGAAGTGAGGACCGTGAGTTTGCAGTGTGTTTAGCGATTGTTGCCGCAATTCTAAGCCAATGAAGTGTGTTCAGTCGGGTGAAATAGGACGGCAAGGTAGTGGTATTTTTAGTAGTTCCTATCCTGGCGTGTGGAGAGGACGACGAGCTTGTCTGGTTTTTAGCGGTTCCTACTGTAATTCTAAGCCAAAAAAGTGTGCCCGTCAGTTGGGTACAGAGCTCCTAAGAGGACAGGCTTTTATGACTGTCAATATAGCCAGCATCTAACATTAGCTACTCCGCTGTCTAACATTGTTGGATGCTGCGGTCTCAGCCTGGCAACCCATGTGAACTTCGAGTCTGGGCAGGAGGGGGCGGGTGAGACGACTCTCTCCAGTATTTTGAATTTGTACTGCAGTAACTATTTTAAACACTAGCTGTCAGTATTACATATTTTACCTTTAAAGTGCTCATATCATGCTCATGTTCAGAGTCATAATTGTATTTAGAGGTTGTACCAGAATAGGTTTATGTGGTTTAATTTTCAGAAAACACCATATATTTGTTGTACTGCACATTGCTGCAGCTCCTCTTTTCACCCTGTGTGTTGAGCTCTCTGATTTAGCTTCAGAGTGAAGCATCACACTTCTTTATCATCTTTGTTGGGAGTCGCACATGTGCAGTAAGTACTGCTAGCTTGTCAGTTGCAGAGCATGAGGGAGTGCCATGCTAGCAGTTGGAGAGCATTATAACTAGGGATGCACCGAAATGAAAATTCTTGGCCGAAAGAAATTATGCCAATTATTAGTACCATTGCATTTATGGCTATGACTGTGTACTAACTTTACTAAAATCAAGGCATTGCAATTGTATAAATTAATATTAAAGTTTCAAAGAATAAATCAATTACAAATTATGCAAATATTTATTTAGCACATTGCAACAATGCACAGTAAAATAAAATTCAAACTTAACACTAGAACGGCCATAACGGTCATTTTGACCGTTTTGAAATTTTGCTGAATAAAAAAATACAATCCTGCTGCTGCCTGACTTTTACTAAAAGAGTCTGTATTTTAATTTAAAATTGTTTTTATATACATTACACAAAAGGCAAAGAAAATACAATCACTTTTACCTATTTCGGCCATACACGGTCATATTGACCGCTCGGATTTTCGCGATTTTGTTTTTAATTTTTCGCGCGGTTGAAAATGCATCTTGGTTTATTAGTAACTACCATAGTCTCTGTCAGAGAAACGTAACTAGCGGTCTCAAATAACAAGTGTGGGCATCACCGATGGGCCGAAGGCAAAGTCAGAGTCGGTAACGTAGGCTACGGCGTGGATGGACTTTGTTCTGATTCAGAAGGCAAACACCGGGCACTCGCTCTGTGAAAGGCGCGGAACACGTAGATGGCCGATGGCTGTTTACATGTTCATATACCTTTATACATCCTCGAACTGGCTGGAATCATTACACACTGTTATGAGTTAAGTTGAATGAATTTCCACATCATATTTTTCGGGATATGAATGTATGAAATAATTACGGTTTACTATGCCATGATATGAATTATTGAAACACGTATTACTACTCAAATGTATAATTAAACTGGTTAACATGTACATTTTGGTGTTATTACGTTTTTCTAAAGATATCCTAACACAATACATAATACAATATCGCAATTAGGTATTTATCATGAGAGATTAGTTTGGAATCTGGCGGTCAAAATGACCGCTCACGGCAGTTCTATTAGTTATGGAATTCCGGCACTTCTAGTGTTAAATGTTTAACTTGCCCCACTCATGTGTACATTAAATAATAATGTACAGATCTCATATAATATACAGTCTATGACAGATCTACAGAAATGTTTTAAAATTATATTATTATGTAATTAAACCCGACGTGGAGAAAGTCTTTGCAGATGCACCCCCTCTTGAAATTTCGGCATTACATGATTTGCAAATCGCTGTCCGTGGGTCTTTCTCAGACACACTGAAATACGTCCACACCGCAGACATGTTGCTTCAGACAAGCACGTGCAGGTCGCGGTTTCTGTTTGCGTCATCACAACATTTCGGCCGTACTGTTTCGGTGATAAAAGTATTTCGGCCGAAAAATATTCGGCCACCGAAGAATTTTTGGTGGCCGAATATTCGGTGCATCCCTAATTATAACATGTGTTACAAAGTGATGCATGTTCATCACGGTAGAGAGGCTGAACTACAATAGAGCTGTTTGGAGCAGTTTGTGAACAGTGTTTTTTCTGGAAGATGGTAAGTCCATTTGGGGTGGACTTTGGGCTTTTTCACTTTGTAAACCTAAAACAAAATATAATAAAAAGATATATAACACAATAAAGGAAAGGGGAAAAGCCAAAAAGCATAATATGAGAACTTTAATAGAAATCTGCAAATATCTTAATGAGCATAAAAAAAGACCTGGGTAACAGTGGTTGCTTTTAAATCTGACTTTTTAACAGGCTCAATTATGCAGCGCCTTGAGCTGCCAAGCATAAGAAAGTAAAACAGAGCCTGTGAATGTGTCCCGCTCCCTTCAAAAGAAAGCCCTTGAATGACAAATGATGAACAAACTAAAGCTAAAATGGACTATACTTTCATGTCAGCAGACAAGGCTGCTGAGTCATTTAGTCCAGCTCGCTGTAGACATTTCAGAACAATTAAACATTTCCATGGTATCCCCTGGAGGACATATTGTTGGTGATGGTGTAAGAGAGGGAGTGAGGAAAGAAGAGCTAAGGGAAAAGAGAGGAAACCAATGCAGTTGCATTAACATTATATACAAAAGAGTTAAAATAGAATTAGGGATCACCCGAATGCTTCGAAGCTTTCAATCATTGCCAGGGTAATAGACATTCAAATCATCAATCGAATTTTATTATTGTTATTATCAGTGTTTCTAAATTAGTTACCTAGACTTTGACTGAAGACAGTCTAAACAGTGGTAGAAGGTGGCTGGTTGGGAAGACAGTTCACTGAACCAGGACCACAGTCGTCCCCTGACCTTAACCAAAACACTTTTATTACATAAACCTAACACAACCTTTACTACTTTTTATAAAGTATGCAAATAGCCATATGACTCGTTTCTCTGTAGCAAAGTGCAGACATCTATTTTTGGTTTGGCAGCTGTTAGAGTTTTCCACAGATAAAATGTGGAGTAGCCATGAAGCTACATCTGATCATAAATGGGTATTTGAGACATATTGGATTTTGCCCGGTGTGAACTCCAATCCATCTCAGCTGTATTTAGACAAAATGTGGCTATGTCGGGGCACAAGGCTAAAGAAGCTGGAAATAAAAAAGTTTGTGATGAATATCTTTTTTAATTTTAAAGCAGGTGCTTCCAAATAATAAAGAAGAAATAAAGACACATATTTGCACACTGTTTGGTAGATAAAATATTCATACATTCACCCAACATCAAAGACATTTTTAAATCCATGCATTGCACCCTGGCTGTCGTGCCTTAATCCTGATAAGAACCTTGGTGCTTACTCTGATGAATAGTGCATACCCTGTCTGCCTACACTCCTCTCTAAGCTTGGAGGGAAATATTTACATATATGTAATTAACATATTTACCTGTGAATAATGTATTCAAATGCACAATGCAATATTTTATCCTTGGAATGGAGAAGATAGTGAGTGTTCAACTCAAGTCAAGTTTATATTATATATTTATTTATATTAGTGACTGCTGCTCATTTTTAACCTGCTTTTGAAACTGAGGTTGGACTGCATTCCAAAAAACTAAAATGACAAGGGCAGCGTGTCATATACAGCATGTATGTGTGTTCAGGTGTAACTTAAGGATTAGGATCAACTTACATTTGTTTTATATTAAAAACAATGTAGTCAGTGTTTCCCCTATATTCATTCTGCAGTGGCACAACAGCAGAATGATGAACTCGTGTTTCACCGAATGCAGGGACTGCTGAAATACATCGACACGGACTGGCGCGACACGTCTGCCGCAGCATATCCGCAGCAGAGCTGCTACACTGACCACCTGTGTGGGCATCACGCTGCACACACGGAGCAGATGAGAGACAGGAGTGAAGTGAAGATAACGTCGTCGGTACCGGGTAACAGGCTCTGTAGTGAACGACAAGCTAATGTGCTGATAGATTCTGTGTTTTAAATAAGTGCTGTGCGGTGGATCTAATTTATGTGAAGAGTGGGTAAATATTCTGAAGTTCCTTTAAATAGTTAAAGAAAAGAAACCTGAAAAAATTTCTCTGATACATCTATAGACCATATACTGTGTAAGAAAAGGTGGATAGTTGATTAACACATATAGTAGGAAACAGAGTGTCAGAATCAGACGAGCAGAAAAATCACAGTATGGGAAAGTGGTCTGAAAGAAATGTATTACAAAAACAGCCCAGAGTAAAATCTATAACTAGCCGATGAAATGAGAAATAAAAAATGTGTTTGTGTTAAGCAGCATGCCTATTTATTCAAGTCATTTTCTCCACTTAGGTAGCTCAGCGTAAATTCTTTCAGGGAGACTTCAATAACTTTATCACTTCTCTTCTAAACTGATCAGCTGTTTTCGAGGGAGGCACTTTTTAGTTAAACCAATCAAATTTGGCCATGCCAATCACAGCATGACGTCCATGTTTTAAATTTGTTCTCTCCTCTGCGGCTGTCAGTTGTCATTTCAGGCAAGAGTGCAACCCTCCACCTCCCCTTCCACCTCCAGGCATCTTCACCCATGGCACTCTCGGTCTTCTTCCGGCTGACCGCTCCCTTCGACTTTTTCGATCCGGTCTTCGTGCCCCTTCACCGCCACCAGCAGTGTCTAGACTTTTCTTTTGGAGCCAAACACTGGGAGAGGGGCAAGGATCGCTGCTTTCATCAACACCTAACCTTCATGGCCGGAGTAGTTTTGATGGCTGAAATTGGCAAGGGGGGATTTAAGGTTTCACCTGGATTCACCTAGTCAGTCTGCATCATTGAAGGAGCAGGTGGCTTAAACATTGTGAATTTTTAGTCGAGATTGTTTTACTAGAGAAGACCTGAAGTTATTCTGCCGCAAAGGCTGCGTTATATCTTCGCAGAGCGATCCACTGTAAGAGCAGAGGCTGCGTAATATCTGAGCAGAGAGATCCACTGTGGCAGTTCCACTTTAATAACTGAGCTGGTGCTGCAAGGCAGCCTATACACATACGGGATGGACACACACATGCACACAATCACAGTTTTTCAACCTTTCTGCTCTATGCTCTGACTGCACACGCACACCCACACAGTCACACACACCTACACCCACACCCCCAAACTCCCCACACACACACACCTAAAGAAAGCAGATGGAGGTCAGTTGGGAGAAAGAAAAGTAGGGGTCAGCAGGTGTTTTGTTTGGTGCTGCCAGACAGGTTCTGCTAGCTTGCTATATGTGAGCGTTTGCAGAGCGCGTGTTCACATTGCATCCACTCAAACACATGTACTATATACAGTATATACCTGTACGTTATCAATGTAGTAGGTTTCTACTGCCCCAAATTAGTTGCTGTTTAAAAAAAAACACATTACTGCTTGACTAGAAGTTTTAAATGACAGGCATAAACCAAATTTGTATGCAAAAAATTCAATGAGATATGCACACAAGTAAAAACATGTGGTGCCACTGAGTTAAGGAAAGAGTGAAGAGTTTCTACAAATATCATACCAGACATCAAATCTATGAAGATGAATGTAATGTAACAAAAGTACAAACGGCATCAAAAAAGTCGGAGCAGTCTTAAGCTTGTTAGATGCACTGTACACTTGTTATGCTTTTCTAAGTTACAGTAACAACAACTGTATTGAAAAATACTACTAGAGGAGATATAACTACAATATTTGTTCTGAGAGTGGCTATAGAGGAAAGCTAATGCAAAGCAGAAATGTACATCCTGGAGAGAGCATGAATATGCTTATATTTATTATCTACAAGTGGGGACTTTGGCCTGATGGTGGCACCAGAGCAAAGGCCAGGGTCACAAAAGATATTAGGATACATCCTAATGGAACTTTAATATGCATACCAATTTTCTAAGAACAGCATGAGTATGCATTATTGTCTTAGATAAGCATTTCTGATTCCTTGTCTTACAAATACGAATGTAGTCTAACAAACAATGCTCTATATTCTTTAACTGAATTTAATTTACTGAATGGAGTGGCTCATGACACCAGCCAAATTATCTGCAATAACACTTTTCTTTCGAAAGTTGTGGTATGAAGACAGAAATAGAGGTTAAAAGAGGGTTACGTTCTTGAAAAGCTTTCGTCTTTCAAAACCCTTCACTTTAGCAGTCATGAAGCTCATATTCTCTCGCTAGAAAATGGAAGCACAGAGGGACAGAATGGGCTTCTTTGCACACTCTGAATGAAAGCAAAAGGAAATAATTTTCCATTCACTAGGCCCTATGTGATTGTTTGAATAGAGGAGAGAATCTGAGGGAAATGAGGTCGCAGGGGGCAGTGTTTTAGAAAATACTGCAATAAAACAAAAAAGATGCCTGACTTCAGAATGAGCCATCTGGTTGTTTTTTTTAAAGAAAATGGTTTTGAATTTTTTGTACTGAAGAATTCCAGCTAAAAATGTTGGCGGCAACAGACATTTTTTCCTTCTTCTCAGAAATGTAATTTATCATTAACTGATGAATTTCACTTCCATGACAGGAATTATTCTGTAAAAGCTGAGGTGTAAGATTGTTTCAAATTGGCAATCTGTCATTTTGCAAGGTAAATCAATTCCTATTTTTTTAGATTGACATATTTAAAAAAGCATTCAACATACTGTGTATGTTCAGGCATGTTTGAAAGTGTGCTATTGGATTGTCTTGTAGCATAGCATAGACTGAAGCAAGCAGCGTTACAATGTGTTATTTTACTGATATTGAAGTTTTCTTTATCCATTTGTAAGGCATTTTTGTGCCCTGAACACTATGAATGATGCAAAGGCTTTAAGAGGGACACACTGCACTGAGAATAAACTTTTTAAGTTAAGATAGGAAGAGTCTAAGATAGGATTTTTTCCAATTTGGTATTAAGGAAGCAAATCCTAACTTAAGTAAGGATAGGATTGTTGACGTGGGAATTTTTCATCTGAAAAGGCCTTTTTCCTAAATCAGGTCCTAACCTTAATTACCATGGTTACCAAAAAGTCAAGATAAGCTCTGTAAATTAAAAGGTTTTTGTAATATGGCCCCAGATCTATTTTTACTGCAATGTTAATAAGTGGAATATGTTTAGAATACTTTGATTGCACATTCTTCAACTAGCTGACATATTTTGACAAAAACGCAAGTTTAATGCAATTATAGCAGGAATGCTGATGAGGCTATGTTTATAATGAAAAATCCCTCTTCTCCCTACATCACTTAACCCTCTCATTAACTCTCTATATATTTGATATCCATAAATATTAGGTAACGGACTAGAACAGCTGCGTGCCCTATCGCCTTCTTTCCAACAGGTTAGATTGTTTCATTGTTAACTACAATATGATGTGATACAGCAGAATTATGACTGTAATTGGTTTGGTTAAATTAGATCGTAAAAAATCTTAATCAAATCTTTTTATTTTGTATTTATTTAATTAATTGTCTGTTTATGCAATCATGCAAATGGTTTGTGGCACCATGCATTAGCAGCTTGCCACTCTCTACTTACTGGACAACAACAGTATGCCTGGAGAAGCCAGTCTGGTCTCTCTTCTTCATTTAGTGAGACACTTTCATTAAGAGCCATTGTGATCGGTACAGCTGTTTAATCGAGATGTGACTCTCTGAGAAGATAATCATTAGTTACCACACCCATCCTATTTATATTCCACTTCTTATGCGCCTTTGTTAATATATACATCTATAAACAAAAGTATCAAGTGTACTTGAACACGCTCTCATATTCTGTACGCATATGATCTAGCATTGCAATAAGGCCGTTAAAATAGGGCCTTCATATTTGTGTGTGTTACATTATGCATGTGTGTGCGCATTTGTGCATGCATACATAGTTGTATGTGTGTTTGTGCCTTTGTGTCCTGCTGGTGTGGGTGGTCCTGAGGGAGGAGTAGGCTCAAGGTCCCTGGTGAGGATGTCATCTTGTCTGACTCAGCCCACAGGGACAGACAAACTCACAGGAGACTCACACACTCTCTGCCTCATTGATGTAAATGCTGTGGATATTATGATGAGCTGCATCGGATCACCACGGCATGTCCATACTCTAGTTACCATTCAGTGAATAGATTTATAGGAGTGTGTGGTTGGACAGGTTTGATCGAGACAAAAGGCTGGAGGACCAGAGTATCAGCCGATACAGTAGTTATCTATGTGACATAATTCCTTCATCTTGGCTTCTGACCCAGTTCTGTCAAAGGTCCTCCTAAGCTGTATGACAGGGGCTACTGACACAGCTCTGCTATGCCACCAGAGCCCACACAGACACTAACATATAATGCTTTAAGACACGGCCAAACTTAGGATTTGCTAATGTAAGAGTCCACTCTGCTTCAGTATAGTGTATCACCATTGCAGTGTAGATCTTTAAAACAAATGTCCACTGCAAAATGTAACATTTGGGAAATATTTTGTTTTAAACCTATCAATATAGAAAATGCCATACGCTTTTAGCTGAGGCACAGAGAGATCCGAATTGAATGTGCTGTGCTATACTGGAAACAGCAAAAATATATTACAAACTAACAGTTGGAAAACACAATAACTTATTCAAATCACACCGTAGGAAAAGATACAGCCTTTAGCCACCCCCAAGCCTCATACACCACGTCTTTCTTTGGAAACAAAACTCCCCTTGCAGAGGTACATTAATTGAAATTCAGTTAAATTATTCTATGGATTGAAGCTGTTCCAACAGGCTGAATTTGAGTTAATGGGCTGCTGGAGCATTGGATCTTTAATGACATGCTTGAGAGACCACAGCCATTAAACAGCTATACACAGTGGATATACAGCACATACTGTAGAACTTCATCACAGAAGTATTCTGAAGTCTAGACATAGTACATCTCCACAATGATAATGAATCATTGTTTGATGCCAAAATACAGTGAAGTTATTCATATCAATCCATTATTAAGGGACAATTTTGACTGAGGTGACATAGGGGATCTCCTCCCCTTGTCTTAGTAGTGATACCCTCTGTTTATCTTATCTGGAGGTTGGTGAGCTGGCTCCAACCTACGTGATTGATTTAGTACCCTTTTGAGTGTTATCATGTAGATAATGAATGAAAGAAGAATCTCAGCCATAGTCATTCACTCTCACATCCTCCTTTTCCCTTCCTCAGTGTCTTATTTTATCCACTCTCTTTTTGTATTGTACCCTACCTCTCTCTGTCACTCTCCTTATCTCTCTCTCTCTCCATATAGTTTTGTATTTTATGTGTTGTTGTTTTTACTAGTTTTATTGTAAAGCACTTTGTGACCCCTCTTGTCTGTGAAATGTGCTATATAAATAAAGTGTACTTACTTACTTACTTACTCTCTCTCTCTCACACACACACACACACACACACACACACACACACACACACACACACATTCAGAGATTCACACAGAGATGCTAAAATTAGCAGCATCCATTTCTGCACCAACACTGGCACCAAAGGCCTCTGAGCAGAAAGCAGAGGATGCATCAAAGACCTCATTAAGTAATGCACATGCACATGTGTGCACACACGCACAGATTCCTCTTTTATTCTCATTCATTTTTTCATACTTACATGCACAACTGAACACTCGCACTAGTCCACAAATGGACACACACAAACGGAGAAACACAGACCAACAAAGCAGGACATTCTGGCCCGCCTCCTTCAGGGTGTCTCTGTCAGCCACCCTACCAGTTATGTGTCACTTCTTATGTAATCAGGTCACTCTGAGTTACTTCCATTTGTCTGAATGAGAAATACAGGCAGCAACCTGGACCTATACCTACTACTCCCACCTCATTATCACCATTCTCTGTGTAAAAGCACAAAGAATACATGCACGAGTGAAGGAATATGCACATGCACACTGCAGCATGCAAATGTGAACAGCATGCAATGTGAAAGTACCCCTTTCATCTTAAGGACCACAATGGAAACAAGCCTTTGGGCTTTATTGTGTTTTTTTTTATCTTTTTGAACACCTCTTGTTGATTGTTGTTCAATAAAGTTTTCAATCAATCAATCAATCAATCAAAAGTGCACTTTTCTGCAGCTTTTCTACTGATCATCTCAACCCGCACACACAGTTAAAAAAACGGAGGCAGTGACATTGTTTGACAGTATGTCGGCGGGAGGAAATGTCACACAAGGGAATTAAAGAAACAAATGCCTTTTTGAGTACATTTCTTACTCGCAGAAGAATTCTGCCCCATCACTTTTATTAATCAATGGACACAAAACATTTAATCAAAGATGACCTCGCAATCAACTGCTAGCGTTCCTCCGTGAATGTGCAGCTGAATTACTGTTTTGTGACTGATCTTTGTAGAAAGCAGTGAGCCGTCATTGGAATGATTAAATCCTGTGTGGTTTCACTGATTTCTTTTACGTATAACCAAATATTGTTCTTTTCTGTAGCCACACATCTTTTTTACATACATGTGTCTCTGACCAGGCCAATATAAAGAACAATTTACTTTTCTGTTAAAAGTCATTACGCCTTTATTTGGGTTAGTCTGCTTACACTGCCTGTATTACTCTGCCTTTCAGTAGCTGTGTTTCTGTACAAATGTCAAGCGAATTTTGAGCAAACGTTTAAAACTTGAAGAAATGCGAATTAGGTACAAGTCCATCAACTGGTTTGGAGCTAATAAACCAGGCTACCGTGTAGCTTTGTCAGAAGTTGGTAGATGTCAGTTATTAATGTAAATGGATCATTCATCCAAGAATTTTAAAGATGCATATCATCATCATATTCTGTAACAAAAACTATACTCACATACTTGCGATATTAAGTGTGAGTAATACACAGACCATCTGTTTTTTATGTGGTTTTACAATCTATACAGTAAAACACATTATGTGGTTTACAATGTGCATGTTTGCAGCACACTGTTATGTGGTTTATGAGCTGACAAAATGTCCTTCATTTAATTACTATCCTGTCTCCACCAAACCAAACCTACAACTGTGACAGCCAGTAGGACCAACAAGAAATGAGCAATAATTCATACAAAGTGCTCCTTTGAGGAACATGACAGTCATGTCCTCCTCCTGGCACGTGTCACTGTGGGCGGGCAGTGATGTACTGACAAGATGAGGCAGAGGAGGCAAAGCAGGGGAAGAGGGTTCAGGCGCTCAGGGAGCGAGAAAGAGAGTATATGTGACTGAGTGCATTCATGATTCTTGTCTCCTTTTGTAACATGGACACACACACACACACACACACACACACACACACACACACACACACACACACACACACACACACACACACACACACACACACACACACACACACACACACACACACACACACACACACACCCCAAACCTGCTATGACAGCAGTCAGTAACACCCTAGGTGGTCACATGCCCAGCTGCCCTGACTCAGATATGCACTTATACATATACAGAGAGCCGCAATTGCCTTGTGTGTCTCTCTCTCTTTATTGATCTACTTAACTGTGTATATTATCCTTCATAAAAGTGAAAAAGACTAGTGATCTAAATAGTTATTGAACTATAATGGAACTGTGATGTTTAGCAGAAGCATTTTAAATCAATTGAAAATAATGAACCTAGACATGCAGCTCAGCACCATTTCAATCTTTTTAGTCATAAATCTGTGATAAATGTGTTTCGGTTAGGCACATATTCAAATTTGGAAAGTTTAGTGTCTATGAGGGCTTAGTCCATTAAGATGGAAGTATATGATGCCCCTTTTCCATGCTCAAATATGCCTCATATGTTTTAAGCTATAAGCTATTTTCGGGTTGATACCATTTCTTATACAGATTTGGTACCAATTTTGACAAGAGAATTGATAGAAATTGTCAAAGATCTCTACAAAAACACATGTACTGTAAGACACCAAGACCTTTAGGAACATGATAGAAACATGCCATGCTGTGATTTGGCATTAAAGCCTTTTGTTATTTGGAGATTTCTGCCAGAATTGCATTTTTCGGCAATTGGATGGCGGGCACTTCTGTTCTGGAAAGTGCTTAAAACACCCTTATTATCAATGTACCTAAATCCATACATCCTCTGAATGCCCTGAAATCTACTTTGTTGTTGTAAATAGGGATGTTAATAATTAACCAACAATAATAGTGATTAATACTATCAGTTAAGCAGAAAAATAAACGAAAAAAACAACAACTTTGTTGCATTGTAAGAGAACAATGGGTTATATAATACATTTCTTTAATACAACTCATGGTGGCGACACACAACCACACATGCCTTTTGTTGGAGCAGTTTATTGGAGTTGCGTTTAAGGCTCTTTTTTTGCTAAGTTCGAGGCTCTCACGACCAACTTCTGGACAGTGCTCATAGCAAATAGCTACGTGACACATGTCACTTTATCAATAAGGATTGGTGAGTTTAATCGGCCCCTCCTAACACAGAGTCTGCCAGGCTGCCTTAACTCTACCGGACGGATGAACCTGGTGTGTTGACTGCTTGTCAGTTAATGATTGGTTACCGACGGTTGGCTATCGGTCATTAAAAAAATCTAGCTTAGCAGCCCTAGTTTTAAAGTTTCATGTGGCTGTGATTATTCTAGAGGTCCCAACAGGTCATTTCATACAGTGAGGTCAAGTTTTTAAAAATGGTCTCACTTTGAAGAAATGGCTACCATTTTTAGAACACAAAATAACACATTTGTACCGCATGAGAAAAAAAGCATGGTTTAGCATAAAGTGGGCATGTCTGTAAAGGAGTGATTACACTACAGTTTTAACTTTCTCAACAGAGATGGTATTCTTTTTTTTACAATGTCAGTAGGTTGGATTTTGTGCAAAATATTCTGGTTTGTGTTGCAACACAAAACATACAGAAGTCACTATCCTTCCAGTACAAACAAAGACAGT